>JAHHFK020006004.1:0-126954 GCA_024533555.2 Aedes koreicus
TTACTCAAATTTCTAGGTTTTTTACTCATACGATTCAAAAGTTACAGAAGATTTTCTGTGTGCCATTTTTATCGAATACACCCTTTAACTAATAAAACTAACGCAAATATGATGGTGATGTTTTATAATGACGATTTTTCAGAGTAAATTTTCCAAATACACAGTACTTTCCTAGCACAGACTTCATATTTAAGTAGCGAACGTCTCCTAGGCAGCCATGAATGTTATACAAGGAGTACATTAGGGTGCCAGCCATAACCGACTTTTCGAAATTCAAAAAAAAACAGTAGTGCTCAAACGTTTTGTCTCCTCAAAAGAAGTCCCCATGCAAAATTTGAGCTCAATCGGACTTCGTTAAGTGGACCCCCAAAGCGGTCAATGTGTGACTTTTTTGACCCATGAAAAAATTTCCAAGGTAGGGGGGTACATGAAAATTCCGAAATCAAAATTTTTTGTTTGACGCCAAATATCTTAAAAATAAATGGAACGTCGGGAGCTGTGTTGGATCGAAATTTTTTTTTTTTTGAGAAAAAAACGACTTTCTGGGACTTTGCTAATTTTTGAGATGGGGAGTGAATTCAATTTTAATTGAATGATTTGAATTCAACTGCTGAGATATTCATGGCAATAGTAATGAAACATAACGTATATAATCGTTGGCAACTGCTAGCATATTATGTGTGAAATTTAATTAGGGTGGTTCGCTTATTTTCCACTAGGGTGGTCCTTTTTGATGAAAAATTTAAAAAAAAAATTGAATTTGAATAGAGTATAGAAGATAACGGTATTGAAACATCTATTAAATAATCATTAGCCACTGTCAGCATGTAATATGTGATATTTTGTTAGGGTGGCCCACCTTTTTTTTTTTTCATAAGAGTGGTCCCTTTTGTCGAAAATTAAAAAAATTTTAACACCTTTTTCATAATCGTAGGCCATTGTCTACATTAGATTCATGATATTTCATTTGGGTTTGCTCACTTTTTTCTATTAGAGTGGATCTTTGAAAAATAAGTGAGAATTCGAATGGAATAGTGAAGACAATAGCATTAAACATCTCCTGTGTCGTCATAGATCATTGTTAACATTTAATATGTAATATTTCATCAGGGTGGTTAAATTGCTTTCCTTAAAGGTTGTCGTTTTTGTCGAAAAATTATAAACAAAAAACCAAAAAAAAAAAATAGAACTTGAATGGGATATTAAGGACATATGGAATTAAACATCTCCTATACCATCGTAGGACACTGTCAACAATTAAAATGGAAGTGCAACAAAAGATTTTGGTACATATTTTCTTAACTTCCGAGTAATAAGAGTACGTTGCTCTCTGCTTGCTGTGGTACATGCGCTTTGGTCGTGAGAGAAAAAAGTACGTTCGTAAATAAACCTAACACAACTTTGCTTGGAAGAAATTTTGTCAGTTTTCTAGTTTGGTGAAACATTACAGGTTTCGTTTTGATTGTATTGTTAACATTTCATCTGTGATATTTCATTGGAGTGGTTTACTTGTTTCTATTAAGATAGTACTTTTGGTAAAAAAATAAAAGAAGTCCAAAATTGTTGACATATGATTTGTGATGTTTCATCAGGGTGGTTCACTCCTTTATAATCGTAAGAGACTGTTAACACATTGTATGTGATATTTCATTCGGGCGATTACTTCATTTTCCATTAAGGTGCCCCTTTTATTTGGAAATTAAAAGCAAATAAAGAGTATTTTAAGCAAATTCAACCAGTAACATTTTTCAAAATGTTTGAAACCATTATTTCTAGCAAAACTTTCATTTTTTTTTCATTCATTACGATGTAGTTATAACAATTTCAACCGATTTATATCCACAGATAGAGAGATCATGGTACGGACAACCACATTAGATCATGTTCGACACAAAATGTAGGGATAATTGAGTTATTAACGAAAGAGAATTGTTTACTAGAAAGTCTCTCATTGTTAGATAGCTCCTTTTGAAAAGTTTTGCGCAATTTTCATCCGGAATATGACACTTCAATAAGGTGAAACAGTTCGGTGTCCTCGTCTCAAACAAAATCCGTTTATCGAGCATCAGTGAGCTTCCCATTTCTTGTTTGCACCATCTGTGCAAGCTCAGATTTAAAAGCTTAGAGTTATCGGTCCGATACTTACCGACTATTGTACTCCAAAAACGTTAAATGAGAAGCCTACGAACTGTAGCCCCAGGGCCTTTACGATGGAGCACTGTTAAATTTTGCATTTGCCAAAAGCTAGCAACGAAAGGGAGAGGAGAGGAATTTTGATATTAACATAATTCATGTTGCTTGTTTTTGGTTCATTACAGCGCATATATTTCCTAAATTACATCTATTTTTTAGGACTTTCATACAGTGTTCAATGTTCTTCAAGTAATTGTAAAAGGTACTGCGTTTGATTTTCAGCCGATGAAAATTTGGAATTATATGGTTGTATTAATGCAATATCTCGCTCAACATTATCATCTATTTCGGCCAAACTTTGATTACGTCTCTTGGTATTTTCATATTCGTTTTTTTTTTACAATTCGACTACGTAATATCAGTTTCCAACAAAGATTCTAGAAACTCCAGAGCAAAGCTCAAATTTTAAGTAACCTGACTGCCTTGTACAAATGAGTGTAGCTCATGTGTTGAAACGTCGTTTATTCGATTATGGATTTAGAAGGTATCTGAAAATCAAATAATGTATGTGGGCTACAAATAATGAGTTGACAACCAGGAAGGAAGGTGTGACCGACCTCCGGTCCTCACAAGTTCCTACCTCACGCCTCTACGAGTCATCCCGAGCAGGAACGAATAACTTGATAACTGGCCTTGGTATTTAAGAGCCCAGATTAAGAGGTTTAATACCTAAGGATAACCCCATAAAATTGTTCCCACACTGTTATGCAAATATCAAATTGAGGTAAGACAATACCAAAATAGTACCTCTCAGGTATTCCCAGGTATCCGAAATAACAAGTTTTGTTATTCGAGAGATATTTTGCTTGCAATTCTTAGGTATTTTACCTCTTAATCTGAGCTCTTTAATACCAAGGTCAGTTATCAAGATCAAAATTAGGTATTCATATGTTATTTTCTCCTGCTCGGGATATGATCACAAAAGACTGCCAGCTGAAACATGGAGACGATGGTTGGCGTAGCCTGGGAAATGTTGTCAATTTAACAATAGCATTTGCCTAAATCCACTGTTCACGATGTGCTCAAATGATTTTCGGAACGTTTGACGGTGGAGAGGAAACCGAGAAGTGGCAAAAACATTGGACGCGCTGATCCTGTCATGGACCGAAAGGTGAAATCTCTCCATTCGAACGGTGGCTCGTAAAATAGGGATGTCGCCTGGTTTTGTCCAAAAATCAAAACAACGTTTGGGACTTATGTCGCATAAAGTAAAAACAGTTCCAAGTCGCAACGACAAACAGAACTTGGCTGTAAAATCACGGGCTCGACGTTTGTACTGCGAATACTTGACGAAGTTTTCATGCGTTGTTATGGACGATGAAACTTATGTCCTGGAGGATTTCAAGCAGCTTCCAGGGCTTGGCTTTATTCTGCTATGGCCAGAAATGCTACAGCTGAGCATTTCAGAACGAAGAAGGCATCGAAATTTCCCAAAAATACCTAGTGGGGCTTCAAATGGTGAGTTGACAACTTCGAAGGAGGGTGCGACCGACCTCTCGTCCTCACAAGTTCATACCTCACGCCTCCACGAGTCATATGATCACAAAAGACTGCCAGCTGAAACATGGAGACGCTGGTTGGCGTAGCCTGGGCAATGTTGTCAATCTGACAATAGCGAAGTGAGGGGTGCGACCGAAGATCTTATACCTTTAAATCATATTGTATATTTTCTATTCTCATTTTATTAAAAATTTCAGCACGCTTTGGAATCATCTTTGCATTCCAAAACTATGTAAGAGCCTGGAGCAACATGCCAGGCATCAAAGGCGGAATTTGTATCTCATCTTTTCATTTTATTTTATTGCATTTTGTTTAAAATTGCACTTCTGAACTTCAACTACTATATTCATAAAAGACTGGCATGTGCTTATACGTAATGTAGGATTATATTTTAATGTTGTGTTTGTGGTATTATGGTAAGATAAGCCATTTCTTTAAGAAATTATCCCACCGGACTCTTCGTTCACTCTATCTTTGAAATGTTGCTAGAACAGTATAAAGAAAAATTTTACAAATATTACAATGTTTTATAAAATGATATCTTTTATTGAAATTTTATCTTTTATATTTCGAATGATCTATTCTGTTTTCAGCTTTCCCAGGACTACTAGGATAATGATACATATCTAACTTTTATTTATTTTTCAGTAACAATCCATTCAAGTTTGAAATTTGAATAAATTAGCATTATTGTCTATAATGGTATCTTAATTTGTTGTGTACAAAATATATTATATATTAAATAACATATAACGGGGAAAGGGAGGGACCATCAGGGCACCCAAGTAAAACGATTTGGATAGGGAGCATGGGACTGCCTCCTCCCTATTGTTAACATTTCGTGGAACGAGGGCGGGCTCTTCGACCCCATCTATTGGGTTTATTCTGTCAATCGAGGGCTCGATTCTAGTGCTGTGAGTGTGAACTTGCTTTTGGAAGGAGATTCTCTTCCCTATATTCGCGGGTTTCGCGTAAGTGTCTCTGCTTACGGGCCCGCCCAAACGTTTTTGGCCCTTCATACAGGAGCTTGATGATCACAAACAATAATAGAATCCTGATCTAATCGTTTTTCAGATTATTCCACTGCTATGGAAAGTTTCCTTGCTGCAATAGATGGTAGTATTACATCATCATCATACGTATTTTACTAAACTCCAATAATTTTGTTTTTTATTTTATGCAAGGAATAAAAGTGATCGTTATTTTTGTACTGAAATGGTTCATCTATGTTTATTTTTCAGAAACATGTATTGGAATACCCTACTTTTTCAAAAATACGTTGAGAAAAAAACAACAATAATACATTGATCAAAGGTGGATCTTTATTTTTGCCGGTCACTGTACAGGGGATGATCAAAAAGGAGAAGACTAGCAAAATTTTGTCCAGATTCAAAGTGATACAGTTCAGTGAATAATAAACTGTTTTTGATGAAACTAAAAGCGTTCGACGGGGAATTTAATCTTGATTCAGCATGTTTATTCAAAATTTGATTTGACTTCCGGAAACCGGAGAAAGCACGGATACTTTGAGGTTATGTCAAATGTGCTGCCCTGGCAACACCAACCAGTTTGCATGTTTCAGCGATCGAAGCACCGACTATACGGCCCCGTTGAAATTCCGTAAGCTCTAATGGCATTTCGAACTGCACACTTCAGCACTTAACCATGATTTGTCCCATGCGCAAGCACTCAATCCTGTCACCTTTTGTCTTCTTCTATGCTAACATGTACACGGATAAAAAATAATACCCAATTTGAGTTCTATTCCGCCAGGTCGATGGTTCCGTATGCCAAATTAATTTTGAGTTATTTTTCAATTAATTATGAGTTATTTTTAGTTTAGGTATTGTTTTGTAAAATCATGAAGTTTGATGTGTCGCAAGCCAGGGTTTGACATCATTCGAAATCTGGCCACTTCCCTGGGGGAACCCGGAATCCGGAACGTCACCAGGTGTGGCCAATGTGAAAGAATACTCTCAGGTTGACTACCAGTGGTATTGGTTTGTAAAATCATGAAGTTTGATATGTCGCAAGCCAGGTTTGATACAGTTCTAACTCTGGCCATTACACTGGTAGGGTACTTCCTTCACGATTTCCGATAATGAATCCGGAACTACGGAAAATAACGAAATGTCCGCTACTCTTCCAAAAACTAGGATAAATTTGTGATCGTATGGAAAAAGTTGCATCTAATTTGGTTAAGGTTACGCAGAGTTACAGATAAATTAAAAAGGAGTTTTTCAACATAAGAAGTGTCAGGCAATAGAGTAAAAAACTACATTTTACGGAAATGGCCATATCTCGGTTGTTTATGGGCCGATTCACGATCTTTAACCACTGACAGACTTGTTATAAATTCTTAATTCTGAGAAAAATATAATATTTCCGATTTTCAAGTAACATAAAAATAAACGAGCTGAAGAAAATTAGCACATTTGACAAAACCTCAAAATATCTGTGCTATCTCCGGTGCCCGGGAGTCAAATCAAATTTTGAATAAACATGCTGAAACTAGAATAAATTTCCCGTCGAACGTTTCTAGTTTCATCAAAAACGGTTTATTATTCACCGAACTGTATCACTTTGAATCTGGACAAAATTTTGCTAGTCTTCTCCTTTTTGATGGAAATTTTTTCATGGGTCAAAAAAGTCACACTTTGACCGCTTTGGGGGTCCACTTAACGAAGTCCGATTGAGCTCATATTTTGCATGGGGACTTCTTTTGAGGAGACAAAACTTTTAAGCACTATTTTTTTTTGAATTTCGAAAAGTAGGTTTTGGCTGGCACCCTAATATAGATAGATAGAAAAAAACAAGTCTTCACATGTTTAAGTTTCACTTAAAAATCAAACGTTTTGAGATTTTAATCTTGCACGCACTTTTGTCAGCCCAGGGAATGTTTGCAAATAGTAGACGATTTGAATTGTGACATAACACATTTGACACTTAAATTAAAACAAATTTCCAAACAAATCTCTCATCCCATCCACCGCGCCATCATCCACCCATAGGAATTCCTCTCAAGTGCCAGCAGATGCCATTGATTTGATTAGCCTGGTATTAGCAAATCACGTCCACCATAGTTAGACCAGAAATCCAATCCAGAGTCCTCCCTTCCCCATAATCCCTTCACACTCTCGGAAGGCCGTCGTCGTCGTCGTCGTCGTCGTCGTCGTTGCCGTCGTTGGTCGCCGATATCATCATCATCATCATCGTCGTCGTCGTCCCTGTTTCTGGCGTCGTAGAAGCTCGCGCGCGCTTACCTACCAACTATTATTTGATTCGCCTTGAGGCCACACACACACACACAAACACACTAACACCAACATCCACCGAATGAGAGCTGAGCGATTTGCCCATAAATATCTCAATCTCAATTAATGCTGCCGTTTTGTGTTTTGGATTTAGCAGCAACAGCAGCAGCAGCATAATCTCTTCCATCCAATCGCTCTGAACCACTCGAGTGCCACATTGTATCGGAATTACGACCACGCGCTGCCGATTCTATGTTCTCAACGTGGCATACAGTTCACTTCAACTATCAACCATCTATCCAAGTGCCTCAGCTGCCGTCTTCTGGCTGTGGGGAGGGGTGTGGTTGAGAAGGAGATTATGCAATCGGGGGGGGGGGGGAGCTCTGCACAAAACGTCGACGTCAATCTATATCTAGCCACCAACGGGTCGTCGTCGTTGACGTCGTTTAGGATCTCGAGGGGAGTGGTTCTGCGGTGAGCTTTAGCTTGCCATTAAAACTGTCGAATGGCTTCGAGGTACCTCCACTGCCGATCATCGCGCAACGAGCCCTTATCCCAAACGATACCCGCCGATCACGGACCGATCGCAGCGATCCGATCCGGCGGGAGTGCTTGTGTCGAAATTATCGAGTTCTACACGCTACCGAAAAGCGCGAGCGATTAGGAAATGATCGGTCACCGACCGCATCTCGGTACTTACCGCTAGACGCCTGCTTGATGATAGCGATCAGCGGGTTGCGATTAGCGACTCTAAAGAGCGCGCGCCTGGTAATTGAGGGTGTGCTGCCAGGATGACCTTGTCTCTAGGGGGCTGGGTTGGAAGGGATGGATTGATCTTTTGAAGGAATCGGTTGCCATTTATGCCGTCGAATGGTGGAATGAATCACCCACGAGCGACAGCATCCATCATAAGGCTGCCACTGATATGATGAAAACTGAAATCCGGTCCAAATGCAATCAACTCTGGTCATTTTTTCCCAACCCTGACCTTGACAGGACGAAAAGATCTAATTCGGTTGCATCATTGACAATGACGTTTCGCCGTTTGCACACAACCCCGGTAAACCCTTGAGCGACGGATACCAATTAGGCGTTCTGTTTTTTCACTTTTTCTCTTGCGTGGCGGAAAAACTGCACAATTCGCTAGCAAATTGGTATTAAGTCATCATCATCATCATCATCAGCTCATCTGCTGTTCGGTTGCTGTGCGTGAGTAACCAGTAGCAGTTGCATTAATAGGGTTCGTACACCTTGGAAAAGTCAACCTCATCCACCGGAGACGGCCAAGCGGGGGTGTGCCAACTGCAATAGACGGTTCTTTTTTTTTTTCTTTCACGGTGATGTTCCCATCGATGGATGATGTGACGATGTGTGGAGGTTTTTTTTTCTCCTTTCAATAACATCAGCATCATGTGATTTCTTGGTGGATGCCCTCCGCAGTCGGTGGGGTACAAACACATCTTAATTTGAATAATTGGCGAAAAATGAAAGTAATGAATGCATGTTCCATTGGTTGGCATTGTTTAGCGTGAACGCACATATGAAGTATAAGTTTTGCCACTGCGGCTAGGGTCGTGGATCTAAAAGTTTATGATCAAATGAAGCTATTTCACATTTATCACAGTACTTGAGGGGAGACCATTATGCTACTCGATAATTCTTCTTGCTAATTAAAATAAGCTGTTTTTCTACTAAAGTAAAACAGCCTGTAGGTTACGTTAATTGGGGTTGGGTGGAGGGGGAGGTTGTGGAGGAGTGTGGTGGGTGGGGGGGGGGGGGGGGGGGGGGAGGGGGGGAAGGGTTGTTTTTTTTTATTTTAAAGGGAGGGGGGGCTGTGGGGGGGGGGGGGCCAACAAAGACCATGTTTACAATCACCAACTGTACGTAGTACAGCTAACTGGTATCTAATACTTGTTAGCACGTTTTCAGCACAACGCACCAAAAATAACTGGAAGAAATCATTGTTCCTGATAGTGGGATTTTGTAACTTGATTTTCAAAATACTTTTAAGGCAGAGAATTTCACTCGAATCTTTAAGCTGTCAGTGTCATTTTAACTCAAAATTTTTCAATCTTTCCAAAAAAAATACTTTTGAAACTGGAAAAACACGGAGTACATCCGAAAAGGGCCAAAACTTATTAGGTTATCAAAAAAATCAATATTAAATCAGTAATATCTTCTAAACGGTGCATCTTAGAAAAATGTTACCAAAGTAATTTTTGCTTGCAAATTAAATTTACTTTCATAAAATTAGGAGGACAAACTTTTTTGACTTCTCTTAATAGCTTTTTTGAAAATTGTAATTTAAAAAAAAAATTTTTTTTTCATATTACCTATTTTTCTCTAGAACAACCCACTGTGCGCTAGATAGCATTTTCAGTCAGCTATAACATAAGGATAATTAAAAAAATATTGACATGTAACTTTTAAAGGAAAATCTATATTTTAGTTCAAAACACAAAAACCAAACTTTTTTTTACCGTGCATATTTTCGCCATATAGCACCAAAAATTGTCTAAAACTTCGCTGAAGACACCAAACCAATCGGACCAACCGTTTCCGAGATACAATTTTTTGAAGATATCATGTGCATTTTTCATAGGCCCTTCTCATAAGTAAGGCTAGATTCAAAATGGCGAACCAAGTATGCAAAACGGCGTTTTTCTTCCCCAAAAACTTGTATGCAAGGTTTCATGCAAATCAGAAAATACAAAAAATAAAAACTGGAAAAATTTCCCACTTGTTCGTGGAATCGCTCTACAGCAAAGAACATTCATTAATTCGTCTTGTAACATAGTTGCTTTCTTAGGTGCCGTAATAGTGCCCCAACCTATAAAAGATTACACAGAAAAAAAATCTGAATTTTCATTGTGATGTAAATATCAGAGCATGTAAGATTGTATTTCATGCCACACGAAGCAGAAACTTGCATGAAATAGTTCTATCAAAGACACGCTTTTCATACAACATTATCGACAATGTATGGAATTTCCTAGAAGTTTACACGAATCATAATGTTGATTTGTAAGTTTTGTGACGCTTCATTTATGTGCATGAAATTGTACAGAAATTCACACAACTTTTTCGAGCAGTGTACCTTTACCAAATGACCATTCGTAATATTGCGTTTGAGCAACACTTACTCACTTGAACCTTCATTCTTACTCCCAACATAAACCCAACCATTTTTTTGTCTTCTAATTTTCTATAAAAACCATATGAAAAACTATCTGGACTCATGCTCATCAGAGTTTTCTGAATCTCAGTCCTATCGTTTATTATATTACTATCCAGCATTCACTTTCTTTCGAAGAAGAATTCATCTATTTTCAGTTATCTTCAAATTAATCCACCCCTTGTTTTAACCAAATCAATCATCGGATGTCTAAAACACCAAAAAACAAGGCAAAAACTTTCCCCGAAATCAGCATATGACAACAGCATTTGACCTGTCCCAAAAACGCGCCGATTTCCATAGTGCAAGAAATCGCGCTCGGTAGAAGATGACGACGACGGACGACGGACACTGACACGAATCTGCACCGGTACAAATTTCTCAAAAAGAAGCTCTGAAGCATCTCACATCACTTAACAGGTACCGTTAGTTAAGCTTTAAAACAAATTAGTTCACGAGTCGTCGTCGTCGTCGTCGTCGCCGATGGTCGTCGTACATAGTTGACGTTGTAGCAACGGCTCTTTTTTTTTGCTTAACAGCTTCACTAAAGTTTGCTGTTTTGTTTCCTCGTCAATAGCAAGTAAGCGAGCGAGATCGAGCAAGAGGGCGAGATAGAGCGATAGAGACAGACCAGTAAGTAACATTAGGCTAAGTGCAAACGCGTCTCATCTCATTAGGCACATTTGTTTTCATGCTTCAATTTCTCCTCCTGATGTCGAAGCGCGTCGAAGCTGGAGAGCCGAGCCGATCCGGGCCGGGCAAGGCAGCCGCGGTCAAGAGGGAAAAAGGGTAAAACCCCGAGCCAGTTCGGTCGCCATTTGGCACATTACCCGTATACTGCCTAGCTTGGTTGTTGATTGTTCCGAAAATTTCTACGCCACTTGGAGGCCAAATTGAAACGATCGGAGACGACGAAGACGGTTTTGAAAAATAACGACGATTCACGCCTAGATACACACTAAGAAAATTGCATGTAAAATTAGGTCTGTCGAATTGGCTAGTAAGACTTAAATTAACGTCCTCCTTCAGATTTATATGAACCAAAACCTGAACACCTAATTTGAAATGCCATTACGTGAATATCTTTTTTATTTTTTATTCGATTATTTTCCGTCGGCCTATTTCCTCACGTAGTGACAACCACCGACGCCAGGAATACTCCACCACTTGGACTCTACATATCGCACTAATCAACACATGAGCCGGGACCGACGGCTTTACTTCCCTTCCGAAGGAAGATTTGGCCAGAGAATTTTTTGCCTCAGAAAAAATCCCACCGACCTCGACTGGAATAGGCGTAAAGTTCAGTCACTTTACTTATTTTTATAGCTGTTTAAGGGCATCTTCAGCGGCGGTCTATTTTTAGATCAACTTTATACCTGATTTGCATCAGCGAAACTTGAATAGAACTAGCTCAAATAGACCAACTTTGCATTTCCCGCGCCGGTGTTGTATTTCTTGTTGTTAAACCCGCCAACACCTGTCATCCTGTCGATCATTCAACATCAGAGATCAGAAGTTTTTTTTTCAGAGATCGCAGATTTTTCACAAACATTTTGCCATTGATTGGTTTGACCAAATAATGTTTAATGCCAGAAGAGCGTCTTTAGCTGACGACAAGGAATACTTGTTCTTTCGTTTGGCTGAAGGTGAGTGTGTGAATGCATGCATTGCATTAAAACGATATTAGACAATGCTGATTTGTAGTTTGGCAGCGGATAAAAAAGAGTCGAAACGGAGAAGGTCACATCCTGGATCATCAGAAGCTGTTCCAGGACTACTTTAGCGACACGCAAACCTACAACGAGAAGCACTTTCTGCGTTTCCGCAGGGCAAGGGAGGTGTTCCTGGACATTATGCGACAACTAGAGTCAACTAGAGGCTTCTCCAAAATTTATCTGTATGAGCTATTTGCAAGTGCCTATCATGACCAATCTATATAAAAAAAAAAACAGAGTAAACAGATTGTTTACTTTGAAGACTTAATTACTTTTCATTTCCAAGCAATCGAAATACTATTCTCTTGGAACCTCCGCATTTCGATCTAGTCAGCGTTTTCCGGAAAATGCAGTGGCTGTAAAAAAAACTAAGACAACATTCGTTATTTAGGAATGAAACGAAAGGGCAATTCACTAGCACCGGGAGCAACTTGAGGTAATTATCAGCATCCGAGGCGAGCAGCACAGCTTTTTGTCAGAGTTGCCGGTAGTTTCAAGCGAAACCCTAACCTATCTCTCCGAGATGCCGCAAATAAGCTGGGTGTATCGTCTACAACCGTGCATCGAGCCAAAAAACGAGCCGGACTATCGACTTACAAGAAGGTAGTGACTCCAAATCGCGATGATAAACAAAATACGACGGCCAAAGCGCGATCCCGGAGGCTGTACACGACGATGCTGACGAAGTTTGACTGCGTGGTAATGGACGACGAAACCTACGTCAAAGCCGACTACAAGCAGCTTCCGGGACAGGAGTTTTATACGGCAAAAGGAAGGGGAAAGGTAGCAGATATTTTCAAGCACACGAAACTGTCAAAGTTCGCAAAGAAATATCTGGTTTGGCAAGCCATCTGTACCTGTGGCTTGAAAAGCAGCATTTTCATAGCTTCCGGGACTGTCAACCAAGAAATTTACGTGAAAGAGTGTTTGAATAAACGTCTGCTGCCTTTCCTGAAGAAACACGGTTGTTCCGTACTGTTTTGGCCGGATTTGGCATCTTGCCATTACGGTAAAAAGGCCATGAAGTGGTACGCCGCCAACAACGTGCAGGTGGTTTCCAAGGACAAGAACCCTCCCAACACGCCAGAGCTCCGCCCAATTGAGAAATACTGGGCTATTGTCAAGCGGAACCTAAAGAAGACCAAAAAACTGCTAAGGACGAGCAGCAGTTCAAGGCAAACTGGCTTTCTGCGGCGAAGAAGGTGGACAAGGTGGCTGTACAAAATCTGATGGCAGGGGTCAAGCGTAAGGCCCGGCAATTCGGATTTGGAAAAGCGGAAGCCTAATTGAATATTTTTCCTGAATTTTATACTAATTGAACTTGAAAAAGAAATTTAATTTGATTTTTTTAAATAAACGATTTCACCGATTTACACGCGTTTTCCCTTGACCAAATTTTGACCGTATCACCCTTTAACCAAAGAAATACTAATAACAAAGACATAGCTGATTGCCTAGCTTCACACTTTGGACAAATATCCAGCGATAATGAATATTCACTGCCATTTCCTGAGTATAAAAAAAAAAAAATAAATTACCTTATTAAATTAAACAAAGGAGGGAGCGAAATCCATTTCATTTTTGTCCATAAATGAGCGCGAGGGAGGCATGGAAGGACCCCTGAGGAGGCCCCGCGGGGCGGGGGGGATCCACTACGCCATGATAATTAATCTTCCAATAGAGTACAAACATTTGCTCCTCAAAACGTACAACAGACTATGGGAAGATTCAGTGTATCCAGAAAGCTGGAATAAATCCATAGTTGTCCCTATATACAAGGGAAAAGGAGAATGAAGCTGTCCTGGTAACTACCGACCAATCTACTTAAATATCTGCCTTGGAAAGATCCTCGAGAGAATGATAAATAACCGACTTATGTACATCATCGAAGAACGCAGGTTGCTAAATAACCACCAATTCGCATTTCGAAAAGGAAAATCTACAGCGGATTATCTAGCCCACTTTGACACCGCTGTGAGAGAAACTATGCACCAAAAAAAAAATCCTCACACAAGTAGTCTTCCTCGACATTAAAAAAGCTTACGACACCACCTGGCACAGGCTGGTACTGAACGGAATTTGTGAGTGGAAAATTGGAGTTAACCTTGTACATCCAGAATACATCCAGAAAATCCAGGAATGAAGGACATTCCGAGTAAGGCTTGCTTCATTTAGAATTGGAACAAACTTTTGCTTTTAGAATTGTGGCGCTCCTGGTGGACGGATTTGGAAGTTCTTGGCGCCCACGTGTCGGGAATTTTGTCAGCTTCACGTATGTATTTTTGACATTCCGCAAATAGACTGTACTTTGTAAACAATCAACATGGAAGCCGAAAGAAGGGAAAAAATTGTACACAGTTATTTGGAAAATCCATTGTGGTCTGAATCTAGGCTAGCTAAACAGCTGAAATTGCCCAGAAATACCGTATAAGGCGTTATCAAATGGTATAAGGAAACATTGACGACGATTCGGAAGCCTCAAGCCAATCGTCGGAGTGGAACTGTCGACCGGAAACTGCGTGGTAAGATTTTGAAGACGATTAAGAGGAATCCCAATCTGTCGGACCGTGATTTGGCCAGAAAATTCGGTGCTGCCCATAGTACCGTGAGGAGAACTCGACTCCGGGAAGGAATCAAGTCGTATCGAGCTAGCAAACAGCCAAATCGGACCATAAAACAGAATAGTGTGGCCAAAATCCGTGCTCGGAAGCTATACGACCAGGTGCTGACCAAGTTCGACGGGTGTCTTCTGATGGACGATGAAACCTATGTCAAGGCTGACTTCGGGCAAATCCCAGGTCAAAAATTTTACTTGGCAACGGCTCGGAGGGATGTTCCAGCCAAATTTAAATTTGTTTTTGCCGACAAATTTGCACGAAAATTCATGATTTGGCAGGGCATTTGCAGCTGTGGCAAAAAAACGAAAGTTTTCGTTACAAATAAGACAATGACGTCGGAACTACACCAAAAAGAGTGTCTCCAAAAACGAATTTTGCCGTTCATTCGATCCCACGACCATTTCGTAATGTTTTGGCCAGATTTGGCAAGCTGTCATTACAGCAAAGTCGTTCAAGAATGGTATGCAGAGAAAGGGGTCCAGGTTGTTCCGAAAACCTTAACCAACCCAACTGCCCCCAGTTCCGCCCTATTGAGAAATACTGGGCAATCATGAAGAGGAGACTCAAGGCAAAGGGAAAGGTTGTCAAAAACATCAATCAGATGAAGACCTGGTGGAATAAGATAGCTAAAACGATGGACGAAGAAGGTGTGCGCCACCTAATGAGCCGTGTTACAGGAAAAATTCGAAATTTCCTTCGAAACCGTGACGAATAATTTTATCCGTATTTTTTCTTAAAAGTATGAAGAAAACGCTACATTTGTATAAAAGAAGATCTTGAATTCAATAATAAATAACTGAAATACAGGCAATTGTTTTTGTTCCAATTCTATCTGAAACAAGCTTTAATAGCCAACAATACACTATCACAGGAAACAATAATGGAGAACGGCCTATGCCAAGGATCAGCTATAAGCGTCACTCTTTTCTTAATTGTAATCGACACCATATTCTCGGAGCTCCCAGCCAGTGTCAAGGTACTCCTTTTTGCCGATGATGTAGTTCTTTTCGCCACCGATAGCAACCGAAAAAATCTCCCAAAAAACTACAATCAGCACTTCAGTCAGTTGAATCATGGGAACAATGTACTGGCTTCAAGATTTCAACCGAAAAATGTGTAACAGTGTTGTTCAAGAACCCCAGATCAAGAAAACAAATAGGTCATAAACTGAAACTGAATAACGGCTTTGTACCAGAAAAAAGTTGCCATAAATGTCTTGGAGTTACTCTAGACCAACACCTCACCTACAAAACACACATCGAGGAAATAAAAGCAGCTTGCTCCCTGAGAGTCCAAATCCTAAGATTCATTGGGTCTAGATCCTGGGATGACGACCGACAAACTCTTACAAAGATCTACAAAGCAACCGTACTTGAAAAAATACTGTACGCTGCTCCGATTATATCTTCCATCAGTGACACGGTAATCAAAAGGCTCGGGAGTTTGCATAACAACGCTTTACGGATCATAACAGGAGCGTTCTGTACCAGTCCAATTATAAGCATACAGGCTGAAGCAAGAATTCCAAACATCAGGTGCCTCCTAAATCAAAGACTAGCGATATTTGCAACAAAGGCAATCAACAACACCTCCCAAGTAACAATTTTAGTTTTATTCCAGCCGTATAGCATTCCTCCCCACTTTGTTTATAAAACTACATTCAAAACTGTTTTGTCTACCAACACCTCCTCTATGCTTCTTTAAAGCCAAAATGTGTACAAAGTGGCCCACTCTATAGACGGTTGTGAAAACAAGTTAATAAAACCTTGATAAGACCATTAAGATTTTGAATATATTCTAGTGATAGATGCTATGATCACTTGAGAACCTCCATAAAACCTTTTGGCTGCCATGCAAACCAGCATACGACCAAATGGCCACAGCTGTCAAACTTCACTGTGATATCGTGGTTGGTTTTTGTTGTTCTGCTTTGTTCGATTCTCTGCTCTTCGGATTCATTTAGCAGTAAATATTATCGAAGAAAAAAGGTCAAGTGATGCGGGAAGTTTTGTTTGATAGCAAAATATCCAAAGCAAATTGAGTTTTTTTACAGCGTATCATGCTCCAAATTATAAGCGCATTTAATTGTGTGGTGAATATTGGCACGATAAGAGCCGAAAATTAATGCGCCTCGAAAATTATGCGGGTTCACAACAACAAACACAAAATTAATACAAATATATTCGATAAATTAATCTTGAATTACTTGAAAATTGATGAAATTCAATAGAGATATCTAAAAAAATGCAGCATTTGGTCTCCAATCTACAGTTCATTTGCATCACACTTAGAATTTGGTGCATTTATGTTTCCCTATTTCAATTATATCGTATATTTCAATATGGCGATTGGAAAAAAATCACAATTCTGCCTTAAAGCCAAATTATCTTCGCAATGACTACTTTAAAACTATTTGGTCGTATGGTGACTTCCTTCAATGCCAATTTGCCGTTTAATGCATTTACTGGATGCAAAATGGTTTTAAAATGCTTTTTCAACTGACCATAATAAGATAATATGAATGAGTCCTAAAACGGCATTTCAAAACAGCATTTTATGAGTTCATAAAGTCGAAATAAAACTTTTGATAGGAGTAAAAGGAATTTGCGAAAAAAGGTTTTGAGATTGTTGTAAACAAGCTGTGTGGGTTCTCATAAACCTGATTAAAGTATGAAGCCTATTGGCACCTCTTGGTGCCATAATAAAACCAAATTGATTTCAAGTGGCCTTCATAAAACTTTAATAAAACTTAATAAAGCAGGGTGGTGTTAGCAATGTTACTTGGGTGAAGTTCTCGGCAGAACGTCCTTGAAGTTGTCTTTAAAACTTCCCTGAGGTTTTCTGAAGAACTTCCCTAACGTTTTCTGAGACCTCCCTGAAGTTCTCAGCAGAACTTCCCTAAATTTCTCATCAAAACTTCCCTGAAGTTCTCTGAAGAACTTCCCTGAAGTTCTCTGCAAAACTTCCCTGAAGTTTTTTGCAGAACTTCCAAGAAGTTCTCTGCAGGACCTCCATGAAGTTCTCTGAAGAACTTCCATTACGTTCCCTGAAAAGCTTCCCTGAAGTTCTCTGAGGAACTTTCCCTTACCTTCTCTGCAGAACTTCCCTGAACTTCTGTGTAGAACTTCCCTGAAGTTCTTTGCAGAACTTCCCTGAAGTTCTCTTCCATGAAGATCTCTGAAGAACTACCATGATTCCCTGAAAAACTATGATGAAGTTCTCTGAGGAACTTTCCTGAAGTCTCTGCAGAATTTCCCTGAAGTTCTCAGCAAAACTTTCCTGATGTACTCAGCAGAACTTCCCTAAAGTTGTCTGCAGAACGTCCCTGAAGTTCTCTGAAGAACTCCCATGAAGTTCTCTTATAATTTACGATGAAGTTCTCTGAGGAACTTTCCTGAAGTTCTCTGAAGAATTTCCCTGAAGTTCTCTGAAGTTCTCTGAAGAATTTCCTTTAAGTTCTATATAGAACTTCCCAGTAGTTCTCTGCAGAACATCCCTGAAGTTCTCGGAAGAACTTCCATGAAGTTCTCTGCAGAACTTCCCTGAAGTTCTCTGAAGAACTTTCTTGAAGTTCTCTGAAGAACTTGCTCGAAGTTCTCTGCAGAACTTCCCTAAAGTTCTTTACAGAGCTTCCATGAAGTTCTCTGAAGGACTTACCCGAAGTTTTGTGAAGAACTTCTCTGAAAGACTAAATTTCCTGAAAATAGAGAATTCATGCTAGATCATGACGATGGTATCAAAATACAGATATTACAAAATGTTCACATGAACACTAGTGTAAAGGGTGTCCACGATGAAATTGCCACACTATGAAATTGCTCTAACTTTTTAACCGTTGGGTAGAATTTAATGAAAATTTGGGTGGATTTAGTTCATAGTGCATTATTCACATCCTGCAAGTTTTAAAGTCCTGTGATCAAAACTCGCGGAAATGGAGTCGAAAGAACAGCTCGTGCGTGATAAAATCTTGCGCATTCATCACGAGAACAAGGATCTCTCGCATCGTTCCATCGCTAAAACGTTGGGAATCGCGAATTCCACGGTGTCGCGAGTGATTAAGCGGTTCGAGGAACGGTTGACCACCGATCGGAAGCCCAGAAGTGAAGGAAAAAGTATTCCGTACAACACCAAAAATCACAACCGCGTAGTTGGGGCCTTCAACCGAAATCCGAACGCCTCCGTTCGGGATGTGGCTAAGAAGCTGCACCTAAGCCGAAGTTTTGTCCAGAAGGCCAAAACTAAGGCTGGGCTTCGAACGTTCAAGGTACAAAAGGCCCCTAATCGCGACGAGAAGCAGAACAAGTCCGCCAAAACCCGTGCCAGGAAGTTGTACCTCAACATGCTGACGAAAGTTGAATGCTGCATCATGGACGACGAAACATATGTGAAGGCCGACTTCAAACAGATCCCCGGCAACCTGTTTTTCACGGCCAAGGATAAGTTCAGCGTTCCGGAGCATGTCCGCACTCAGAAGATGTCCAACTTTGCGAAGAAATTCCTGGTTTGGCAAGCCATCTGCACGTGCGGGAAGCGGAGTGCACCTTTCGTGACCCAGGACACGATGAACGGACAGGTGTACATTAAAGAGTGCCTCCAGAAGCGGCTGCTTCCTCTCCTGAAGGCCCACAACGTCCCAACAATCTTCTGGCCGGATTTGGCCTCATGCCACTACTCCAAGGAAGTGCTGAAGTGGTATGCGGACAATAAGGTCAATTTCGTGCCGAAAATGTTCAACCCTCCCAACACTCCGGAGCTCCGCCCCATCGAGAAGTACTGGGCGATTATGAAGCAGCACCTTCTTAAACGACCTAAGGTAGTGAAGACAGTCGAGGAACTGAAGAAAGTATGGGTTTACATGCAAAAAACGGTTGATTCGCAGGTTGTGCAGAATCTTATGGCCGGGGTTAAGGCCAAGGTGCGGGCATTTGCGTATGGACTGTAAATAAAATACGAGTAAAATGGTAAAATGAAGTTTAATAGTTATTTCTCAATCCCTGAAAATTTGATGGCAATCGGATGAAAACTCGAATTTTGCGAATCAATTTTGTGTGTGGCAATTTCATCGTGGACACCCTTTACACCATTCAAAAAGCTCTGACCCTTCAAATATCTTTATTGAAGATGTCATCATGCTATATGTCAGTAATCTCGAGATCCAGATTATACAGTAAGTTTACATGCACACTAGCGCCACGGAGTGAGATAATTCTGAACTGTTAAGTCTGGTAGCTCATAATTTTCAACTAACTTTCCAGAAAACAGTAAATTTATACAGGATCTAAATCTAAAAAACAGGTAATACACAAAGTTCACATGTACACTAGTGCCACGTAGCGGACGAGTTCTGAATTATTGTTAACACCATCCAAAAGGCCTCAATCAACCAAACATCTTTGTCGAGGACGCCAACTAGCTATATGTCAAGGATCTCGAGATTCAGCTTATACAGTAAGTTTACATGCATACTAGCGCCGCGTAGGGAGATAGTTTTGAACTAACCATCCTGAAGGTCTTGATACACTGAAGTAACTTCCTTTATACGAGGGATCACGAGATATTTTCTGATGAAACAACAAAGGTCAATGGCCATATATCATTTGAGACCACCATTAAGGGATTCCGCGCATGTCGGGGGGTTTACTGTACTTTGCTGTTATTTTGCTAAAATATGCTGCCCGGTCATATTTTTTTCTGGTGAAGTCGGATCGACACTTTTTTTCCTGCAAAGTTGTTTGTTCAAGTCTTGCAGTTGCATAAAAATGCTTCTTGGGCATTTACATATAAGCTGAGGCAGTTGTTTGAGTGTTTCTCAAAATATATCAAAATTCCATTTTTTGATACCAATTTGTGGAGAAAAATGCAAATCGCTTGATTTCAAATTACGATATTCGGTGGTTTTGGAACCCAAACTAACGGAAGTTGACATGGAGCTGTGGGTCTCAAGACTTTTTTTCGGATTTTGTTGACCAGTGTAATTTATAAATCTAACGAGTATAACAAGAGAGCGCAACTGCTATTGAGCTGCAGAATTGATTATTTGATTCAAATTTTTAATTCAGAATTGTTAACCGAAAACATATTAGGGTAGATTGCCAATTATTGCACACTGCCCTTTTGCTGCACACTGAGTATGTTATCGTTTATTCTAACAAATACGGCATATTTTAAGCATTGAGCATATTTTTTATGAAACTATTGAACATTTTCACTACAAAAACAGTTATTCATTTACGAAACAAATAGAATTAAAGTACTTTTTAACCCGATTGAAAATATTTGGTCCGATCCCAGAACAAATTGCTGTATTTCTTAACCCAAACACTAAGAATCGTGCATTACGAATTAAGCTCCTGATTGACGTATGCAACGTTTCATCGGTATATTTTGATTCAAACTTAGTTAATACAATTTATATATGTGATTGGTCAACATAAATTAGTTTATTGCATGAAAAAGACATGTTTAAAACCACTGTGCAACAATAGGACCAAAGAAAGTTAAAATGTTCCAATTTCATTGCACACCTGATTCTTACGTGGTGCGGCCAATTTTAACTAAAAATAAACCCATAGTCTTTTTTGTTTTGACAGTTCCACCAGCAGCCGAGTGTTTTGTTTTGAAACCGCGGTGCGTGCGCGAGAAATGTTTTCCGGTATTTCTACAACATGCCGGCCAGCACCATGGATGCACAGGTAATGAGAACGTTCCTTGGACTCACCTACACCATCTCCATCACAATACCATTTAATTTTAGGACTATTTTTCACCAATCGTCTACGTTGCTGCTCCTGTTCCACCTCCATCAAACATTCGGAAGAATTATACGGAACAAGATTTGCAAAAGAGCGTCACCGCCGTAAAATCGAAGGGAATGGCGCTTGGCCAGGCATCCAGGTGCTTCGGAGTGCCAAAATCAACCATCAAGTTTCGTCTTGGTTCAAAATGGACAAAGAAACTGCGGAGAGGCACACAAACAGCTCTTACACTACAGGAGGAGGCGACTGTGATAAAGCGGGTCAAAGAATTGGAGCGCCGCGGTTTTCCCATCACAAAACATTCGTTGATTTCCAGAGTAAAGGCCTTCCTCGACAAGAATTCAGGCCAAACTCCTTTCAAAAACAACCGACCAGGTTTGTCTCTTTGATATCCCGCCATACATATGAAAAGGGCTCAAAAGCCTTTTATTATTATTGGCACATTTCCTTCTCCTGATCAACTAATACACTCAAACACAAAAGTCAGCCCCGTCTGGCAGAGGGGGCAGACTTTTGTGTTTGAGTGGATTGGGTGCTCAGGAGGAGGAGAAAAGCCCTTATCATATATTTTGCGGGATATGAAACCACTACCTCATTAACTTAGGAGGGTATATTTATTTCAGGTGCCAAATGGCTGAAGCTGTTCGTTTGCCGACATAAGGAACTCACTATTCGGAAATCGGAAAACGTTACTATGGCCGGAGCAACTGTATTCGAATCTAATATACGATTTTGGTTCGAAAGCATTCTTCAATACTTGCGAGACAACAACTTGGAGGATATCCTTAAGGCTCCACGTCGTATTCTGAACGGTGACGAAACATCATTCCACATTGATCCAATCACAAAAGCAGTTGTCGCCTCAAAAAGGAAATCGTAACGTGTATTTGGTTCAACATGCTGATCCAAAGAAAAATGTTACAGTTCTATGCACATTTGACGCAGATGGGTACATGCTCCACCAGATGTAATCTTGCCCTATAAGCGGTTACTCACACAACTTGTGATGAGCTTCGATCCAGAATGGGGTATCGGCAAGTCTGACAAAGGGTGGATGGACGGTGATAACTTCATGGCCAGCGTCCAAAATATCGTGCTTCCTTCTCTACTGAGGCGTAATGTTCAACTACCGGTAATCTACTTTGTTGATGGACATTCCTCGCATACCGGATCCGATTTTGCTGAGCTTTGCGCCGATCTTGGTATTATCCTTATTGCTTTGTGCCTTAATGCAACACATATTATGCAACCGGTGGACTTCGCTATTTTCAAATCGTTGAAAAACAGCTGAAGCAACTGTGTTGACGAATGGAGAATGAATAATAATGGCAGAATGTTTAAAATCGATGATTTTGCAGGTGTGTTGAAGGAAGCTATCAATCGGAGTGTATCACCATCCATCGTAAGATCTGGGTTTCGCAAATGCAGGTTGTATCCCTTCAACGCTGATACGGTGGACTACTCTCGATGTATTGCTTCAAGTAATCCGACCCAAAATGGTAGTAACAGCTTTCTACCGGGAAACGAAACGGTGTCTGTCGAGGTGAATAAAATAAATGATGCTCTAAGGATGATCAATGCTACCAACATCAAATCACTCGTCGATGTAGTTGAAGAACGTAGTTTGGATGATTCAGAGAAAGCTCTTCTGGACATCTACAAATCCATTCTTTGGGACTTCGACACGGATACAGGCAGATAAAAGGATTTAAATGAAAATATTGTTTCAAGAAGCGAGGATAATGAGGCCACAATTCGAGCCACTACATTCTACGATTGACAAAGTTGTGCTCGTACTTAATGATGATGAGTCAACAACTGAATCTCCTCGACACGCGCCGCTATCTTCTACGATGGATGCCTTCATGCTGGAGATCACTGACGCCGAGGCTGAACAGCTTCTGTCAAACTCGGATGCATCTAACCAATCAAGAAGTTGTCAAACAGCCAACGTCACCGTGGAAACTGTAGATGATTGGAGTACCTTTCAATCATCCATAGTGTCCTGCGAAGTTCAGCCAGTTCCCGAACATTCTTCTACGACGAGGCAAGAGGATTGGAATGTCATGATAGTGAATCCTACTGATGCTTCCGACCTCGTTGAATCTACAGATAAACCACAAGAAAGTGTATTCAGCGACATAGCGAATATCGAGAAACCGCATCGTAGAATCAGCATTTCTTCGTTTTTCAACCTTCCTCCTACTCCAAAACGTAAAAATGTGAAACGGAATTAAAGCTTGCTTCAGATAGAATTGGAACAAAAACAATTGCCTGTATTTCAGTTATTTATTATTGAACTCAAGATCTTTTTTTTATACAAATGTAGCGTTTTCTTCATACTTTTAAGAACAAATACGGATAAAATTATTCGTCACGGTTTCGAAGGAATTCTCGAATTTTTCCTGTAACACGGCTCATTAGGCGGCGCACACCTTCTTCGTCCATCGTTTTAGCTATCATATTCCACCAGGTCTTCATCTGATTGATGTCTTTGACAACCTTTCCCTTTGCCTTGAGTCTCCTCTTCATGATTGCCCAGTATTTCTCAATAGGGCGGAACTGGGGGCAGTTGGGTGGGTTAAGGTTGGGCGGAACAACCTGGACCCCTTTCTCTGCATACCATTCTTGAACGACTTTGCTGTAATGACAGCTTGCCAAATCTGGCCAAAACATTACGGGATGGTCGTGGGATCGAATGAACGGCAAAATTCGTTTTTGGAGACACTCTTTTTGGTATAGTTCCGTCGTCATTGTCTTATTTGTAACGAAAACTTTCGTTTTTTTGCCACAGCTGCAAATGCCCTGCCAAATCATGAATTTTCGTGCAAATTTGTCGGCAAAAACAAATTTAAATTTGGCTGGAACATCCCCCCGAGCCGTTGCCAAGTAAAATTGTTAACCTGGGATTTGCCCGAAGTCAGCCTTGACATAGGTTTCATCGTCCATCAGAAGACACCCGTCGAACTTGGCCAGCACCTGGTCGTATAGCTTCCGAGCACGGATTTTGGCCACACTATTCTGTTTTATGGTACGATTTGGCTGTTTGCTAGCTCGATACGACTTGATTCCTTCCCGGAGTCGAGTTCTCCTCACGGTACTATGGGCAGCACCGAATTTTCTGGCCAAATCACGATCCGACAGATTGGGATTCCTCTTAATCGTCTTCAAAATCTTACCACGCAGTTTCCGGTCGACAGTTCCACTCCGACGATTGGCTTGAGGCTTCCGAATCGTCGTCAATGTTTCCTTATACCGTTACTCGTCCAAACGGCACTTCGTTCTAACGTCATCCGAGCGGTTGCAGGTGTTGAAAGAAAAGGAAGAAGAGAAGCAACGACTTATGGATCAAAAGGAGTTGAAACGTAAGGAGCGTGCTATGAAGAAGGAATTTCAAGAGCAAGAGAAACAGGAGCGAATAAGGATTAGAGAACAGGAAAAAAAAGAACGTGAGTTGGACCGACGCTTCAAGGAAGAAGCTAAGAAATCAGCCAAACCACAACAATCCAAACCACCACAGAAAGTTCGCAAACGCACCAAGTGTTCTGATGAAAATGCGGACACTTGATGGAAGCGGGTGAGTTTGATAAACGCTTTGAGGAGTCTGTAAAGTGACTCAGGTGAATTTAAAATCAATGTAATCGTCACCCCAACAAAATACGTATCAGCTTTACTTATAAAAATGCAGAGCAGTAATGATGAAGTTGAATTACTATGTTTTATTTTACCTTTTTTTACCTGCTGATTATTGCAATAAATACTATCGTTAAAACATCTGTGTTTCTAATGTCTCTTCCATTGGTTAAGAATATACAGTTCTATTCTCCGTTCACAAATGACATAACACCAACATTTTAACATTTCTCGCGTACTTTTTTCAAAATTACCTTAGTAACAATGAGAGCCTCTCTTCTCTCTCTTTCTTATAACGGTAACACAATAGAATTAATCATAAGTTTCTCAATATAAATTGAAAGATAGTGATAAAAAAAAAAGAAATTCGTATATGGATCTTATCATATAAGGGGTCATGCACAAATTACGTCACGCTTTTAGGGGGAGGGGGGTTAGGACAAACGTGGCAACCCATATATAATTTTTGGAGGGCTCATACGAAAAACGTGACAAAGGGGGGTCCAAAATACTCAATTTTTGAGTGACATTATTTTTACACGACCCCTTATTAGATCTTTTGAGTACGGTATAAGATACAAAAACTTTAACAGTAGTGACAGTTGAAAAACTTCCATTGATGGCATAATTTAAACGAACTTCTTCAGCAGATAGAAAACCGATGGTTTTCTAGATGATGTATTTGAAATCTAGAAAATGACAGTAATTAATTGGGAAATCAATCTTGATTTTTACATCAAATCTTTAGCCCGATAGATAGAGCTTATGATCGTATCATTAAAAGTGGAAATAATTTGGAAAATGTGGGAGTCTAGAGAATTGCCTAACAACTGATTAAAACAGTCACCCCTGATTAAGCCGTTCCCTACCCTATGTGCAGAATTCTACCATCCGAAAACTGCAAAAATATGTATGATTACAGATAAATCTGCATACTCTGCGAAAATTCCTGTCCCAATGAGGTTTTTCTGAATAACAAAAACACTGATGTAATTCACAAAACAAGAGTGAAAAGTGTAAATACTTATTCTTTGAACTATGGAGTATGGTGTAATATTTCAATGAAATTTTGAAAAATTTCAATTCTATCTTGATCTTTCATCAGTTCGGTTGCCGACTCGAGCAGATTCAGTCCGCTTTTATAATGCATAATTTTGCTCGACTCGACAGTGACAAGTGTCGAGAAAGGGGTAGCTCGACTCGATATCTATAATTGACCCCTAAGTCTTACTAGCCGCTTCGTTTGCGTGCATCTAAAAAGACATAATTTTACATGAAATTTAGATAAATGATGAAGACTTTTACTCGTAACACCGTTATATTTTAAGTGAAATCTCCGAATTTCAGATGACAGCCCAAAACTCGTGGGTTTTGACTAGGGTGACTAGGGTGATATGGTATCCTAAAGGAGGACATGTGCTCCTTTTTTGATCAAAAATCAAATGTCCTCCTTTTTACTTCTAATGTCCTCCTTTTAACATTGAAATGATTATTACTTATTATTTATAATTTTGGAATACTTTTATTATCTTATCAAATGTTATCATATAAAATTGGCAACACGGTAAAACCACTGCTTCAAATTGATTTTCAGTAGCGGGTACTGTGAGCACCTACATATTTGACGTTTACGCTTTTTTGTTTTGTTTTTGTTTTTTCGTTATTAAGTTGTGTACCAGTGCATCGTTTTGTACTGCTCTGCCTACTCTCACGAGGAAGTTGGAAATTTACTGAGGTCCACAATTCGAAGTTTTCCACCAGACTGACCAAGTTTTCCGTGAGTGCTTTCGCTGCTTTGAGATTGTTTTGCTGCTGTGAACCACAGATCGCGGTAGGTGTCAAGAAAAAATATTATTTTTAGAAAAATGAGCTCTACCAAACGAAACTGTAAATTTTCGGTTGCGATGCGAGAAAAATATACCTGTTTTGTTGCAGGTAGAGACAATTACGATGCAAAATGCGCTTTTTGTGATTGCCATGTAGATGTCAGCAATAAAGGAGCAGTTGCATTGGAGCGGCACGTGACAAACACCGCAAAATGATCCGCACTTCCGCTTCGTCTACCAGAATGACAACGTACTTTACGTCCGGCTCTGCATCAACTGTAGCAACCAAAAAAGCTAACGCAGCGGCTGGTACATTGGCGTTTCATACTGTTCGGCATCATCAGTCGTACAGATCTATGGACTGTACAGCAGCGCTAATGCGACAACTTTTCACTGACTCAACCATTGCCGAAAATCTAAAGTGTGCCCGAACAAAATCCGAAGCCATCGTAAACCGTGTCATCGCACCGTATACATTGCAGGATACCTTGAACTCCTTGAAAACCATCCGAATCATTTCCGTTGCAACTGATGCCAGTAATCATAACGCCGGAAAAAATTTCCAGTCCTTATCCAGTATTTCAACTGGGAAGGCTGTGGAATTGAAACAAAGTTAATCGACTTGACCACCTATTGCAGTACTTGAATATTCATGGGCTGGCCGACAAGTGTGTTGCGTTCATTGGTGATAATGCTAATGTTAATTTTGGTGGAAAAATCTGCTTAAGCAAAGAATGCAGAATCCAAATTTGATCGGCGTTGGGTGCCCGGCACATATTATTCATAACAGTCTACACCATGGTACCGATCTCATGAGTGTAGATATTGAGTCAATTACATTGAAGATTTTTAATTATTTTTTCCATTTACACCGTGCGAACCGAAGCATTGAAAGAGTTTTGTGATTACGTCTAGGTGCATTACGCACCCTTACTAAATCATAGTAAGACTCGATGGCTGAGCCTCTTTCCAGCAGTGGAAAGAATTCTGAAACTTTTTCCTGCATTGAAAAACTACTATTTCTCTCTCAAACTCAGCCACCGCATATTATCAAAACGTTTTTTGAAAGCCCAATGCCAATGTCGAAAGAACTTTCTCTTTGATAAATGGACAATGGACAAAGGAGAGGAAAAGATTGAATGTAGATTCAATCAATCATTGATCAAGTTCATTATAACATGAAACACATTTCCTGTACTGATTTTAACAATTGTCTGATAAAGAATGATGAATTGTTGCACGAAATAAGTAGTTCAGAAAAGTACACTTAACGGTAACATGATGTAATGTGACATTATTGATGCAATATATGTAAATATTTGTAAACACTTCAAAACTTCTGTTGTTTTAATGATTGTCCTCCTTTTTGATACAAATGTCCTCCTTTCTGACCTTCATTTTACTGAAATGTCCTCCTGCGTAAATTTTCAATATGGTGTAAATGAGAGAAATTGAAAAAACGAACTTTAGTTTGCCTATCAGTGTATGACTCTTTGAAACTAGTGTTCAATAAGGGTAGCTCAAATCAATTCTCACTAATCAAAAACTGTATGCCGCATCGAACTGACCTTTGCCTCTCGTGAAAGTTAAAAGTCAAACTCCCGATAGGCATTAATGATAAATTATGTCTATAAATACCATACAGCCAAGCCAGCTGGTAATTGAATTGCGATATATCACTTGAATTATCCGCATTTCACAAGATTGACGAAGCCAGAGGCTTCCCTCCAATTGACTATTTAGTCGGCAGATACTGGATGGTTATATCCCATACGAATTGCGGCAATCCTTTCGAAGCTCCACGCGAAAGTCTCCATCGTTTATTGACGAGCCTTACTCCCAACGCTGCTCCGGAGCGCTGATTGATGGCAAACGTCATTGCGGGCAATTTCTCATCATTTGAAGCAGATTTTTCTGCTGGGGATCGATATCCATCCTAGACTAGTCGATCGCGCGGTGATAAATTGGAGTCGATCGCGATTTCTTCCCAGTGAGTGAGCCCATCAGCATCAACTTCTGTCTGGTGCGGTGCCTAGAGTTAGTAGGAGGTGGGGAGGATGCTGGCGAGATCTAGGGAGCAATCATGCCGACCGGGTGGTCAAACTGCTGTGCTGCCTGACATACGGCGTTGTTTTTTTTTCCTGCTAGAGCGACCGGTCAAATGAATAATAGTGAAATGTCGTAATGATAGAAATTGATAAATTAATCAATCGAGGAGAAGGTGAATCAATAATCGGCAAGCGTGAGAGATGAGGGAGAGAATTGCACAGAAGTCATAATCGTCGTCGTCGTCGTCATCGTCGTTGCACTCGTCGTTTGTCGCAGTTGGGTCTCGCTGATGAGTAATGATCGGTGGAGAATAATCCTAAGCCATAGAGAAATTACGAACTATACTTCAATTGGTGGCATTCACAGTTAATTTTGTAATTTTCTAACATCTAACACAATATTCAAATTGCTATGTTCAAAAATGTATAACCATTGTATTTTAAGAGAGCAGGGATGCTACCACCGATTTCTCTTCCCAAGCATAATTAATTACTCGCTTAATTTAAAACCATTTATATTCCCAGTTTATTTGTTCAATCCCAATCAGATTTCCCCAAAACTGTGCTCTTTCTTCTCGTTGTTGGCGTTATTTATTTACATTGAAAATCTCGCCCGTTCGTGAGTTGAAAATCAAAAAATTCCATCCAATTTGTATCCTACGTTTGGCTTCCCGGAGGAATCCCCTCTCTCTTCGTTGCTGGCCGGTCAGAAGCTGTTGGTTTAATTTTTCGGACGCCCCCTCCGCGTGTTTTCCCACGGACCGCTACGCCCAGTGAGATGTAATTTATCATAAATAAAAACAAATAATGACTTCTGCTCGACTATATATAGCTCATTAGAGAGTGAATTGGGAAACGATTTCAGGTCGATCGGAGCAAATGTTGCGTGGCTCCACTCGCGGAATGGGTGATTGATTTTGGTCTTGAACTTTCCGAGGAGCGTCGTATCCACAACCATTAACCACCGTCGCGTCGGTTACACGGCTCATGGCAGTAGCCTGAAACAGCCCTAACAAGTATCATTCAGTTTCGTTCCATAGGGCCCAGCATGGTAACCGTTGGAAACAGCAACCGTTCCGGCAGCCGTAGCTGCAGCGCGGTCAAACATTTGAATTCCCTTGAAATCGTGCAACGCAGAAATATCGCCCGTTCAGGTCAAACTTACCAAAGAGTAAACAATAATTGATTTCTCCTGCCCACCCCTCCCCATCAACGACCACGATTTGCGTTCACGTTCACAAATTTCCGAGGCCTCGAAAATACCAAAATGTCCAGCTTGAAAGAAAAATGATGCTCCGGTTTTTTTTTTGCGTTCCACGGTGGTTTGCACGAGATGGAGGAGGATCGTGAGAGATACCGGTAGCTTGATGATCGTGCTGGTTCTGTGCGCTCGGACATATTTCCACGCCATTTTCTTTTCCCATTTCTCTCGTCTGCTGGACCGACTGGGGATCGAACACACAGAAGCTTGGATGGTGCCCCCAACCAACGGAAGGTTCGGTGCTAGATATTTGCTGGTTCATTATTTTCCCGCAGCGAATCGGTTCCTAATCGATCAGGGTAGGCATCTGTTGTTGCTGTGCGGCCCCTCGGATGGGTGAGAAAACAACAGATGATGAGAGTGCTACCGAGGAGCATGTCGCGGGAAAAAGGAACGGCCTCATCAACTTCAACAGATTGCTCTAACACGGCTGGCAGCTACTATGCTACAGGGAAGGTAGCCGTGAAATGTTTCTTCTGCAGGTCGCTAGGCGTGTGAGCTGCAAAGATCATAGTAGTCCTGATTGGATCCGTTAATCAACGCTCATCGATGGCAGCGGTGGGCTGTTGGTTGTGCAATTGACGGCGTTGGCTACTGCGATATTCGAGAGGTTGATTACGATTTGAGTGCTAATAATTACGTAATAGTTGAGCTTCCGCCAGACGGCGTAGTCTGTATGGGCGATTATTTTGGACCATGGTTAATTAAATGAAATTTGTATTCATCACGCTTACTTTTCTACCGTAGACGTTGGCATTGTGGCCTTAGAGATGTTTCATATGGATTTTATGTAATTTGATTCCAAGTCGATTGTTATTACGGATGTTAATTTACAATCAATATCGTAAAAACACTTCAATTCAGTATGTTTAACAATTCACACCCTGTGATTATCACTGTAGTTGCTGAAAGTCGTATAAAACAATAAATGATTGTGACTGACGGCGATCATCCAATGATAATCAGGTCACATTTTCAATTAAATGCGCTTGTTCTGCGAATGTTGCTGCTTCGTTTGCTTATATGAATAAACACTGCGACTAGTTTCAAAAGCCGCTCCCCTTATTTATCACACCTTGCGATGTCCGTGGTGCAATCAATGGATGCAACGATGTGTGTCTGTTTGTATTAGTGAAACGTATGTTTTGCATACTGTATTTTGATAGTGTTTGTGCTACAGTTTTCAAATAAACGTGTTTTTAATAATTTGAGCGTCCATTTTCCATAGCCGCGCATAAGGTATTGCTTTGATTTGTAGAATTTTATCTAGTAATTCCTGCTAAAATTGCTTTAAAATGCCGAGAGGAAGTGTTTTGAGTGAGAAAGAGAAGGGAATGATTGAAGCCTTTAAGCAGGAAGGTGTTTCAATTCGAGAAATTGAACGTAGACTCATCCGATCGGATAAAGTCATACGAAATTATTTGAAGGATTCAGAAAAATCCCGAAAAAATCGAAGCAGTGAAATTAGCCTTAAATTCCACCATATCACTCTATAAAATCAAGTCTACTCTCAGTTTGCCAGTCTGTGAAGAAACAATACGGAAGGCTTTGCAGACCAGTCCGAACATTATTCGGTCAAAAATGAACAAGGCACCAAATCTGACCCCTGGCCTGATAAAAAATTACCTTAAACGAACGATATCACAAATCCTCCAACCATTTCTTTAATGGTTTGGATGATACCCCAAATAAGTCGTTAAGAAAAATAACCATACGAAATTTATTAGGGTGTTTATAAACAGAAACGAGTAGAATTCGCCAGAATCAACATGGCACGCCAGTGGGACACGGTAAAATCTTTGTAAATTTCATGTTTTTTTTAAAGCGATGACCCCAACTATATTTTGTTCAAATTTTTATTATTTAAATGTTCGTTATTTAAGTCTAGGCGATCTTTTCCGATGAAAAGAAATTCAATCTAGATGGGCCCGATGGATTTACTGTCTATTGGCGAGATCTACGGAAGGAACCAGAACACTTCTCCAGACGTAATTTCGGAGGAGGATCTCTATTGGTTTGGCTTGGATTTTGTGCTACAGGAAAGCTAAATTTGGCATTCACATCTTGTAAGATGAACTCGACGGACTATATTGAGGTTCTTAACAGCTGCTGTTGCGAATTTGGATTACCTTTCGGAGCTTTTTGTAGAAAATCCACCAATGTTCCCGGTGAAATCAACTTTTTATTTGCTCATGAACCTGCATAGTTTATAATGGAATTTTACTTACATTTGGTCTCGTACTTAGTAATTTGAAGGTAATACAGAAATTCACAAAGGAATAATCTATCTTTAAGTCTGTAATAGGTTAAGTAACTAGCATAATTAGTTATAATATAGAAATTTAATTTTACTCTAATCTGCTGGATTCACGCTGATATAAACAATGAAGTGCCTATCATCGTTATCCGTATCGTTGACATTTCATGTTCGGCCGTCACCTTGTTCGCACACTTTCGCACCCAAGACGTCAAAGGTTTCGGGGGGGTTGCGTCGATGGACACGCTCATTGTAACATCCTCCCCCTCGTGCCGTGCGAAATCGGCACCATATTCTCCGCATCAGTTTCTTCAGGTTCTCCGCTATCCACTTCACCACGATCGCAGATATCCAAAACAGCCAGCTTAAACCGCTCTCCTCCTCAAGATCCCTGTAGATGTCTCCACATCCACCTGACGTACTGCTCCGTCTTTGCCCGGATATGTTCGGGTCACGCGGCCGCGTATCCATTGGTTCCGTACCTTTTCATCGACTACCATAACCAACGATCCTTCCTTGATAGGTGGAACCATTAGAGCGCCGAGATATTACTGGCAAGTACTTGACGATCCAACGGTTCCAGAATAAATCCAACATATGCTGAATCATCTCCCAGCTGCTCCTCAAAGCTTTCCTCTCGTCTACCGGAGCCTTGGTCAAATGCCGAACACCACTGGAGCTGAGCATTAAGAAATGGTTCGGAGTTGACGATTCCTTCATTTCACTGTCCAGCGGCAGTAACGCCAACGGCCGCGAATTTACCATATATTCCGCCTCAGCCAGTAGGGTCATGAAGAATTCTTCGTCCAACTTCCGCGAAACGGGTAATATTCCGAGGGCCGTCTTCACAGAACGAACCATCCGTTCCAAGCATCCTCCCATGTGTGGGGCGGATGGTGGATTGAATCTCCATTTAGTGTTCGTGTCGGTGAACGTGCTGCTCATGGTGATGTTGATGTCGCGCAATTCGTCCTCTAGCTCCCTGCTAGCGCCAATAAAATTTGTACCATTATCTGTGTACACTTCCTGCGGGCGATAAATCGTCGAAATTTTCGGTGGTACCAATCCAGCAACAGGTTCGTGATCGGATGTCCTCTAGGCAGAATTATTGGGTACCTGGTGTCATACTCCAAGTAATCTGCGGCAGCCATACGACCATCCACGCGCATCAATCCAAGGTCATCCACTTCAGGTGGGAGATATGCTAACGAACTACTTCGGCTCAATGGTTGACGGTTTTCTGGATCCACCTGCGCATTCCGTTTCAGCGTTGCCACTTCATCTGGGTAGCAATCCGATTGAGCGCACCGCCAAAGACTCCTCTCTGCATTCCGTAAATTCTCACTGCTGATATTTCCCACATCACCGTCGTATCCTCCTCTGGTTCGTTGCAAAAGCACTTCACTGAATCTGTGAACGTATACCACGCTCCGTAGTAGTCGCTCGTACTTCGAGAATCGTGACACATCGATCAACGGAACTGATAAGAAGTGACTGTAAATATAAGTCGGCCGTAGCTCTTTTTGTGCTTCAACAGCTGTCTCGAATTTGTCTGTTGGCCAAGCATCCTCTTCATCGTACAGAAAGGAAGGTTCACGCATCCAGCGGCTGTCGGGCTTGCAGTTTGGGCCTTTACCCCACTTCGTAGCCTCATCAGAAACGTTAATTTTTGTTCCCAACCAACGCCACTCATCGATTGCTGATAGACTTAGAATCTCATTGACTCTGAATGCTACGTACTGCCGATATCGACGAGTATCCGACTTGATCCACGAGACAACAGTACTAGAGTCGCTTCAAAAGAGTGTCCGCTTGATCTCGACTGAGTGACCATCCACAATTGTTTTGCGCAGACGTGCGCCAATAACGGCCGCCGGTAGCTCTAGTCGTGGTACGGAAACTAATTGTAGTGGCGCTACCTTCCCGAGTAACACATATTCATGATTTTATGATGAGTAAACTTCTATACAACCAAATCGAGTCATATAAAAGTATTTTCAACCGCTTTAAATTAGTGTGTTGCTTGGGTTCGTTTTGGAGGCAACTAACGCACAACGTATCTGGCCACGATCTAGAACACGGAAGTAAGCTGCAGCAGAATATGCTTCTGCACTGCCGTCTACGAATATGTGGAGCTCTAGGGAGTCGAAACAAGCAGGATCGGAACCCGGGAATTCGGACGCTGTGCAACTCCTTCAAAACCTGCAGCCACAGGTTCCAACGCGCAAACAGGTCTTCGGGTATCTGTTCATCCCAATCCAAGTTGGCCCTCTAGACATCTTGAAGCAGAATCTTTCCTTGAACTACTAGTGAACCAACTAATCCCAACGGATCGTAGATTTTCATTACAAAGCTCAGCATCATCCTTTTTGTCGGTGCCGTCATACATTCCTGCTCCTTTTCTAGTCTGATTGTGAAGCAGAACAAATCTTCGCTTGGTATCCAGGATATTCCTAGAACGCGTTCGAAACCACTCTGGTTGTTCATAGACAGATTTTTCACAGCAGCTGGACTCACATCTCCAATTGCCTCTAGAACCGACGGTCGGTTCGACACCCAGTTCCGTATTCGGAAGCCCGCCTTCTGGTGAACTTCTGTAACTGCCAATGCTAACTCAACGGCCTGTTCTTCCGTGTCGACACTATCTAGGTAGTCGTCAACATAATGGTGGGTTTTGATTGCTGCCGCCGCACTAGGATATTCTCCTTCATTTTCCGTCGCATTTAAGTTTTTCACGTACTGTGACTGCGCAGGAGAACACGTCGCTCCAAAGATAGCGACGTTGGATGCCATCGTTACCATCGGTTTGTTTGACGCGTTACGAAAGACGAACAGTAGCGCGCTTCGATCCTGTTTTTTGATTCCGACTTGCAGGAACATTTCCTGGATGTCACCGGAAAACGCAACTTCCCGCTCACGGAACTTGAAAGTGACAGACAGCTGCGGAGTCAGCAGGTCTGGTCCTTTGAGGAGCATCGTATTCAACGACACACCGTTTACTTTCGCTGCCGCATCTCAAATGACTCGCACCTTCCCAGGCTTGTTCGGGTTCAATAATAAGCCTAATGGAAGGTACCAAGTACGTCGCGGGTTGAACTCTGCCATTTCTTCCTTCGACACTATGTGGATGTAGCCTTTTATTTCGTAGTCAGCCACCTGCTGTCTTACGCTGTCGTAGAGCTGCGGATCCTTTTCTAGACGTCTCTCGAGGCATCTCAACCGACGCTCAGCCATTGGTCGGCTGTCCGGAAACTCGATGCAATCGTGCTTCCAAAGTAATCCCGTCTCAAACTTTCCACTTTCCGTTCGAACTGTCGTTTCCTCAAGAATTTTGCGTGCTCGTTGGTCCTCACTTCCCTCTATGTTTGGAGCCACGGCAACTCCAAGGCTCTCCACAGAGAAAAACTCACGTACGTGGTCGTGAAGATCGTGCTCGGACGTATCCGTACATATGTGCATTTGCCGATGCTGGAACTGTTCTTCTCCCCGCTCTACGCGGCCACATATGACCCAGCCAATGCGAGTTTTTGCAGCGATTGGTTCTCGCTCTTTTCCCTCTCGAAGCTTCGTTGTGGTCAACAAGTGCGAATTGCTCAATCCAATAAGCAATCCAGGAACAGCTCTCTGGAAACTCTTCACTGGTACACGCCGTAGGTGCTTGAATTCTTCTGATAACTTTTCCACGTCAAGCGATTGCTCTGGCAGCCCTAAGTTCTCAACAGTGTGTACTTCCGACATCTTGAAGCGTGTTGCGTTTCCGACTTCCGAAATGCTAAACGTATCTAACTCCATAGTCTCGATTTTCTTATTTATTCCACTTGTCCAATGGATACACAACGAATGAGGTCGACCGTTCACTCCCAAGGCGGGCGCAATAGATTGCTCCACGATTGTCACAGACGAACCGTCATCCAAAAATGCATATGTATCCACGGAACCATTTTTCCCATATAGGGTCACGGGCAGGATCTTAAACAACGTCGATGAACTGGGTTGACGATGGATAGTTACCGTCGCATCGCTGGAATTGACAGGCTGTTTCTTAGGTTCATTGTGTAGGAGACGATGGTGGCGTCTCTCACAACTATTTATCCCGCAAACCTCGCCTTCGCATGGCCAGCGAGGGTGCGCAATGAGACACCGACGGCATAATTTGTTTTCTTTAACGAAATTCCACCGACTGTCTATCGAAAGCTTCTTGAAATCAGCGCAGCTAGCTGCAGTATGACCATGCACGTTGCACACAGGACAGCTTTTGTATGCGCCGCTATCTTTACCCTTAAAATTCTTCGACTGCTCCCGTAGATCGTTGAAGGGTGACTTGGTGTTCGCGTTCGGTCCCAAATCCTTCCGCTCATACGTAGCGTGAGCATTCACGAACGCTTTGTCCTTCGATTTGACCTTTTCATCTCTCGTCGGCTTGGATGCAAGGCAGAGGTTATGTCGTTTTCGGTTTTAAACCTGGGTCAGGTCTGACTCTGACTCGCAATTACCGAACGAAAACGGATCCAGAGTAGAGTCAGTATGATAGTATAAGTGCAAAACATAAACATAAACAAACATAAACATTTTATTTTGACAGTTCATGTTTGTGTGTGTTGGTGAACCCAGGTTGGACCTCGAAAAAACTTGAGAGCGAACCTCATCGATGTTGGGTCGGATCCAGAGCGGATCCAGGTCCGACCCGATTGAATAAAAAAACGTTTTGACAGCTGTTAGGGCGGACCTAGGGCGAACCTAGTTCTGCACTGGCAATAACCGAAAACGACATTAGTGACGCCACTGGTAGCGGTTGTTACCTTTCCCATATAATCGCTGAATGCCTTCAGATCAACTATAGGTAGCGTCTCTTGATGAAGCGCCCAAGTGAATTTGATGTTCGCCGGCAACTTGTCCACGAGCTCTTGTAGCAGGATAGGATTGGAAAGATGGTTATGCATTCCTACTGCCTGCAAATGACCACACAAATTTTGCACAGCTAACCCAAAATTGATCAATGTCTCCAACCTTTCCGCTTCGGGAGCTGGTGTGCCACGAACTTTAGCCACAAGGTTGTGGACGATCTGCTCTGGTCTTCCGTACAACGTCTGTAAAGTTGACAAAATCTGCGGCACGGTGAACGGATGGAGGAGGAAACTACTGACAGCTTCCTTCACAGTCCCCTTCAGTCAACGTTGTAAACGCAGCAAATTCTCTGAATCGGCGCCGCAGTCGAATGGTTGTAGCTACTGATGAAAAGCGGCCAGTCGATAGGATCTCCATTGAATACTGGAAGTTCTTTCGAAATAACTTGCCTCGCCGCCAACTGAGCTGGTGTTGGACCCTGCGTTACCGGTTGGTGCTGGTAAGGCGGAAATAAGTTTGAATCCACCGGAACGTTCGATATAAACGGTGACTGCCCTGACAAATCGATCACAGGAGGACCTAACTTTGGAGATACAAAGTACGTATGAGGTGTCCCTACTCTCCTATTCTGGCTACAAATACTTGGGCAAGGTGGTTCTTTGGCATCACTATTATACATATGGTTTTGCGCATTCTGGAGTCCACTTACCGTATGTGGGTTATTATTCGCGGATAAACCTTTATGATTTGTCTCTGGAAAGTTTTCGTGCTGTTCTGCTACCGATTGTTGCCCAAAATTCACGCGTAGTAACTTTAACTGCTCAACCAGATGTAGCTCCTTTGCCTAGAATTGCTGCTTCTCTTCGTCTCGTTTTGCTTGCTCGAGTGCGTACTGCTGTTCGTAACATTGTATACGGTCGACTAGGGACATTTCCCGTTTCCTCCGTACCTCGTTCTCCTTCTGCTGCTGCCGTTCGGCATCGTGCTGCCGCTTCAGGATAGCTTCGATTTCTTGCAGCCGATTTCTGTCTTTCTCATGCTCTTCCTCCGAACGTTTTAACTGAAGTAACAGTTCCTGCTCAAGCTGAGATTCTTCCACCTCATCTTGACGCCGCTGTTCACCTACTTGCTGCTTCCGCATCTCACTTGTTTCGCGTTGCCATACTGCGTATGGTGGAGGTTTCCCCATCATCTTCGGAATGATCGTCGGAAGCGTATTTCGTTTAACCGACTTCGGGACCATAGAACTCGTAGGATTCGATTCTTCGAGAAGACACGTGTACGGTTTAATATTTACCAACGGTAAATTATGGATATCCGACCTGCGATCGGCATCCTGTCCATGTTGCCCTGGCTGTTGACACACATCTTCGAACCCGGGCTTTCCCCGATGGCGATGCTGTCGATTGTCCATGAAACTGACTCAGCTTCGGTGATTCTAACTAGAGGCCGTTCAACAGGAGTTGACGAACCAGCAGGTCCATCTTTTCGATCGGATGGTGCCTGCTCTGGATCTCGTTGGCGCACTCCCATAGCGAGTGAATCGGACGTCTGTTGTTGGTTGAACCACGCTTCCACTTTCTGACGGCTGCTTGCCTGGCTGCGGCCGCTTCGTATGCTCAACACAGCTTCATCCTGCTGGCAAAGCAACTCATGCTTCCGGGTCAAGTACTCCGTCTCTCGTTGTAGTTTGTCGTTCATCGCCTTTTCAACCAGCAGCTTCTCATTTCGCAATCTTTCATCCTCCAAATTTTCTCGTACACACCTCTCTTCTTCCAACCGTTGTAGATCCCGGACAATTTGGGCTTGTCGAGAATTCAAAACGCTAGATCGCCCAGTCCGTGAACTGCCAGGGGGTGGAGGAATTGACGGTATGCATTTCGCACAGATGAAATTTCGGGATCGCGCTGCAACTGTATCCACTTTCGCACATGAGAAGTGGTACCAATGCTTGCAATTTCCGCATTGTACCATGTATAACTCAGCATTATTGGGCCTCCTACATTCCGCACAATCAAGGTCATCTCCGTGGTCGATGTCTATGATGGAAGGTTCAAAATCGTCGATCGAGTCCAGAACATGCACTTGCGAATGTGCACCATCACCATGATCCGGTTGAGAACGTCTGGTGATAAGTGCATCCTGAGTCGCACGAGTTTTCGATCGAGTTTGGTGAACAAACGATCCCTGCTTCTTACCTGTCTGCATGCTTTCCTGCATACTCATGCCTCAAATCTTTGAGATTGTTGCGAATTCGGATTACCTTTCGGAGCTCTTTGTAGAAAATCCACCAGCGATAATCTATCCTTAAGTCTGTAATAGGTTAATTAATTAGCATAATTAGTTATAATATAGAAATTTGATTTTACTTTAATCTTCTGGATTCACGCTGATATAAACAATAAAGTGCCTATCATTTTTATCCGTATCGTTGATATTTCATGTGCGGCCGTCACCTTGCTCGCACACATTCGCACCCAAGACGTCAAAGGTTTCGGGGGGAGGGGGAGGGGGTGCGTCGATGGACACGCTCATTGTAGCAGCTGCTTAGTTCCGTTTGAAGCAATGTATCGTCGCAAAAAAATCGTATTTCAACAAGATAATGCCAGCATTCACACCAGTTCGGTGAATCCGGCGTGCTAGTTACCAACAAATCTGTTAACTAACGGCAAGTATCCAGGAAACAGCATTTAAGAAAGGATTTGGTAAGTGATCGTGATCGCTCTGTACTTCTCGCATTCCAACTTGTCGCCTTGGACGGATTGGACAAATCACTCTATCATTCCATTACTCCGGTAGTTATTCGCTATCCCATATCTTGATAATCACTCGGTGCATCAATCTTATCAGTTTCCCAGATCCAAACTAGACGAGTTCCAGCGCCAAACCATGCTAAGCAGTTGCTTCGTTGTTCTTTCGCTGTTTGATGGCCTTCTTAACGTCATTCATAGTTGGAGCTGGTACTTCTTCCTCGTTTATTGCAGCTGTGTTCCTCTGTTTCGGCTGCTTATTCATCTGCGCCTTTCATCGAATGAACACTTAGAAATTATTAAGTGTACACGAGACGTAATTCATGGTTTGTAAAATCGAAGAACGTAAATAAGGATTATATTGCGATCGATACTGGAATTTAATACGGGATCGACGGTAAACATGCTCTCATCGGTGAACAGGATTACAGGATTTTTTTCGCTTCAGGAAGTTCAAGATTTTCCTACACCGCTCGACTCGTAGCTCTCGAATGCGGTTGATAATCATGTGAGTTTTTTTTTCCGTGCCTTCGGCTTCACCCCACAATTTTCCATTACGAGCTTCCGTTCATTGAAAGTAGTGCGTTCGATAACCCAGATGGCAGCGATAACCCTTGGAATCCGAACTGATCTCGGAAGACATTTGGCCATCTTCGCGGATTGTTGTCCTTTCTTTTCTCGGTCTAAGACGCTTTTCAATGTCCACCAGGAAATTTCCACGGCGATTTAAATGTCTTCTTGGTGACATTTGCGGGTGGGACAAGTCACAAACACGCTTACACTTTGTCATGGTGCAACTGTCAAACTATGGAAATCGGGTTCTTTTACTCGTAGCCTACTATGAAATGAATGATAGCTTACGTGCATCCAAAGAAAACCAAGCCATTGCACACACAGGTGAAACGGGAACCTTATTTGTACGATGGTGCAAAAATGATCACGCATACGGTAGCATATAACGCATTTAAATAATATTAACGCTTAGAGCATTTAGAAAACTTGATTGTTTCATGACTGACTTTCACGTAATGGCATGCAAATTACTATTTAAAGTGTTTACTGCCATCAAATTTGGAAAACAGACATTTACAATTTACGTCTATCGGGCCGCTCCGCTCCGTGCATCCAATCAGACTTAAATTCACATGATTTTTCCTAAGTGTGTATGTACATTTCTTCTCGCTCACTATGGATTCAAAGCATAAAGCTGTGGACATTTAAAAGAAATGCGATTTGTTTTGGATTTGTAGTTGTTTTGGAGGATAACTGGTTGATAACTAATATTTTCTGACCCCAAATCATGAAGAATGGATTATCTCAGCGGATATGGACCCTGGCCTATCTGCACAAAACCTTGCTTCTAGATTATTAACGTGAAAAATTTGTCGTGTCTTTTCATAAAATGAGTGTCAATAATTTTCCAGTGTTCCCTTTAAATTGATCCCCGAATTTCGCATAGAAGAGCAAGGTAGTCAAGAGCAGGTACCGAACTTCCCATTTCTCTGTCCGATTTAAAAGTCAAATTGCAATTAGTTATCTCCCAGCAGGTTCTTACGGGAAGTCATCGCACTTGCACCACGATCATAAAGGCATCCAAAACTGAGAAACAAAAGGATTAACCCCTTTCCCTCCAGCTTATTGGTTTCCTTTTCAATAGGAAAGGGTTAACGCTTCGATGCGATGGTCAAATGGAGGAGGATTACCAGAGTTTGATCTGTTTATGGTCCCGCTCCGGGTAGAGTGTGACAACAAAGCAAGTCTAGCTGTTAGGTGAAGGAAACATTTCTTTAGGTGAGAATGGGCAGTTTGTAAATATTGGACGGTGCTATTTGTTGTTTTAACCCCTGCGTTTCAAGCTGGATACTCCGAACTAATCTTGTTAGCTTGAACAATGGACGCAAAGATTGGGCTGTGTATCGAATCGGTAGATCTGTTTTATTTCTTACCAGAATCTATCGAGATAGACTCAAAAACATTCCTGAGAAATTACACCGAATAAATTTATACCAAATTTGTTCATTAATTACGCTTATCTCGTTTTCGTCCCCTATCCCACGTTGCCTGTTTGCAGCCTTTCCTCGTTCCCAGCGGCTGAGCTAATTTATTAAATTTACTTTCATGGCATTTCGTTCTGTTTTCGTACCATATTTAATAATTTTATTACCGCTTGGGAATGGTTTTGACCATTATATCAACTATTTTTATTTGCCTGTCCCCGGCCCGGCTCATAATTCCGCAAGAGGTTTCCGACCGATTCGAAATGAAAAATCACAGTTCGCCACGGCCCCGAACCGAACGGGCAGCCAACGTGCGAGCCGGCAATATAATGGCCATAATTGCCGGTGTTTTGTAATTATTTATACAGCCCATACACAACAACAACACTTGTAAGGCCGGGCTTAAGAAGTGGCCATTTTATTCGAAATCGTTCTCCTTTCTTTCCCGAGTGGATAAAGTAAGCCCGACCGCGACCAGTCAGGAGGGGATAATTATTATCGTCCCGCGCGCGCGATGGCTAGTGTGGATAATAAGCGTTAAGGGCAAATTAAATTTATATACGATTTTGATGGGTATGGTGCTGATGTTTTTTTTTCGAGTCCACCCATACAAATGCAGCATTGACCACGTAGAAGGCCATTTAAGTATTCGATTCGGTTATACCCATCAAAACACTATTAAAACCATATTAATGATGGTGATTGCAGTTACGTTCTGTCTCTAGGCCAAAATGACCGCTGACGGAGTTGTGTGTGAAAATGGGGTTTTCAGCGATCGAAAATTATCGTCAAAGTAGGCTGTGTCTTGCAGCTGCGCAGTGACTACAGTTGCATCCATCATCACCTTAGCCCTGAAGTCACAGGCTCTAACCGGGGTGACCAGTCATCTATGATTGAACGAGAACAAAAACCTCTACGAAGTACAGTAACTTTAACATACAAGGTAGCCTACCAATCAGGTTAGACACTCGAGAGCTGCACCCTGAAGGGGTAATGAAAGGAGCGTACTTTAACTCGAAAGACTAATGATGTCTCGATGTTTGATTGATTGCGTCGATTCGAATGGAATGAGCATTATTAATTGCTATGCAGAGAAAAGGGTTTCTTTCTCTTCATTACTGCTCAAGGGCAGTTACGCTTGGAGACTTACAATTTTGTATACAGAGTTTGATATATAGTATAAGTTTGTGCATTTGTTGGGTTATTGTGTGCACTTCAAACGTTCGAATGAATCAGAGAGAAACATTTTACTTCCATTCCTCAACTCTTCTTTTCAATAATTTTAAACCTCTTTAAGAAGTTCCAGATACACCATTTAGAACAAAAATAATTTGCAATGTCCTCAAATAACATTATCACAATGTTTTAACTTTCCATGACGTGAATTATTTGGGATTTCGTCCGGATTCCAGGGCACAAGTTAACGGATAAAGAGAGAAGGTTTTTTCGCTACATGTTCCCACATTTGCAACCTTCCAAATTTTCGAATTCCCCCTCTGCCCAAAACTCATCACATACTCTGTAAAACCATACCCAATAACTGTGTCATTTTCAATTGAACCCCTACCGGAAGGAAACGAACCGAAAGTTTGGCAGTGCCCCATGGGAGCGCACGTCCCGAAAAAAAAACAACAACAAAAAGCTACGGGCCGGAGGGCGAAGCAACCCGACCAACCTTTCTCAGCGAGCTGGTGGCTGATGCTCTCTACAAAACCAGCGAAGCGCTCCCGGCCATCACCAACCACCAACCACAGCCAGCGGGTGATGATCAAATTCGTCCTTGTCCCCATCGGGGTGCCGCCGCCGCCCCGACGCTCGCCGCAACCAGTCAAGAGAGTGACAATTTCCTTTTGAGTGGTTCCCGAGCCAGCTCCCAATTTGTGGTGGGAAATTCAATTCGCTCAAGGGATTTACATTAGATTATTCCCACCATCATCAGCATCATCACCATCATCATCGGAGGTGTTTCCTGGTGGTAGGTGGTACTTACGCCACAGAGTTGTTATCTATCATTTAGCAACAACTCAAAGGGATTCATGAGCTTCGGGCAATTTCCGACAGGGAAAGAGTGGGGAAGCAGGCGCGTGTTCGGTTAGAATTTAAATTAATTGTGACTCCAGAGAGGTGCTAGCTTTGTTTCGAGCGTCGGCCCCCTTTTTTCCGACGACCACGGCGACGGCTCAAAGCCCGAAAGAGGTCATGCTGTTTCTTTATGCGAGTTTTTGTTTTGTTGTTCGGGAAATAAATAATGTTATCTCTGTGGCGTTTACAACAGTATCTACGTGGGAGAAAGCCACCGTCGACGGCCGGCATCGTTATCATTGTTTTTGTTGCTGTATCAATTAGCATTTGGATGGGTGGCATACTAATTGATTTCAATGGACCGACACTGGGTGTAGGAAAACAAAAATGGCCCATGATTGATGTGGCACAGGAATTGTGCCTATTTGTAACTCCACATTCTTCGTAGTAGGGCATTGCATAGTACACTAGATTAGCTTGATGTGAGGTGGGTTTGATGACCTGAGTGAAATATTATGAAATATTTTTGCTAAATAACTGTGAGTTGAGGAAACTTTATCGCTATTCAAGTTGTTGCATCCATGTGTGTACCGATGCTGACCTACATAATAGTAATTCATAAAATAGGCTTAAAGCCAATGTTCACGACAAATTTCAGGGATTACCGACGACTGGAGTGGTTTTAGCGACGACGAGATAGAAGATTTAGTCTAAACCAAATTAATCGCGGGAAACTTGCGGTAACCTCGGATTCGGGTATATAACATAGCATCCAATTACTTCTGTGGTTCGAGATCTACTGACTACTTTATTGGAACATTTTAACAATGGTATTCATTTCATCGCTATTGCCTTCGTGGCGTATGTATGTGGATGTAAATAATATAAAAGGAGGATGTACTAAACTAATTTTTATAATTCACTGTGGTTTACACCAAAAAATCTAAATAGGCAAATTAGCCACATATACAGATTTATCTGTAATCATACAGATTTTTCGCTGTTTTCGGATACAGACGTCTGTATATACAGATTACAGATTTTTAGAAAAAATACAGATTTTACAGATTTTTTGAAAATTCTCCCTTGCGTTGCATTTTTTTAATATGTAAATATCCATATTTGGAAATCTCAATGACTCGCCTACAGAGTTTGTCAGATGTTTATCAACCGGAAGAATGGCTGCTTCGAATGCATCAATCAAATTAATCTCGGTGGACAACATCCATTTCAATTCTGTGTTCGAACTTCATAAGCATAGGTTAAGTCCCCTTTGGTGGATAGCATCAATCTTTACAATCAACAGGTGTGTTCTTGTATGTCCATACTACTGAATAACTTGATAAACCCACTAGAAATTATGCAACCGCAGGTCCTCAATGATAACAGGGGATGGACAATTTGCAGTAGTCAGTCCAACCTCGGTGGACCGGTTTCATCTCAAGCATTAGCTGGTATGGGCTATTTCTTTTCATATCTGATTCGAATACTTTGATTCTATGGTTTGATGTTTAACCATGTTATTGCATTGGTAGCAATCAATGCACACATTAAATTTATAATCTTATTCCACAGATTTAGGATAGTTTTTTTATTTAGTTGAAACAATAAAAATTAAACCAACGAACTGATTTGAATAATTATATATTTTGCTTCAAGCGGAGCACTGCGTTATTCGAAATATTTTTAAGAATTGATTCTATTGAAAATGTCATTATCTATCATAAGAAAATATTTCGTTGATTTACCACCAGGTGTTGTTTTCAGTTTGTTTTATGAGATTCTTCGAACTGTTAATTATATTTATAGAAGTTCTGAGAAAATCACAGTGGTAAATTGTCCTTTCACCATCTATACGGAATGTTGTTTTTTTTTTTTCATTGATCTTTTCGTAAAATGCATCGATTTCACAGGAGAATATGTAAAGTTTTCGTTTTCAGATCTACTTCCGTATTTTTTTTCACAGAATTCTGTGATCTCTACACACCAAATCCTAATTTTGATATTAAGTAAAAATAAATAACGGCTTTGATCAGTAAATTAGAATTTTTATAATGTAAAATGTCTTCAATTTATAGATATCCGTCAAAGAACTGCAAGTTTTCAGCAAATCGTTTTAAAATATTACTGAATATTTGTATTTATTTTACAGATGTACTTTGTAAAGAAATGAACTATCATTGAAAATCCACAATTTAGTAAACGCTATACCGATTTTCAGTAAAACCATAATAAATACTGACGCAAAATGTGAAAATCACTGGAATTCAGTAATCTTTACTGAACGCAAGTGTGTAAATCACACCTGTCAAACCTCTGCCATTTTTGCGTGCTCAAGCGGTGGCAGCTGATCAAATTTTTTTTTTTAATTCTTTCCATTGATTTTCTGAACAAGTAAAACGTATCAGACTTACACTCAGTAGCAAAAAAAAAGCCGAGCAAAATTTGTCTTCCAAAAAATGCCATGTTCAACCTTCTGTTTCTTTGCCAATTATCAATATTTTTGGCTGAAAATTTGACAAAATTATAACCAATGTATAGGATTTATGTGACCAAAATTTCATATTGATAAGATTTATAAATTTTAAGTTTTCACAATATATGTGAAAAAAGTCGTTTTTGAACATACCAATTTCAAAAATCCGTATTTCTGTGAAAAAATTAGTTAACATACTCAAATTTTTTTTTTTTTTTTGTCCGGATTATCGAGATTTTCAGCCTCGGGTTGGTTCATCTCCCGTCGTAGTCACTCAAATACCTCTTGTGGGTTTTGGGTATTTTTGCGAGGGGGCGAGGCGCACACTTGGCACTTGCGCCTTAGGCGTGGAAATCATAACCGCCACCCGGGCGCGCCCCCCCCCAAATTTAATTAAACCAGGTTAAATAAAATAAAAAAAAATAAAACAAGATCTGACCTTCCATCAAGGGTTTGACTAACCTGCTCAAAATTAAACACCCAAAAAAAATTTCCTTTTTTTTCTATAATAACAACCTAACAAAATAAAAGTGAAAAAAAAAAACGAAAAAATTATATTTTGTAATATATGTAATAATATTAAAAATATATTTAATATATATTGTATTCATATTTTATATAAAGTTCTTCATGGGTTACAATAGTTATTTGGGATATTTCACGCATAACAAATCATGTGTATTAATAAGATGAATTCTTCTCTGCTTTTTTTGCACCGATATTTCAGCATGGTCAATATCGGGTGAAAAAGGGAAATACTCATGTAGGTGCGTCAACTTTGACGCCAGCTGTAGTCAAACCACTTAATGGAAACAGTTCAAATTTTGTCCACATTATTTCCTATATTTTGTTAGGCTTTGATTAAATTTTGAGTATGTTACTTATATTTTTCACAGAAATACGGATTTTTGAAATTGATATGTCCAAAAACGACTTTTTTCACATAGTTTATGAAAACTTCAAATTTATAAACTATATCAACATGAAATTTTGGTCACATAAAGTCTATACATTGGTTATAATTTTGTCAAATTTTCAGCCAAAAATATTGATAATTGACAAAGTAAGAGAAGGTTGAACATGGCATTTTTTGGAAGAAAAATTTTGCTCGGCTTTTTTTTTTTGCTACTGAGTGTATTTGAGGGGAAGTTGGTCAACAAAACTGTCTGCGTCGATGAGCCATGCATGTATATCCCCATAATACAAGCCATGCAGCTATTATTTCGGAATCCTGAGACCAGATCTCTTCGGGCGATTGAGAATACAGCTCATCTTTCACAGGAATCTTTTATGAGAAAAATGATTATATAAAAAAACACCACCCGCTTTATGCGTTTAAAAGAGCAGGAAAAAACAAAATTTTAAATTGATGATTTTTAGATTTAACCGAAATTTAGTATTGATTGATATTCAGTAATTTTTGGTTGCTAGTAAATATCAACACGTTGATTTTACGTGAAATTTCACTTAAACACCTGAACACGTAACCAAATCTTCTTCAGTAAAATCAGGTGAACTATACGTGTGAACGTAGAATGGGAATTTACGCGGAAATCACGTAGCTCTTACGTGAATTCCACGTGTTTATTACTGATTATGTGCGTTTCACGTGAAAATAACGTGTCGATTTGTTTGAGTGTGTATATTTTACTAATTTTCCATGTCGGTAACTGAGTTTTTCAGTAATTTTTTACCCAAAATCTTTCGTGAATCGACCAATATTTCAATCGCGTACAACAAATCTTGTTAACCAGCTCACGTTTACTCACACATTTACTTGGCAAGATGAGCGGGTGTTGTTGGCTGAACTCGACTACTGATGCCTGTAGCCGGCCTCCTAGACGAAGCAATCCGTCGGTGTCCAAAAACTGTTGCATTATTGTTATCAAACTGCTTGTGGCTTTTTTTTTGTGGGAGATTTTTTTTTTTTTTGTCTGAAGAGAGGTGGAAGGTTGGGGTGGGAGTTAGGCTCTGAAGATAGTTGATTAACTCTTGTTAAAAAAGGTTGTGGTGGATTATTCTTTTTCATTTTTTTGTGTGTGTGTGTCCGCCATCTACAGTGAGATGTCCAACAGTTCGATCCGATTTGTTAGTTAAATAAATAGTTTGGTTGAAGGTAATGATATGACCAGTAGGTAGTAAAATAAAAGTAGAGAATAAATAAAACATGTTCGTTCCGTTACTCCTGCCGGGGGGGGGCGGAGACGAATGTATGTTGTTGACCGCAGCCGTGCGGGAGGGGGGGGTAAGATTGTATTTGCTGGGGACGGAGAACTGCTTGTGAGGGATTTCCTTAGAACAAATAATGGCTAGGTATAGAGTTGGTTCAATAAGTGCGGCAAAGAATTTAATCGCGAAAAGCATTTGGTTCAAATGCGATGCACGCAAAGTTATTTTTCAACCTGTTTTAAACCAGGCACCAAATAGTGGTTAAATTGACAATACAGATTTGTCACAGATTTTCAACAGCCGGATACAGATAAAAAAGATTTTTGGATGTGAAAATACAGATTGACCATGAAAAAATGTGGCAACACTGGTAGTAGGTATGTAGTTTAATCACACAATGGTGTAGTTCAAAGCTTTCAAAGAAGATCTGATCCAGTAGAACTCCTTCAAAGTGTGCAGCATCTTGGGGTCAACGCTTGATGCAGTAATCAGAACTGGATTCGTTCAGATCAAAGCGCTTAGTGATCTCTTTAACCAACTCGGTATAGGCAGCACAGCAGATCGAGAAAGCCTCCTTTTCTGGTATCATCGAGAGTTCCCGAACTAAGCATTTCTCCTGCTGCCTACCCTGATATATATTTCCGATCACTCACGAAGATGGTTCTCTAAATAAAAAAACTCCAAAATCCATCACGTCTCTTAGGTGATCATCCTCACACATATTTACAAGCAGAACTCATTGGTGAGACTTCAGCTGATTTCACATGTTCGGGAATTCCGGAACTTCTGACTGGAAGATACGGTTCGCTTTATTGATAATGGGCATCCTGTCATTGGGGGTGGTGGATTAGTGGGGAGGGGTTGGGTATTGTATTTGGGATTGTGGGGGATGATTATATAGGAAATTGTTGAGGAATATTTATGTGTTTGGAGTGATTTTTGTATGGGATTTAGTGATTTGGATATTGTTTGAGATTTTTTTTTTTTTTTATTCCGTGTCGGGTATTTTCGTCACTGCGACCAATTTTTAGATCTATTGTGACATATCCCCTTTTTGTTGTTGCTTTAGTTATTTTCAGCATGACGCATCACTATTGATAGAAGTGATCGTCAAAGTCTGACCTAAAGCATTGTCCCAGGACGGTATAACGCTCCGAATAAAGTGTACTACCGTACTGGGATTTGTTCTCCAAATCTCAAGGGGTTCTAGTAGCCCTTTGTTAAAGAACTTCAGCCTATTATTGAAAATTGCCGGGCAGTGGCATAACAAGTGTTCCGAGTCTTCTCTATCCATGTTACAGAATCGACATGAATCATCTTGAAGTTTTCCTATCAGCTTCAAGTGATAACGGCTCGGACAGTGACCGGTTATAAGGCCTGTATATATTGTTAGATCTTTTTTGGTAAGATCTAGTAACTTGCGAGTCATTGAAATGTTTGGAGTAATGAACCGCTTTGATTGCCTAGCTTTGAAAGTGTTGTTCCAGTTTGTCTCCACTTTCAAGCATTCCCAGGCTTTCATCTCCATTCTAAGAGAAGAAGCAGATACACCACAAAAGGGTTCAGGTCCTACAAACTGATGAGACGATCCGAGTCTTGCTAGTTCATCGGCTTTCTCGTTTCCATCAATTCCAGAATGACCAGGAACCCAGTACAAATTGACTTGATTACGACAAGACAATTTCCGAAGTGATTGAACACATTCCCAAACATGTTTGGACGTGCATATTGCTGACTTTAAAGCATTCAGAGCTGCTTGACTATCCGAAAAAATGCATACATTTGAATATCTATAGTTTCTGCGTAAGCATATAGCAGAACATTCCAGAATTGCTTGAATTTCAGCTTGGAATACAGTTGGCCACTTTCCCATTGGGATTGAAAGGTTAATCCCTGGGCCAGTTACCCCAGCTCCCACTTGATTGTTCATTTTCGAACCGTCTGTATAGAAAACAATCGATCCTTGGCGGAGGTTTGGGCCACCTCTTGCCCACGAATCACGCCCAGGATCAATAACTTGATATGAACAATCAAAGTTGTATTTTTTTCCATCCAATCTTCGTTGTTCATAACTAAAGGATTAAATTTTACAATTTTTAGAATGCTAAGATGTCCTATTAGATCACCTTCTAAAAGGTTCGCAAACCTTCTGATCCTTAGAGCGCTCTTTTCAGCTTCTAACTGTATGAATTGATGCAATGGCAACATAAAAAGTAGTGCATCCAGTGCCTTCGTTGGTGTACTTCTCATTGCACCGCTAATTGAACAAGTTGCTAGTCTTTGAAGTTTTTCTAACCTTCTTTGTGCAACAGTTTCTTTTGTTTTTGGCCACCAGACCAATGAAGCATAGGTAATCTTGGGTCTCACAATTGCCGAATAAATCCAATGGATCATTTTTGGCCTTAGTCCCCATTGCTTACCAAATGTTCTTTTGGCTATCCATAGAGCATTTGTCGATCTGTTGATTGTCTGCTCTAAATGAAAGTTCCAATTTAGTTTGCTGTCAAGAAATACTCCAAGGTATTTGACTGTATTTGAAAGTACCAAATGTGTGCCTTTCAACCTTAAGTTCTCAATACAGTATTTTCTCTTCTTTGTAAATGGCACAATAGTAGTTTTGGAAGGGTTTATGTTCAAGCCTTCCTTATCACACCACGAAGAGACATAATTTAAAGCACTTTGCATTCTGTTTGCAATGATACAGTCGTATTTACCGCGTACTATTAAGACTATATCATCTGCGAAGCCAACTACTTCAAACCCTAGGGTTTTCAGATTTTTAAGGAGATCATCAACTATTATAGACCACAATAAAGGTGATAATCTCCTTCAATGTCTAGGAACGCAGCTAGTGAGATTTCCTTAGCTTGAAAAGATTTTTCTAGTTTAGTAACAACCGCATGCAACGCTGTTCCGTCCATAGGTACCAGATCACGAGGTTCTAAAAGAGTCCGTTTTAGACCTTACCGGAACCGATAACAGGAAATCGAGAAGAGCTCGTATCCCGTTGTCTGCAAAGTGCAAAGATCTGAAACTGTTCGTTTTGGACTATACTGGAACCGACTCCAGAGTGGAATGAAGTTTTTGTAGTTCTGGATGAAAAATCATCGAACGACACCAGCAAATGAAATTCTTGATCTTTTCTCTTCGGATCACTACTGGAATCAATTCCAAAAAAAAAAAATGCTATTTTAAGTATTCTTTCCTTTCATATGATGCCAAGAGATCAATAATTTGAGCAAAACTAGATTTTTGAGAGCTAGCCAAAGTCATTGGTCACTTTTGACGCTACTGCACTATAAAGATTGTACTCGAAAAAAAATGCAACGCATACTTTTGTGTATAACTTTTCATTGCATCAAAATGATTTTGGATAGAGCTTAGAGTGTAATGTTTACATGCTCAGAATTTCGTCACAATCTGTCAAGTCATTATCGAGATGACTTCCAAGCATGAAGTGCTTCGACAAAAAAAATATGGTCGCGCTTGTGGAAAATCCAGGCTAGTCCCACAGGTGTTTCGCAAAACAGTTGGAAATCGACGATTCGACCATGAATCGTGTAGTAAAATCATTCAAGGAGACCCAGACAACCCAGCGGCGAGCTGGCAGCAGAAGAAAAGCGAAGATGACCGACCCCGTGAACGCAAGGAAGGTGAGGGATTACTTCAAGCGCAATTCGAACCATTCGAATCGGGACGTTGCTAAAAAAGTCAATTCTTCCGTATAGTTCGTCCAGCAGACAATGAAGCGGGCCAGACTTCATGTCTTTAAGGTAAGGAAGGCACCCAACAGAACCGATCAACAGAATACGGTGGCCAAGTCCCGTGCCAGGAAGCTGTACCGCGAGTGGTTGGTGCCGCCAAAATGCATAGTAATGGACGACGAGACGTACATTAAAGCGAACGCCAAGCAGGTCCTCACTCTGGAGTTTTTCGTCGGCAAGTCCCACCTGGCATGCGATCTGTGGGTGCGGCAAATTCAGCTGGTCGTACATAACGACCAACACCATCAACAGCCAAATGAATAAAGAAGAATGCCACCAAAACCACAAGAAAGAAAAGTTGTTATTGGATGTAGTTAGTGCAACGATCTTAAACCCTTGACTTTCTAAAATTCCTTTTACTCCTATCAAAGGTTTTATTTTTTTGACTTTATTAACTCATAATATGCTTTTTTGAAATGCCGTTTTAGGACTCATTCATATTATCTTATTATGGTCAGTTGAAAAAGCATTTTTAAAACCATTTTGCCTCCAGTAAATGCATTAAACGGCTAACTGGCATTGAGGAAAGCTACCAAGCGACCAGATAGTTCTATAGTAGCCATTGCTAAGATAAATTGGCTTTTTTGGTAAAACTGTATTGTTTCTGCAATCGCCATATTGAAATATATGAAATAATTGAAATGTGGAAAAATAAATACACCAAATTTTAAATGTAATACAATTGAACTGTAGATCTGAGACAAACTTTGGTATTCGTTTAGATAACCATATTGAATTCTATCAATTTTCAGGAGTTTCATGATTAATTTACCGAATATACTTCTTTCAATTTTGTTTTTGTTGTTGTAAACTCGCAAAATTTCCAAGGCGCATTAATTTTAGGCTCTTATCGTGCCAATATTCACCATAAAATTTAATGCACCATTGATTTGGAGCATGATACGCTAGCATTAAAAAAAACAAAATGTGTGGGAATTTGGTAAAAAATCCGGAGGGGATTTTTTTTGGATGTTACTGTGAATGAATAGAAGAGAACGAAAACACAGCGGGAGGGGGTGTGGGTTGCCTCCCAAGTAACATTGCCAAAACCATCCAGCTTTATTAAGTTTTATTAAAGTTTTATGAAAGCCACTAGAAATCAATTCGGCTTTATTATGGCAGCAAGAGATGCCAATAGGTTTCAAATTTTAGTCAGGTTTATAAGAACCTACACAGCTTCTTTAGAACGATCTTAAGACCTTGACTTCTAAAATTCCTTTTACTCCTATCAAAGGTTTTATTTTGACTTTATTAACTCATAAAATGCTGTTTTGAAATGCCGTTTTAGGACTCATTCATATTATCTTATTATGGTCAGTTGAAAAAGCATTTTAAAACCATTTTGCCTCCAGTAAATGCATTAAACGGCTAACTGGCATTGAGGAAAGCTACCAAGCGGCCAGACAGTTTTATAGTAGCCATTGCTAAGATAAATTGGCTTTTTGGCAAAACTGTGATTTCTTGCAATCGCCATGTTGAAATATATGAAATAATTGAAATGTGAAAAAATAAATACACCAAATTTTAAATGTAATACAATTGAACTGTAGATCTGAGACAAACTTCGGTATTCGTTTAGATAACCTTATTGAATTCCATCAATTTTCAGGAGTTTCATGATTAATTAACGGAAATTATTTCTTTCAATTTTGTTTCTGTTGTTGTAAATAATTTTTCATATCGCATAATTTCCAAGGCGCATTAATTTTCAGCTCTTAGCGTGCCAATATTCACCATAAAATTAAATGCGCATATGATTTGGAGCATGATACGCTATAAAAAAACTCAATTTGTTTTATATATTTTGCTATCAATCATAATTTCCCGCAACAGAAGAACTTTTTTCTGAGCCATTATTTGCTGTTGAATGAATCAGAAGAGCAACAAAGCAAAACAACAAAATCCAACCACGATATCGCCGTGAAGTTTGACAGCTGTGGCCATTCAGCCCTATGCTGGTTTTGATGGCGGCCAATAGGTTTTATGATGGTTCTCAAGTGGTCATAACATCTTTCACTAGAACATTTTCAAAATCTTTATGGTCTTAGAAAGGTTTTATTAATTTGTTTTCACAACCGTCTATAGAGTGGGCCACTTTGTACACATTTCGGCTTTAAAGATGCATAGAGGAGGTGTTGGTGGACAAAACAGTTTTGAATGTAGTGTCATCAACAAAGCCGGGAGGAGTGCTATACGGCTGGAATAGAACTGAAATTGTTACTTGGGAGCTAATTTATGTGTTTACAAGTAATTTTGAACCGCTGATTTCAAATATGCAATCTAAATTGACAAATTAAGCCACACTTCTGAGACATGGCCACTTTATGGTCCCCTGTAAAATCCGGAACTGAAAAAATGGTTAACTAATTAGTCTCGTCCTAAAGCAATAATATGTTCTTCAAAACCATTTGTACATAAAATGATAGAAATAAAGCGATGTGGAGAATAGTTTATGGCTTGAAGTGGCCATTGAGTGGTCTTCCGGAAGTTCCGGAACATCCGTAAAATTTGATAAATCAGCAATTCCATACCAATCAAAAAATTTCACGATATTTGGTAAGTTTGTTCCTTTGCAAAAAATATATGATTCCAATTTTTCATTTTGTCATTAGGGTTACCCATTTTGAGATAGAGTGGTCCGAAAAACGAAATCTTAGAAAATATATATATTTTTCGAATAATTATAACTTATGAACCACTGAAGCGATTTAATTTTTTAAATGGTGAAAGAAAATGAAAAACAATGAGTTATAGTATTAAGAAAATGTATGAATTTAAAAAATTAAATCTTATTATTAAAACCAAGCATAGAAATGTCCAGTTTATATTTTTTTGGTGGCGACTACGTTCATGTAAATTTCATTTAAGAAAATTCGGACGTTTTTACGTTAAGTCATTATAATGATTGTAATGATTTATACAAAATTTGTGCATTCATCTATTTTACGCCTCTTACAAAAGAAAGGTATACAAATTGCTTGGAAAATCGTTTTTGATCCGAGGCACGAAGGACCGAGTGTTATATACCATTCAACGATTATCAAAATTGCAAATAACAGCTTCTGGTAGATAAACAGTATCAAAACTTCATCAGCAATCTTTCTGTTTCGCAGAAAACATGGTGAAATTAATTTCAAATGAATTTTAAATGACAACAACAACTAAGATTTATCACTTAAAAATACGAAGTGCCAGTGAATGTTTCCAAGTAGTCGTAACGTAGGATTGATTTGCCTTAGGCATCTCGGGCCTTGAATCAGCAGTCGGTTTCCCAAGCAATCTATATTTTTTCTTTGTCAAAATAAATGGTAAAAATCGCGTCGCTCTAAAACGAAAGTGATACACAACACTTCAGATATTCTGGATGATCTGGAGGACCATGCAGTGACTAGTCGAAATCGAAAAAGGAGTAACTAAAGTGAATTCTTTCTCACATGTAAATTTAATTCAAAATAAAAACCTAAATTTATAAACGTATCGTGTGATCTTACACTTTTTCCCTGGAAGTAATAGGAATACGAACCCGGATGAGGGCATTGAAGTCCTGGAAACTTGATAACATTACCATTGCACTTTTTTTTTTAGTTCTCGTGTTATTTGATGTGTCGCATGATAGGTTTTATGATCCAAATCCCAATCTGGGCACTTTCCCGGTAGTAGCCGGAACATTAACCCGGATGTTATCAATGTGGATCTGGACTTTAGATATCATCACCATTGAACTAATATTCGTGTTATCATGTAATTGGATGGGTGATGATGGGTTTTGATCTAAGTCAGAAATTGGCCACTTCCCCGGGGGTATCTCCAAAACCAGTCAACCAATTTCAATAAAATTTGTATGGGACCACAGTACCTTTCATTTGGCGGTTGTTTCATTAAAAATCGGTTTAGTAGTTGCTTTGGAAACAGAGTTACAAATTTCGTTCCACACTACACACCCACCCACCCACACACACACACACACACACACACACACACACACACACACACACACACACACACACACACACACACACACACACACACACACACACACACACACACACACACACACACACACAGGTCGGTTTCGTGTTCGAAAGAAATTTCTTTTTCTATCTCAATCCCATGTTAAATTCCGTTTACTGAAACGGAAAAGCTTGGTAATATTGAACAAAATTCCGTAACCTCTCTACTTTTTAGGTCGATACTGGCCTTAAGAAGGGAAAAAACGTGGTAATCTAGTGCGAGATTTATGTATTTACCAATCTTACGGGTTTTCCAGACATTCCAGGACTCTGGCCTCCCGGAACCGTACTTGCGCAAGAAACAACTCATATTTTCGGAAAGTTGACAAAAAAATCTTTAAAATAAACCTATTGTGGTATACGTGTGCATGTGTGCTCACATTTGAAAACTTCGTTGAAGTTTTTTTTTTCGATTCTCCATACATTTTATATGGGAGTAAAAACCACGACCATGTAGGACCCCTACTTTGAAATATTGTAGAGAGCACAATTTTCATCCAATCTTTATAAAACTTTGGAAAAAGAAATTTCAAATAGTGTAAAAAATTAGAAAAATATATTTTTTTGTAAAATGAGGAAGTTGATTTTTCGACTTTTTTCCGCCTTGGAATCACTGTGCGGCGATAGAGTGGAACGATGCCAACGATGTTGTTTTTGTGCCGAAGGAGCAGAATCCGCCAAACTCGCCAGAACTTCACCCAATAGAAGCATTCTGGGCAAGCTCCGGAAAGCAGGAAAGGTTTTCAAAAACGACAAGGATTTGAGGAAAGAGTGGATGAAAGTATGTAAGAAAAATGTCGCAAGTGCTGCACAGGATTTGATGGGTAGCGTAAAGCCCAAGGTGCGGGTATTTAACTTAGGATAGGAAGCTGAATTAACCAACTTTGCAAAAACATAACTAATATGTGTACCATCCGTCAAATGTATCGTTTCACTTCGAAACACACACTTGATATTATATGATATGATATGATATTGATATGATGTGAGCCAGTCCTGAATCACGTGAATATAAAATAAATCAATCCTGTAAAAAATTGGTATCGACCCCGAAAAGTTTGAAATCACTTGAATATGAAGTAAATCAAACCTAAAAAGATTGAGATAACTTGAAAAAAAGAGATGATTTTTTAAATCACACAACTTTGATATGTGGTTGAATCATTTAGCAATGAAACTGAGGCCTTGCTAAGCTTAGTTGGTAGGCGCAGCTTTTATACACAACCTTCTGGACGGGTTGGAAAATTTCTCGATTTGCCATCGATGCCTCAATTGATCTGGAAAGTTGAGAGCAGGAAAAGAATCGTTTAAAGAGCGTAACAGCCAAGAGAAAGACGGACGAAGTGAAAATGACCCAGATTACCAATAAGCATTTACTTATACAATAAATCAACTCTTTAGCTGCATTTCAGATGCATTAAATTAGCATTATAGCAGAATCATATTTGCTGTACGATAGCATTTCAATTTCGATTTAAATCCTTCTAAAGGATGAAACGGTCAAAACTTGGTCGACTCAATTATGACGTAGTTTTTTTTTAATCGTGCATTTAAAAAACTTGAGCACCCCTCATTTTTTAGGTGTATGGGTACGAAATGTTGACCCTATTTTGTTTTTGCCACTTTCTATTCAGTTGTCATAATGACGTCGAAGCAAGAAGAGCAGCGTATCTAAATTTTGCACGCGCATAAGCAAAATCCAAATCATTCCCACGCGAACTTGGCAAAATCTCTTAATATTGCCAAATCAACCGTGACGAATGTTACGAAAGAGTTCGGAGAACGTCTGATGGATGCCAGTATGAAAAGGACCAGGAGTAAACCGAAACTACACAGAAGAAAAAAATTCCCTATGGGGGGGGGGGGGGGGGGAAACCAATTTTGGGAGTTATGTTAACCGACCCGTTGGGTATAAGTAACTTACTTTTAAGTAGAATTTCACCCAAAAGTAAGTTATTTATACACAACGGGTACGTTAACACAACTATACCCAAAATTGGCTTCCCACACGCAACTGCTCAAATGGGTACTTTTTTTCTTCCGTGTAGGAAACCGCAGCGACCGGAAGAATAGTAGCCACACAGCTCGAAAAAGTAGTGCGAATTTCTGTTCAATATCATGCACATAAATGGAGCGTCACAAAACTTACAAACTTACATTATTAAACGTGTAAAGTTCAGGGACATCCGATTCATTGCGGATGATGTTGTATACAAAAGCTCGTCTTTATTGCACTTGTTTCATGCAAGTTGCTGCTTCGTGAGGAAAGAAATACAATTTTACATGCTCTGATATTTCCATCACAATAAAAATTCCGATTTTTTTTCTGTGCAGTATTTTCAAACGCAATCCCAACCTTTCCATCAGAAATATCTGAAACAATTTGAGAAAGTCCCACACAACAGTGCAAAGAGCAAAGAAACGAGCCCGACTGTCAACATATAAGGTTACAGTGACATCGAATCGAGATGGTAAGAAAAATACAACAGCCAAAGGAAGAGCGCGTAAGTTGTACACGAGTTTGTTGACCAAGTTTGATTGCGTCGCAATGGATGATGAAACATACGTCAAGGCTGATTTCAAGCAGCTCTCAGGTCAAGAGTTTTACACGGCTACCGAAAAAGGGAAAGTTTAAAATAAGTTAAAGCAGAAAAAAAATTCCCGAAAAAATCTAGAAGGGACAGCCCAATGAGGTTGTACGCAAAGTTGACGTAGGACTATGTAAATAGCAATGTGTCATTACACATTGCACGTAATTATTATTATTTTTAATGAAACAGTATTAGAATGGAGGCGACAGCAATCGATTGAAACAAGCGAAGCCTTGCCAAAATTCAGTGAGGTTGTGTATAGTTAACATACGGCTGATTGGTGTAGACTACGTTAAACCGTTTGATGCATTGTCTGTTCAATATGTAAGATTAGTTTCGTTTGTTTCATAGAACATCATTGAAGCGTAGGTGCTGTTCTAATGGGACGTTGAATCGGCATAGATAAGTAAGTATGTTAGGATATTCAATGATTTGCTCTTTAGTAATTATTTGGCGGCCCTAGACACGGTTAAAATGTTGGTTTGATGAAAGAACAACGGCTGTGCTGGCAGTAGTGATTGTGTTGATATAATCGACTAACTGGAGACCACTGTAGATTCTTGAAAGTCGGATTGGGAATTCATAGTGTTTTATTAATGATATTTTCAAGCATGGACATGACAGTTGTAAAAATCTCCAACTGTTGACGTAATAATCTTGGAAATCTATCGAGAAATGATAAATTTATTAGCGTTCAAAGAGTTTCAACTAATCGTGGCGTTCGCTATTTTTCAAATTTTCATTTGAACCCTACCCTAACCGATAGGCGTAGTCTAGGTCAAAATAGCGTGGGTGTTGTTAGACCAGCATTAGAATGTTACTATGTGAGAAATTTTATAGTACAGCTGCATATGCTGCAACATTTCATTTTCGTTTTCAAACAGTTTCTCAAAATAATTTAATTCCTATTGAAAGTTATGGACTCTATCCAACGCACTAAAATGGACAGAAACACGTTTAAACACTAATTGGAATTCGAAGAGAACATTACCAACATTGAACAACTTATTATAGAAGGATTATGTCTGTACCAGCGGGCTGCGATTGCAAAAAGTAAGCAAACTTTTAACGACCTTTAGTGATTTTCAATACCGAAACATGATTTTAAGATATATTTGGTATTTATCGAGCAGAAATTGTGCGAAATTCAGGATCCGACAGGATTTACGAATTAGCCCTGAAAAGAACTTTTTGTCTGAAATCATCATTTAATAGTCATTGGTATTCTGTCGAAATTTGGAGACCGTGGTGCTAAACACAGATAGTTCTACGCCGAAAAATGCCGTTCTGCCTGCATAGCCTTAGTGATTGCGGATTTTTTACACTCAACGTTGCGTCATATCTAAAATATCTACATATATATCCAAATCATCTACAAATGATATAATCTGTATCATCTACATTTATATCTATATCATTTACATAAATATCTATACATATATATGTACATCATATATATATCGTTATATGGCTACCAACTGGATCATCCATATTTTGCTCCTTGGGTTTGCGTTAACCAACTAATTTGCCACGAGCTTGGCTGTCCAGCGAGCCGCTCGCTAGCGCCAGCCAACTGAGCCATCATTCTGGCTGGTTGGTCGCCCTTGTACCCTCCTGCAGGGTACTTGCAACCGCCAGCTGCCAGTGCAATACTGGCCCATTGCCGCTCTGCACAGCTCCAAAGCTGCCGAGCGAATGAAAGAAATCCCTTATACATCGATCTCTGCTGCATATGAGAGGTTCCTTACTTAAATCTGAAGTCTGTGATAGGAAAGGACTGTGTTTAGTAAACTTACTCTGAAAAAGTGGCATTATAAGACATCACCTTATATTTGCGTTATTTTAAATAGTATAATGTTGAAAATCAACAGTTTTCATTATTTAAATCGATGCGTAAAAAAATATTTCCGATCGATTAGGGCAAACATTTAGAAAATGTATGGAGAAACCACTGAGATATTAGCGCCCAAAACCTGACCGCATATCGTGACGGTTGCAATAGATATATTTTTAAATTGTACCCCAGTATAGAAAACAAAGACGTAGTCCCACGTCAAAATACTTGGTTTGGCAGGTGATTTGCACTTGTTGGCTCGAAAGCGAAAGTTGCGTGACAACTGGCACTGAAACCAAGTTATTTATGTGGTTATAACAGTGGTTCAAAACTTGATGGAAAGTGTGAAACCTAAAGCCCGACAATTCGCATTTGGAAAATCAGAAGCCAAATCAAATAATTTTCCTGTGCTTTGTAGACGATGAACATCAAAAAGAAATAACGATTGATCTTTTATATAATACACTTGTCAGTGTGCACCAAATCATGTTGGACCAATTTTTGACCGTTCCACCCTTTAGTCAAATAAGTATCTCTAGAGAAAAATAGCATTCATAAAACATTGTCATAGCATTGCATTAAAACTGAACTGCTTTGCTGAAAGCTCGATTTTTCTTGGTGGTCGGAATCACGATATAATGTTCGAAAATGCTTTCTTTTACATGCAAAATAGTGCGATCGAGTGACAAAAAGTCGAACCATACTCTTTATCGTCCGGAAGCCCTTGAATTTCTGGATGAATTTGCTGCAGGTTTGATCTTTTAAGTTGGACGGGATCACGATATAAACTCGTTTAAAAATGTCCTCTTTTATATGAACACTACCGCGACGTAGTGGCTGAATTCTGAACCATACTTTCTACCATCTTTCGGAAGCTATTGGCCTTCTTAGCAACATTGCGGAAGTCCACATCTTTGCAGATAATCAAGGATTAGATATAGTATCATAGATTCTTCTGTTCTAGGTGCACTGAAACTTTTGAGAGTGATGCAATATTCAAGTGTGTGTTGCAATCAGTGCTGTAAATAGTCATTTAGACTCCATGCGCTACATTTGCCAACAACTCGTTCCAGAAGCTGATTTTCACAACAGCACGTATGAAGAAATTGTTGTGCTTGATTATTTCCATAAATTTGAAACACTACATATTGTTCTAACTTTAAAACCTAAGACGTGAGAGCGCAATATCTGAATATTCAAATGATATTCATCATTGAATATCATTTGAATATAACAGTGAACATAACACTTTCTATATACCAGTATTGCTCTGTTAGACAAAGTTGAAGAATTTGTCAAGAGCTACTTTTTTATCATACACCATACTTATAAATTCAGCTGTTGAACCAAGTTATCGGTAAATTTATACAATTGACCGAAATGACTTTTTACAGCACTGGCTGCAATACTTTTCGAAGTGAGTCGATAATTTTGACTGGTAGTGTATGAGTAATTTATTTTGCTTTTTTGCAGCCCTTCTCCTAGAACTCGCTGAAAGCTTTTTCCGGCTGTAATATGATCGTTTTTTAAAGTTAGGAAAAGTCAAAATTTTTAGATCACGAGCTTTTACCGTTATAGCTTCTTTAAAATGTTGTTTAGTCAAAAATGACTTCAATACACAAGGAAGGTTATGCCAGATATTGACTTAATCTGATCTCATGTATGAAATATTACAAACAATTGCTTACGCTTACTCTGGTTAGCAAATAAAGAAGTGAATTATGTGCGTTTGTTAAACTTCATCATTATTTTCTGTGTAGGGAAACTGAACCATTTATAGTTCTTTTTGTACCAGAACCTAGTATTTTTTTTTCCCTAATCCTTTTAATTTGTTAAATTGATGTAAGGCTTGTTCACGACAAAATCTGGATACCCCTAGATACCTACATCAATGGAAGTACTTCATCAACGCTTGAAATATTTCGCAGACTGATGATGTCTGTTCATTGTGTAAAATCAATTTTTGATGATACTACAAGCTTGGGAAGATAGCATTGAAAGAAGAGCAAGTGCGAAAAGCAATTGTGTGGATCTGCCAGTAAGAAAATTTGCAAAAAAGCTTGGTTTTCCTGCAAGCACTGTCCATAACGTTCTTAAATCTTTCGATACACGTCTGACAACAGCCAGGAAGGCTGGGAGCGGAACAAAAACAGATCTCAGGAACCACCAGAAGGACGCGAAGGTGAAGCAAATATTGCAGAAGAAACCAGATCTTTCGGTACGTACTGTGGCTAAAAAACTAAAAATGTCCCCAACTTTCGTCCATACTTCCAAGCACCGGCAAGGTTTGAAGTCGTTCAAGGTGAAAACTGGTACTACCGAACCGTAATGATAAACAGAATGAGACGGCAAAAACCCGGGCTCGCAAGTTGTATCGCGAATATTTGACGAAGTTTTTCTGCGTGATAATGGACGATGAAACTTATGTGCTGGAAGACTTTAAGCAGCTTCCCGGAATGCCTTATAATACTGCCATGCAGCGGAACGGCGTAGAGGAGCATTTCAGGATGAAGAAAAATACCAATTTTCCCAAAAAATATTTGGTTTGACAGGCAATATGCAGCTGTGGTCGAGCAAGCCAAAGCTTCATCACTACCGGAACGGTAAACAAGGAAACAAACCGTGAAGAATGCCTAAAGAAGTGATTGTTACCATTCGTACGTAGGCATGACGCTCCCTCGATATTCTGGCCTGATTTGGCATCTTGTCACTACGCCAAGGATGTTTTGGAATGGTATAGAGCGAATGGAGTCCATGTTGTACCGAAAGAGGCGAATCCACCTAACTGCCCGGAGTTGCGACCTATCGAGCGGTATTGGGCTCTCGTGAAGAAAGAACCCTCTCACTATAAACAACAAGCTACAACTATAGAAAATCTCCGGAAAGCAGCTAAATCGGTTTCAGAGAAGTCTATACAGATCCTAATGGCTGGAGTAAACTCAAAAGTTCTAAGTTTCTTCATGCAGCCTAATTAAGTAACTGTAAATAGTTTTAAGATGACTAATAATGCACAATAATATGAATAAAAAATGCAGCTTGGATTGAAACAACAGCAAATTTGTTTTATTCCAAATTTAATCTGTCCAGATTTTGTCGCGAACAGGCCTTACATGTAAAAATAGATCAAAGATGTTGTCTGTTGTCCACGCAAATTAAACCTGAAAAAAATCATTTCAATTTACAGTCAGACCTTGCATACCTTACCAAGGTTTACTTATCCTACGAATGTTTACAACGTTCATTCGTATCTGATTTTCAAAATCATTTTTGATCAGCAAAATTTGTCTCTTTAAAATAAATTCATACCACAATCCAGCTGTTGTCGTGTTTTTTTTTTCATTCAAACTTCAAATTGGGAAACGCAGACTTCTGTTTCACACCTTCGTCAATACCCGTCAATACCATCCAGAGATGCCACTGGATTCTAACTCGCGGATTCCAGCTGACGAACACATTATAACTGAACATATAACCCAAAATATCATCTCAAGCCATGGGGTGGAATCCCATGAAACTTTTCACATGCCTGTTAAAATATTTTGTTTAACATGTTCTCCATGCCTTACCCAATTTATACAGCGCATAATAAAACGCGTTCCCATTTTCTACGCCAGCTAGGCTTTTCCATCAGGGAACAACGGTTGAACCTCCATCCAATGCATCCCAGCCCAGCCCAGCCCAGCCCAGCTTCCTGGTAGGCGAACGCTTAGGTAAACGTGTGTACCTCGCGAAAATTACTTTTCCATTGTGTATTATTATGCGCAGTTTGAAAACGCGTTCCGGCACAATGCATCCGGATATTTTTATTGGTTGTAGGCCAAGCGTACCGTTATTTGAGGAGAAATTGTTATCTCGGAAAAAAAATATTTAAATGTCCAATAGTTATTAACGACAGCATGGTATTATTATTGCTCAAATTTCAATTGAAACTATTAAATGTTCAATCATGGCCTGATCTTTATTTGAACAAGATGTTTAAAAAATGAAACAAATATTGTTGACGAGTTTTTGTGACTTAAAATAATTGAATTTCAAACATTGCAACAGAACTGTTCGTCATGATAAACCACAAAGTTCAAGCCAATGAAATGAAGTTTTCAAGCGTATGCTCAATATAGAGCCATCTGTTATTATTGTGAAAATCGATGAATCCAAATCATGTTTCGTATGTGCTACTGGAACAGACTTCACAATCAAGCACCATACCGGAACAGGTATTTTATTTCCATACAAATAAACGTTAAGAAATGAAATGTAACTTCATTTTTCTCAGTAGAAAACGAAATACGCCAAAAATTATTGTTTCTTTAGGAACTGAAATGAAAAATGCGTGAGAGTCAGATATTTAGGTGTGATTCTAGTTTCTAAACTTAATTTTATCGATCATTATAACACAATTTCCCATAAAACAATCAATATCTTGGGTTTCATTTAATATTTTGGTCAAAACTCTCATAACGATCATACGATCTACAAAGTAAGTTGTGTGTTCTTAAAGACAATCACAAATATATTTTGCTAATATTTCATTAAAAGCACGTTTTGCACTTGTATTTAAAAAGTTTCAATAAGGAAGTATGAAAATATTTCAATCACACATCTTGAGATATTTTTGGACACTCTCACGAATTCCATTGCTCCAATAAACACCTTATGGAGTTTAAAAACGAAACGAATAACTTTTCTTGGAGAAATTTAGGGTAAATAGCTGTAAATAGTAGATAATGATTTGTAAATACTCAAAGATTTCATGAATAGCAAAAAACAGTAAATATTTAACCACATTGTGAACACCAAATCCAAAACATAAACCAACCCCCAACATACGGTAGCTAATAAACCGTTATTTTCGGACAAGCCATCCATTTTCGTGGGCTTCCCAGCAATAAATGTTTAATTGCAAAATATTAAGATTTTCTATGGATTCTCCGCCATCCAAAACGCAGTGCTCGCTCAATTAAGCTTCATTCATAGCGGTTCCTTCTATTTGACGGCTGATTTATGAATGCGATTGAAATTCCGCATCGATTGCAATACTACCAACTGCACGGTGCTAAAAATTACGTCGCTATAAATATCTTCCAAACGTACGTGCAAATATGTAGATTTTTCGACTAGGTACGTTGGCAAAATCCACTCGAAGGGTTATTTCATTAATTACACTTCATCCTTCTAAGAAGCGAGCAACAGAACGTTGCCGGAATTTTCCTCATGTAAGTACGTGATTCTCAGCTGGAAAACACGCCGGTCCTCGTTATCCTTCGTCAGTGCCTACCTCCGGCCAGCCAATCGAAATGCTGGAGCTGCAGCATTCCAATAAATTGTAACCCATAAAAACTCATCCCCTTTCCGGGCCCACACAGCACCGTCGGCAATTCGAATCGACTACATTCTGAACAGTCCCCTGTTTTCCGCTTCCTTTTTTTTCTTACAAGATTCCTATTTGGACGAATTGAAACGCGCGTGCTTCCAATATTTCAAACCAAACTAAGCCTGATATATTATTGCATGATAGAAAGTATCGGATTCTTCCCTCAAATTGGGATATGCTTCTTACTGGTTCTTACTTTTTTCAGTTGGTTTGTTGGTATTTAAATGATTTTGACAATGAACTAGTCACAAATGCATTGTTAGATCATTACGTTTGAATTTAAAAAAAAAGGGATAAAAATTACCTATTTCTCATAGGTTTACCTTCACCCGCACTCACGAAACTACCCATTCAGCATCAATCATAGTAACCCATGAGTCAGCAGGCAAAATTTGACAGCTCTATCAGTCGAACTCTAACCGTGATGGCAAAAACAGTGAAGCAACTCCGTTCAGAAGTGTGCACGTTCAAAGAACGGCACCCCTCCGCGTCGAAAGCGTACATCGTGCGGCACTTTGTGGACGCCGGATACGCCCGTTCCGGCATCTACAACATCTTGGCACTATTAGACAACAGCTAGAGCATCAAAAGAAAGCCCGGTTCCGGACGGCCGACGACCCTGAGCGACAAGAAGCTCCAAAGGATGCTGAAGAGGAGGACCGAGGGAAAAGTGGCTACATCTCTGCGTGCGCTTGGCCTGGAGGTCGGTTCAACCGGCCAAACAGTAAAAGAGAACCTGAACATACATGTCAGGAAGCGGAAGTCGCGTCCACTGGTTTCGGAGCTGCCAGCAATTACGCAGCGGCAGCGGCTGAATAAGATGGTCAACTCGATCTTCCCAGCAAATCGCGACGTGACGGTGGTGATGGACGACGAGGCCTATCTCACCCTGGATGGCAATGACTGGCAGGGCACTTCGTATTTTACTTCCCCTACGAAGGAAGTGAGCTCCGAGGTGAAGTTCATTTCACACACCAAGTTCCCCAAGAAAGTGCTGCTGTGGCTGACAATCAGCGAGAAGGGGATGTCCGCTCTTTTTTCGCTCCGGACTGGCCGTGAACGGGGAAATTTATAGTACGAGATGCCTGCCGGAAGTTGCGTCGTTCATCAAGAAATACCATAAAGGCGAAGACGCGGTGTTCTGGCCGGATCTGGCGTCGGCCCACTACTCGAAGCGATCGTTGGAGGAGATGGAGCGGCTGAATATCGATGTGGTACCCAAGTCGGCAAACCCGCCCATCGTCCCTCAGCTGCGTCCCATCGAGAATTTCTGGGCCAAACTAAAGCGTAAGATCTACTCCAACAATTTTGTCGCAAAAACTGAGGAGGAATTGATTAAAAAAAACGAAGAAAGAACTCAAAAACATGCCTACACGCACGTTTTCGTCCGTTAAGCTTGCAAGTAAGCTTAAATGGGAAATTTATCATCCCCCGTAGTAGTCACTCAAATACCTCTTTTGGGTATTATATTTTTGTAACTTGTCCGGGGGTGAGATTCTTACTCGTGACTTTGGCGTGAGAGGCATGAATGTTAACCACTACGCCTACGTCTTAGCTTTTTTTATCACCATGTATGTATGTATGAATGGTAGCCACCATCCCTTCATGCCCTTGGCTTGGATGTAGCTCCACTTAATAGCAAGATCAAATTGAGCCACCGATCTGAATTCACAATATCGCTGTATGAAGGGCCAAAAACGGAGAGGTGGACCCGTAAGCAGAGACACTCACGCGAAATCCACGGGAAATTAAGACTCTCCTTCCAACGATACGATCCAACAATTCGAATAACCGAATGCGCAATACTTATTAAGCTTTCTACAGGATGGCTTGTTAAGAAGGGCGCGTCACTCTCACTGAAACTGTTGGAGTAGAATTCGCAGCATCACAATCGAATCGGTAGGATAAAGAAAATGATAATGCACGTTCCCTCCTAGACTCAGGCAGTCAATCAAACCATCGTCCAGCTTCAGCTTGAATGATAGCCTGATGCTCCCTCCCAACCCAGTATTTATTTTATATAATGTACATAATATGTCATAATATGCAATATATGCAGTATGTAATAGAGCAATGAAATATACTACACTATTTAATTAAAATATGCCATTGTTGGAATTCGTCTTCCAATAATTTAAATATGGTTATAAATAAAATAATATGATGAAATAGTTAAAATGGTAATAATAGGCATATGATAATCATATGCAGCTTGGTGCATCTTAGCTTTTTTTATCACCATCCGAAAAAAAGTTTATTTTAATGCAAACGTTATAAAACCTAGTGAAGGAATATTATAATGGAAAATGATAATAATAATTACACATATCTGCAGATTGTTGTCCTGCTGCAAATGTAGGAGGATTTGCGTATATATTATGAAACAAAAAGTTTGACAATGTATCATAGCCATGAGACAAAAATTGAAAATTATTTTACAAAACTTGGAAACTCCATGGATGACCTAAAGTTATATATAAACAATAGTGTATCTAAAATGTCGATGTTCTGTTCCGTTTCCCTGCACCACTATACTCATTTGTAGTGGATCTCCTTTGTTTTGGCTTTCAATGTGTCACTGGAATCAGGAATTTTCCCAACAATATGGAAAAGTTCATTCTTAGTGCCTATTTTCAAATCTGGCCGGAAATCTGACATACGTAATTATCGTGGAATCGCTATTATCTCTTGCATTCCCAAACTTTTCGAGGCAATTGTCAATAAAACATTATTTCTTCAAATCAAAAATCGAATAACAGACAAACAACACGGTTTTTTCAAAGGCCGCTCAACATCCACGAACTTACTAGAATTTGTAAATTATTCACTGAATGCAATGGATAATGGGAGCCATGTTGAAGCTCTTTACACAGACTTTAACAAGGCATTTAATCGTGTTGACATACCAGTGTTACTTTTCAAACTGCAAAAAATTGGAATTGAGTCTGGACTCTTGAAGTGGCTTGAATCATATTTAACTAACCGGCAACAAATAATAAAATTCAATGAAAAGAAATCAAATCCCATTCAAGTTACTTCAGGAGTCCCCCAAGGCTCCCATTTAGGACCACTTCTTTTTATTTTATACGTCAACGACATTTCCTTCGTCCTCAAAAATCTGAAAGTGATAATTTATGCCGACGACATGAAGCTGTACTTGTAAATCAAAAATAAAGAAGACATCAATATATTCCAGTATGAAATTCATACATTCTATATCTGGTGTAAGAAAAGCTTATTGGAACTGAATGTAAAAAAATGCAATTTAATATCTTTTAGCAGAAAATTAACGCCAACCAACATTGTAATTGCATTAGGAAATCAGAATGTAGAAAAGTGTGAAAAAGTGAGGGATTTAGGAATTATCTTAGACTCTAAACTTAATTTTATAGGCCACTACAACACTATCATACTCAAAGCAAATAGCATGTTAGGGTTTATTAAACGCTTCTGCTACAACTTTCAAGACCCGTACACTATTAAAACTCTATATATTGCCTATGTGAGGTCTATAATGGAATATTGCAGCATTGTGTGGTCTCCTCGTCCAGGTGTACATGAAGAAAGAATAGAATCAGTGCAAAAGCAATTTCTATTATATGCTCTTCGTCTTCCATCATATGAAGCTCGCTGCATGTTGATTGACATCCAAACATTGAAAGAACGACGAGAATATGCGATGGTTTCATTTGTAAACGATATCGTTTCGCAGCGTGTTGAATCAGCCGAACTACTTTCTAAATTAAATTTTTATGCACCAATTAGACGACTTCGAAATCGTAATTTATTTGCTCTAAACCATCATCGCACGGAATATGCTAAAAATGGACCAATAAATAGCATGATGGATTCCTATAATCAACACTGTGAAGCCATTGACTTTACAATGTCTCGGTATAAATTGAAACAGTATTTTAAGTCCCTGAGGATACAAAACTAATTAATTTTATATTTACGTATAGTTAAGAAAAGAGCTAATTGTCTATGTACTAGTCTACAAATGGTTGACGAAATAAATAAATTAAATTAAATCTTATCATGACATCACTAAACAAATTTATTTAAATATAATCCCATACTGCCTATGGTCGCATGCGACTGCCAGGTCGCATTGCAACGCGCACTGCAACCATCAATCAAATGAGAACCGAAAATACTGAACACGATCTTTAGAAGCAACCCCTCACCACGCTACCGTCAAATTGACAACATTGCCCAGGCAACGCCAATCAGCTACTTCATGTTTCAGTTCCTGGAGGCGTGGAACTTGTAGACACTTGTGAGGACTAGAGGTAGGTCGCACCCTGCTTCCTGGTTATCAACTCACCATTTGAAGCCCTCAAAAATGTATGTGCGATTTAAGGAATTTTCTCCACTGCACAACATTTACTACGGCAGCTAAACTATTCGGGTATCAATCATATAAGAAGTACTTAGCATAATTCTATTTGATCCCGTATCCGATCCAAAAAGTCCGAATGGCAACCAGCAACGGACAATCCCATCACCACTAGCTGAAGAATGCACGGGTAACGTTTACTCCACCCTACCACAACCGCTGCTCATGATCTTTCTGGTTTGACTTAAAACAAGATGAAATGGAGTTGTCCGACTTCTGTTTCTTGCAAGATTCCACAAACAGAGAGGATTAAGATAACAAATTCACAATAAACTTGTAAATTCTCATAAAAAATTGAAAATAAAACGAGAGAAAATGACAGAGCAAAAATTTCCACGTTTCCCCAAATTATTTCAAATATGATGATACGAATATAAACTCTATCCATAGGGCTAATGATTCGATGTTTAAATCCTTATTAACAACCAATTAATTACTGTCATTTTGAAGATTCAAAATACATCATCTATAAAACCATCAGTTCTCTAATGTTCTGTCCAGTTAGAATCCGGAATCACTTATTGTGTTGCAGCGGCACGGGAAGTGACCACTGCAAGAATTCTTTCACAGCGGTTTGTTTACCTAGGCACCCACTTTCTGTGGTATAAATTCACGGTGTTTCGTGCAGTGAGTCAAAAGTTATTCCAGATGGAAGCCGAGAGGAGAGAAAAAAATCTGCACACCCACGTTGATAATCCAACGTGGTCCGCAATAAAAATTGCAAAACCGTTGAAAATCGCCTAATCAACCGTGTATGATGTGCTCAAACGTTTCAGGGAGCAAAAGAGCTTGGATCAAGGGCCTCAAGGTAAGCGTCGTAGTGGAACATATGACCGCAAGCTGAACAAGAAGGTGTTGAGAACCATCAGAGCAAACCCTGAACTATCAGATAATGGAATCGCACAAAAATACGCTGCTGCTCACAGTACCGTTCGAAGAATCCGTTTGCGAGCAGGATACCGTTCTTATTGAGCCAGCAAGCAACCAAACAGAACGTTGAAGCAAAGTTTCGTCACCAAAACTCGAGCTCGGAAATTGTACCAGCAGGTTTTGACGAAGTACCAAGGATGCCTGCTCATCGACGATGAAACCTACGTCAAAATGGATTTCGGACAGCTTCCTGGCCAAAAATTCTACATGCCGACGGCACGAGGAGATGTTCCTGATAGGTTTAAGTTTGCTTTTAAGGACAAATTTGCCAAAAAAAAGATGATTTGACAAGTGATATGCAGCTGCGGAACAAAGACCAAAGTGATGGACGATGGACTCGAAGCTGTAAAAGGAAGAATGCCTCAAAAAACGGGTACTACCTTTTATTAAAGTCCATAAAGGTCCCCTGAAGTTTTGGCCAGATTTGGCGCGTTGCCACTACAGCCGGGAAGTCATCCAGTGGTACCCCGACAATAACGTAGATTTCTTCGATAAAAACATAAATCCACCCAAATGCCCGCAGTTCCGGCCCATCGCGAGATTTTGCGCAATAATGAAGCGGAAGCTTAAGAAAAGTGGAAAAACGGCTCGGGACGCAACTCAGATGACCAAAATGTAGAACAAATGTGCCATGGAAGTTGACTCCGGAGGTGTGCAGCGGTTGATGGGAGGAATAAAGAATAAAGTGCAAATTTTCATTAGAAATGAAAAGAAATGATTTAAATTGATATTTTTGTCTTGAAGTACAGTAAATAAACTTTGATTTGATGTATTAAACTTATTTGTACGTCAATCCGTTACTGAGATACAGATGATTTTATTATTCCGGAATCTAAATGGACATAGCTTTACCTGCTGAAGAAGTTCGTTCAAATTTTGCCTCTGCGTATTTTGCATTCGACCGCGTGTACCGGAGGGAATGTTTTCATCAGCTCCTTCTAACATCTAGGCTTGTTGACAGAATGTGATGTTGAACATTGAGGTTAAAATTTATTTCATATTTAAATGATCTAAATCACTATTTATTTCATGTTTCTTCCGGTCATTTGATGTTGATCTATGCTTATGATTATAGTGCTCATCATCCGGAGATATCTTTTTTTTTGATATATAATCCTTTATTTGTACAGGCTCAATCGAATCAACTTTACAGAGCCAGGTTTTCATGTATATAAACATCAGTTATCTTAAAACTTAAGTTAGGAGGATAGAACCGATTACTCGCGGCCGTCTCGAGGTTAATAGGAATAACAATGTAACGGATGGAAAGATGGGTGGGAATTTGACGTTTGCTTTACATAACACCTTTTCTTTTTTTCTTTTGACTTGAACATTTTTAGGAAAGAAAAAAAAAAATACACACAAACACCGATTTTAAAAAAAACTAATACTAAACATACACGTTAAACTAACTACAATCTAAGACTAATGTAAGTTAAAAACACAAAAATGAGTTTCATAAACTCCAGATTGCGTAGAACCAAGATATCTCGAAGATATCATATGCAATGAAAAATATGTTTCAGAGCACTCCAACAGTACTCAACGATTAATAAGGTGTGTCCCATTTAGTATTGGAACAAACATTTTTGATTCTTATAGCGACCGTAGTGGTCGGATTTGTAAACTATGACGCGGTGCAGTTCGAACGTGTTTCGAACTGGAACAAAATGGAAGAAGAACGAAGATAAATAATTGTGCGCAATCATTTGGAAAACCCTTCGTGGTCTGGGCCAAACTTGCCTGAGTATTAGTACACGACACTGAAGAAGTCTGCACATTGTAGACAGTCGAGTATTAGTACACGACACTGAAAAAGTCTGCACATTGTAGACGAAATACGCGTATCTGTCAAGATAAGCAATAAAGGTAGTTGGAATTAAATGGAATTTACTAATCATTCTTCTTATTTTCTAGTTTTTAATTTACTGTTGATAAATGTATCAATCGTACAAACTCACATCAGTTCTGTTCGTATTCGTAGCCATCCTGTTAAAAAGTAAAACGTTCTAGGGTTAGTGCCCCCATATTAATCTCATTGTTCCTATATTCATCCTAAGATGAATCAAACAATTGGTCAGTTGAAGGATTGGTTTCGTTTTCTAATAATGTTTGCTTACGTTAAATAACTACTAACTAATTCTGTCACGTGTATATAGTTTTATTTGAAGTAGGATGAATTGCAAAGTGATGAGATTAATATAGGTACATCTTCCCTAGTTTGTTAGTCTTTCTTCAGAAAATTTTATTTTTTAACCAACCTTGAAATCTTACGAGCTCGATGTTCACGATAACGTCAAAAATCTTTATTACGGCATTCTTGTGGCTCTTCGGACCAACTTCTGAACAACTCTTCGACGCATGTGTTAAAATGGATTAAAATTAAAATTAAAATGGATTCTATAACGCCCGTTTGTCAAATAGATAATTTTATTACACTTCTCAGCATATTTTTTTTTCTTCTACTAAACTATTTTGTATTAAGAATTAACCAGGTACTCTTTGGTACCCGAAGCTGAAAATTTGAGGATTACTAGTTCATAAGATAATCTTACAAATACAATCGATTTGAGACGCCACCAGGACCCGCATAGATATTTATTTTAGTTTGTTGAACATTACGTCACATGTGACACTTAAATTGCCTTATAACCTGTACTATTTCATACTGAGGTTTTACTAGGTACCTTTCAGCACTCAACGCTGAAAATTTCAGGAATACTAGTTCATAAGATAATCTTTCAAAAATAGTTTAAGACCCCACCAGGATCCGCCCACCCTTTTTAAGGCGGTTGATTATGACGTCACACAGACACTTGAATCACCATATATCAAAATGTGGTCACCAGAGAACATTGGAGTGTTAAAAAAAAGTGTATTTTAATAATTCCTACAATTTCTTAGAACAAATTGAAATCGTCAAATTTGAACAAAGTACTAATTATCTCAAAAACCAGTTTTAAGGTAGTGCTGAAAGAAAACCAATTATATTTCTTTAACGTTAGGCTCTAGAAACTCAGTGTCTTTAGCAACTTTTCTTAATATTACTTTCCCTACAACTTTGTCGAAGACAATAACCCGTTATCTCGTAGCTGGAAAAAGTAAGAATTTTAAAGTTAAGTTAAGCCCTTATGAAAGGTTAGGCTTGTTTGTTCAAAAGATGTGGAATAAAACTTTGAGCAACTCTTTTGAAGACACCTAGTCGATAAAATGATGACAAAAGGGTGAAAATGTTTTTGACTGTCTTTTTTCAGAATTGTGCCAATGTGCGTCGGGCGGGTACTGTCAACCGTCAACTGCGGAACAAAGTCATCAAGAACATTGAGGCAAACCCCAACTTCTCAGACCGCGATTTGGCCAAAATCGTGCAACGGATTCGTCTCCGGGAAGGCTTCAAGTCATACCGTGCCTGTAGACTACCAAATACGTATCAAAAGCAGAACAATGTAGCCAGAATCCGTGCCAGAAAACTGTATGATCAGGTGTTGATAAAATTCAATGGTTGTCTTCTCATGGATGATGAAACCTATGTAAAGGCCGATTTCAAACAGCTACCGGGACAAAAATGTTACTTGGCTACGGCTCGGGGGGATGTTCCTGCCAAGTTCAAGTTTGTGTTTGCAGATAAATTTGCACGTAAATACATGATTTGGCAAGGCATCTGTGGCGGTGGTGGGAAGACCAAGGTTTTTTTCATTAAAAAAAATTTTTTTTCAAAGCTGTACAGAAAGGAATGTCTCCAAAAACGAATATTGCCATTCATCAGATTCTACAATGAACCTGTCATGTTTTGGCCAGATTTTGCAAGCTGTCATTACAGTAAAACAGTGCAACAGTGGTATGAAATCAACGGGATTAAGTTTATACCGAAAGAACTCAACCCACCAAACTGTCCCCAGCTCAGACCGATAGAGAGATTTTGGGCTATTATGAAGAGGAAGTCGAAGGTGAATGGTAGTGTCGTCAAAAGCATCCATGATTTGAGAACCAAGTGGAATAAGATTGCCAAAACGATGAAACATATTCCGGGAAAAGTCCGCAAATCTCTTCGAAATCGAGAAGATTAATTTGTTTTGTATTTTCCCTCTAAAGTTCACATAAAGTCGAACATTTAAATTCAAACAGAATACTATTTTGTTCATGTATATCCGAAATATGCGCAATAATCTATGTTCCAATTCTAACTGGGCCACAGCTTAATCCTTCGCTGTTGACCGGCAACTATGACACCACTGTTGCGTTTGAGTACACTGAGAATAATTCTTTGGCTCTACCGACAATTAAATCATGGTCAAGATGACTTTTGACTATATAATGGTTACAACAACCATGAAAATGCTTAAATTCACCACGTTAACGGCATTCTTGACTATGGTGTTGGTAACAAGGACTATTAATGTTGAATCAACTGTTTTTGATGGTTGTTTTGACCATGATAATAGCCGGTTGAAAATAACTTTACTGCCATACATACCAAATTTCCAAATTCTTATAACATAGAACAATTCGACAAAGATTTTTCATTAGGGCCTAACTGACAAACGTAAACAATGGCATCTTCATTAAATTTCTCGTGACACAAAGGCTACTCATGTAAGCCTTCAATTCTATCGGATAGGTGAGCTCTTCTTCTTCGAAATGACCATGGTGGATTGATTAGGCGTGTTTTCAATGACGAGAAATTCGCGGAAAAAGCCATTATTTACGTTTGTCAGTTTGGCCCTAATCAAAAATCTCTGTCGAATTGTAAAAGAAACTACCGATCGAAACTATAGATCGCTGCAGTTCCACAACACTGTAAAAAATTACGAATGTACTGTAAATTTAATCTTTTGCAGAAAAAACTATTAAAAAAAGGACTGAATGATTATATATTTATTCCATGCTGTCAAAATCTACCTTTGTCCGCCGTTTTAAAGTTGAATGTTTGCCAGTTCTATTGAGTTTAACTGTGCAACCAATAGTAAGTGCACAGAAACAAATAATTAATTTTAACAGACGCGTAAAATTTCCCCTCGTTTAATTCTACACACTACCAAAATGTCATGTAAATTTCTGTCCCCTGAGACCGACACATGCAAGCGTCCTTTAGCACATAAGAATGAGTTGAAAGAGATGAGAAAATAAATGCAATCAAACACATCTTTCATCGAAATGCGTATGTGTCAGTTTCAGGAGACATAATTTTACACGAAATCTTTGTTTACGTACCCCGACTTTTTACAAACATGAATTACGTCTCGTGTAAAATTCATAATTTCTAAGTGTGTAAACCAAAGGAGGCGTCAACAACGAACTTGTTTGCAATATTTCATTGAACAGGCTAGATTCAGGCGTTATCTTGCTTAAATTTACATGAAATATTTCATTATTTTTTGCCAAATCTAGCATTCCCTTTATGTGCATTAGATAAAGCAGAAAATTAAATGCTTCTTTTTATCTGTGTGCCATTAATAAATGAAGGAAAAATTGGACACAATTCAAGTCCCTAATGAAGGAGCAAGAAATCTTTTCCGCACTCTTAAAAATAATGAAAATTACATGAGCTGCAATTGACATAAGATTTAAATTTCGTGTTACGTAAATCAAATAATGGCTGACTTTTATGAGCAAATAGACGTAAATTCAAAAATAATGGATTTCATTTAAAAGAAAATACAATATGATGTGAAATAATGCCTTGTGGTGCTGAAGGAGGAAAAATATGTTATGAAGATTAAATTTCATGGGTCGAAACAATTAAAATTACACGACCGTGAACTGACGGATACACAGATAAAAAGAAACATTGAATTTTCTGCGTTATCTAATGCACATAAAGGGAATGCTAGATTTGACAGCATATAATGGGATATTTCATGTAAATTTTAGCCAGATAACGCCTGAATCTAGCCTGTTGTACGAAAGATTGCAATTATTGTGGTATGGCGCATGAAAGATTGCAAACACTTTCGTCGTTTATGCCTTCTTTGGCTTGGAATTAAACGAAGGGAAATTTTACGCGCTTGTTAAAATTATTTATTTTATTCTGTGTACATGCACGGCTCATTTGTTTGCATAGAAGTATAGAAGTTTGCAACAATCATACCGTATTGACAATGCACTCTGCATTATATCTCTCTTTCCCTCCGATGATCGACACAGTTGCGATTGAAGTATTATTTTATCATTACTTCAAAACATTCAAAAGTTCAGAAAAGCATTTGTTTTATCGTTTTCTTTAATACAGTATAATTATGCCTGCGTCCATGTTGAGGATGAAAGAATACTTCGGTGGAGCTTCTGTAAAAGGACGCTTGAGTGATTCGGTTCTTTGGTTTACAGCTATGCACAAAAACTTGAATCAAATAATTAAATATGCACTACAATAGTTGTTGATCTCTTTAATTGAACCCAAAAGACCTTTAAATATAGTTTCTAATTTATAAAATTTTGGTAAATTTTGACAGATCAGTAGCAAAGTTAAAGTTACTGAACGTACCGTAAAACTTATTAACTACCGAATCGATTACCGAATATTCCGCTGTTTCATATTGAGTAAAAAATTACAGTAAACTGTAAAAAAATCTAAGTGTGTAGACATCCTAACCCCCAATTATGGTAAAATTGACAATCAGTGTTTTCTCAGAGTAGGCTCATTTTTCTTCTCTTCTTTGTTAACCATGGCTAGAGCGCACCGGTATTGTAACGTGAAGCCTGCTATCTCTTACATTAGCTCGTTTTCAAACGAAGCATCACTATTGTCGTCACTGTCACTTTTTTCACATTTCCGTGAGAGATTTACTCTCACACATACACATTCACAAAAATTACACATTGCCAATCTAATGATCAGTGAAGAACTAAAAGATTGGTCGTGTATGTCTGTTTCATTACCTGCTAGTAGACGGTGTGTTATCATAGAAATAGACATATTATGGTCATAGGTCTAAATTCTTCGTTATTGGTGATTTCAATGCAAAACACCGCTCATGGAATTATTCGCAAAGCAATGCCAATGGTAATATACTTTTTGATCATTGTTCTGTAGGCTACTACACTATTTAATACCCAAACAGCTCTACTTGCTTTTCTTCAGCCAGAAATCCCTCAACTATTGATTTTGTCCTAACTGATTCATGTCAACTTTGTAATCAATTGATTACCCATGCTGACTTTTGTTCTGATCACCTTCCAGTTACATTTGAAATATCTCAAGAAATCATTTCTAATTCCATCAGTTCTACTTTCAACTACCATAGAGCTAATTGGGATAAATATCGAACATTTATGGAATACAACTTTGATCCTAATGTTCCATTGCAAGCAAGAAATGAAATTAATAATGCTCTTGAATCTCTGGCTTTCTCAATAAATAGAGCAAGAGCTGCTTCAGTGCCAAAATGCGAAGTTAAATTCGATTCAGTTATAATTGATGACGATCTTCAGCTCTTGATTCGTCTGAAAAATGTACGTAGGCGTCAATATCAAAGAACACGTGATCCCGCTATGAGAGTCATGTGGCGAGATTTACAAAAACAAATTAAAAAACGCTTCTCTGCCCTGAGGAACAAACATTTTGAAAATAATGTGTCAAAATTAGATGCGAGTTCCAAACCTTTCTGGAAACTCTCTAAAATATTGAAAAAACCTCAAAAGCCTATACCAGCGCTTAAGGAAGGTGACAAAATTTTGCTCACAAATGCGGAAAAAGCTCAAAAACTTGTTAAGCAGTTTGAGAGCTCTCATAATTTCAGTTTGGGTCTTACAAGTCCTATTGAGGATCAAGTTTCCAGGGTGTATCTGAATATTTTCTCACAAGAAAATATTTTTTATGATTCTTGGGGAACTGATTTGGATGAAGTAAAAACTATAACTAAAAAATTTCAAGATATGAAAGCACCAGGTGATGATGGAATTTTCTATATCCTAATCAAAAAACTCCCCGAGAGTACTTTGTCTTTCTTGGTAAAACTATTTAACAGATGTTTTCATCTGGCATACTTTCCAGATAAATGGAAAAATGCAAAAGTCGTACCTATCTTGAAGCCAGACAAAAATCCGGCTGAAGCTTCTAGCTACCGACCAATCAGTTTGCTTTCTTCAATAAGTAAGCTTTTTGAAAAAATAATTTTGAATAGAATGATGCTTCACATCAAAACAAACTCAATTTTTGCTGATGAACAGTTTGGATTTCACCATGGGCATTCAACTACGCATCAACTTTTGAGGGCTACAAATTTAATTCGTTCAAACAAAACTGAAAGCTGCTCCACTGGAGTTGCTCTTCTAGACATAGAAACAGCATTCGACAGTGTTTGGCATGAAGGTTTGATTGCGAAACTGAAAAAGTTCAATTTTCCGCTTTATATCATGAAATTAGTTCAAAACTACTTAACTGATAGAACTTTGCAAGTAAATTATCAGAATTCTAAATCTGATCAATTGCCTGTCAGAGCTGGTGTTCCTAAAGGTAGCATTCTTGGGCCAATACTTTATAACATTTTCACTTCTGATCTCCCTGATTTACCTCAGGGCTGTCAAAAATCTTGCTTTGCTGATGACACAGGCATTTCCGCTAAAGGAAAAAGTCTTCGTGTTATATCCAGGAGGCTACAAAAAAGCTTGGACATTTTTACAGATTATTTTCAAAAATGGAAGATTTATCCTAATGCTTCCAAAACTCAACTTATAATATTCCCACACAAGCCTAGAGCTGCATTTTTGAAACCAAGTAATAGTCATATGGTCACTATGAACGGAGTTCCAATTTCTTGGTCAAATCAAGTAAAATATCTTGGACTGATACTTGATCAAAAATTTACTTTTAAAGATCACATTGAGGGCATTCAAGCCAAATGTAATAAATATATAAAATGTTTATATCCTCTTATAAACAGAAAATCCAAACTTTGTTTGAAGAACCAACTTCTAATATTCAAACACATTTTTAGACCGGCCATGCTTTATGCTGTGCCAATATGGTCTAGTTGTTGTGCTACTAGGAAAAAAGCACTTCAAAGGATTCAGAACAAAGTTCTGAAAATGATTTTGAAGCTGCCACCCTGGTTCAGTACTATTGAATAACATAGAATTTCAAACGTTGAGACTCTAGAAGAAATGTCCAACAAAATAATTCATAATCTTAGACAAAAATCATTGCAATCTTCAATTGCAATGATCAATTTTCTCTATAGATAAGAATTAGTTTTGAGAAATCAATAATTATTCTCACACGCAGGCAAAAGGAACCCTGTTAAAAATACTGAATAGACAAGGTAAAAATAATATTAACACAATTAGATATAAATGATAGCATATAAGGTTAAAATGTTAATTACTTAGCAGGATCACCTAGGTAAATATATGAATGTAAAATAATGTAAAATTTGGAATAAATAAAGAGTTAAAAAAAAAGACATATTATGGTTAATAGTTTTTGAGAGTGGATAGGTAAAACGAAAGAGCGAGTTGGGGTCATTGACGTTAGCAGCAATTCGTTAACTGGCCTATTTCATTTCGCCTTCCCACACATGCACGGAATTGCACTCATACAATATTGTTACATTCTGTACTGATTGCGGAGCTGAAGAAAACATTTTCATGATCGGAAAGCAATCCACATGCTTATAATAAGTCCCTGCAAATGGGAACTTTATTCCATCGCTATGAAATTTTCTAAGTCTAATGCTCGTTTCTGAATGTTAGGTACCGATTGATAAGAAGTTAGTAGAGGGATTAACGTCCGAACATTGCCACTGCTAATAACAGATCATAAACAGCTACATCAAATATATCAGGTGATGCATGAACTGCTTAAACCCGCCCCGTACTCTATTACGAGGATACTTTTTTTTAACATAGCCATCGTTATGAACCAAACATTAGCCATCAAAATAGGGAGCAGTAAAATGTACTCGAACATGGCAATGAGTACACAGATAAAAAGAAACATTGAATTTTTTGCGTTATCTAAAGCACATAAAGGGAATGCTGGATTTGGCAGAAAATAATGGGATATTTCATGTAAAATTAAGCCAGATAACGCCTGAATCCAGCCTGTTGTATGAAAGATTGCAAATATTGTTGTATGGCGCATGAAAGGTGCAAACAATCTCGTTGTTTACGCTTCCTTTGGTTTAAACGAAGGGAGATTATAATTATTTTATTCTGTGTAAATTATTAAACTAATATTACGTACTTAACAGAGAATGTCCGTCTGGCATTAAGATTAAAACAACAATTTTCATTATCAACAGAACTGTTCAATCCATTGAAACAAATTTAAAGAATAATTCAGAGGTTTTATCAATTTCTCTAACTTAAATAAAAAACGAAAAACATTTGAGTGAGGATTCCGTAAGAAGTTTCAAACGAAATAAAAAAATAAAATACTAGTATTATTTATGTTTTCATGTTTCTGAAGACCGAGGTTTTGGCAATTTTATATTCCGTTATTTTGCTGGTGAAAAAATTTCGGAACGCTCCAAACATCTATTTGTGTAGAACTTATAGTGGAATTGTTTCATTGCATTATTTGGCATTATTTGGTTATGTGATCAATAAACATGAATACTGATTACACTGTACTACGTTATACAGTATCAATATCTTATTTCCACTGCCTTCCCTGAAGATGGTTGCCTTTTTTAGTCACCAGTGAAGTAGAAGAAGTCTACCCAACCTTAGTACATTAACTACACTCAAAACAAAACGTTAAATCTTTAAAAAGAGAGCAGCATTTAGTTTGATTTTGTTTAAATCGGAAATGGCCCCGAGAAAAGTTTTTTTTTGGGTTAAAATTGAACAACGCAATTAAAAGGAAAGATATTTTCTTTCAAATCATACAATTAAAAATCCAAAGGAACGCGAATCTCTTGAATGCGGATACTTGCATGAGACCACACGACGCATCATACAATGTTCGCTCTAAAAGCATACATGATTGAACCAACAGCGGGGAATTCCCATAGCTTTGAAACACATTACGTTGGTAGTGCCTTTCGTTTTTAATGTATTAATTTAATACGATTATTAATAACAATCACTTCAAAACATTGAATACTATTAAAGCTTCAACAAAACCGAATGGTCATAACTGTAATCAATCGTAGCAAAATAAGTCTAAATTTGAAACAAAAACAACGGAAAATAAAACACAACTCACAAAGGTTTCGCAATAAAGAAATTTATTTCAATAGCAACAAATAAACAAAAATCACACAAAACTGCAGTAATTAAAAGCTCTCGGTACGGATATAATTAATTAATTTACCGCGTAAAGCCCTGCCGTTCCTGTCAGCCAGTCTCCTTCGAATTCGTAGTTATTCTGCGACAATGTGTGCTTCCACACCAGCTGAGCTAGTAATTACCCATTTGAATCAAACGGCCATTTAACACATCGAACCTAAGCCAGCGGCCACTCAAGTACGCGCGAATGAGTTTTTATTGTTTTGCTCCGTCTCCCTCCAAAACCCTCTGAAGCTATTGTTCACTTCACTCGATTGAACTTCATTACTGCACCTCTAATGGTTAATCAACGCCTACGCTCGAAGTGGCATACAGGTCCGTGACCCATGTGCTCAATCATCACCTAGGAAAATAATAACGCGATTTTGGATATTTCCCTGTTCGCCCAACAGCAAGGTCCGGTGATTGTCCAGATTGTCTCACCGGTTTCAGGAGGTCATGCACGGAACTATCCCGTGTCAGGCTTGTAAAACCGATTATTATTCCAATTTGCCAACCAACGACAACCAGGACGGCAAAAACGGCACTTGCGTCCTAGACGAGTAACCGCATCGATTTATTCACAGTTGCCCTCCAGTAGAAAGTAGGCCTTGCAGTTTGCCACTCCTCACTACATGGTGGTAACACGGCATTGGTTGGTAGGAAGGCGGGTTGGTTAGAGGTTAACCGCACTCACACGAAAAATTCTGTTGGTTTTCAGCTGTATTTCTGGTCCCGCAGCGGAAGCAAGTTCACATAGCACCAGCACGAGCCTTGACAATTTCACTCTAATCTGCTTTCCGTTTTTTTTTTGCGACGAACGTTCACTCCTATCGAACGCCGTTTTGGGGAACAAGTCCCGAACAGATGGTAACAGCCTAGAACTACGCTTTGATCCAACTCTCTCTTTTTTTGCCTCTGCTGTTTTACAACATCTCATGCAATATGTATCACTAACGGCAAAAGCGATATGATTCGCTTTATCCTGACTGGAGCTAGTCCATATTCCCCCTTTGAATTAAAACGAGACGGCTTAGTTCTGAGGGGTGCCTTATGGAGTGCTCAGTCCTTCGTAGGGTCTCACTCCACTTCCATTCGTATGGAACATAGACCGACACGCCACCTTTCGGTCCAACGTCCAATTCAACGACCCACCGAATTGCTGTTCGGTCCGACTTGATTGATTGATGGTCTTCTGCGATGGCTTTCACCTGTTTCGGTGGAACTAGGACAAAAAATTGATCCCTTTTTTGTTAGTTTTTCCAGTGAGAAAAAGAAAATTGAGATCCGTCAACGAGAAAGCCTTTTTGCTTTTCACGCAATCCAAGCAAACACCGCACAACGCGAGGAAACACGAGAATTTCGCGTCCTGTCCTTCCCGAAGCGACGATACTACTGAGCGTTGGTCGTCGAATTTCGTCCGATGCGATACTCTTCTCCCTTTGTTCGGAACAAACAATGCAACAATACAAAGAGTCTGCTTCGGGTTTTCGGCTTTAGATTGCAGTGCAACGTGACATCGCCTGATGATTGCATCCCGTGTAGCATTGCTCAAAAAGTTGCTCAATTTGTGTTTGTTCTCATTTCGCCTCTCCGCAGGGATGGCGAGATGAGTGTTCTGGTTTCACTCGTGGAATGCGTGGGAGTTTGAACACTAAACACAATGTAATCCTGCTGTTTGTTTTGATCGTTTTCGTTCTTGGACGGTCGCTCTGCTCGATGTTTCATAATTGTAGTCCCCTTCGTTGCTGCCTCGTGGACGGAATTTGAATTTGACTTGTTTTATTTTTGTTCCTACTGCAGTTGTGATGGTGGTGGTTGTTTGTGCTGTTGAAGGAGAGCTGTCACTGCGCTCGAAGTAACGCAACGACTCACACCGTAGCGCAATCTCTTCTTGACTTGACTGACTTGATACGGCTGGGAGCTGGGAGTGCATGCTGAGGAGGGGCGACGACGAGGCAAAATTTTGATAGACACGTGAATAATGAATGCTTTCGGTGTTTATGTTGCGCTATGTTTTGTGTGTGTGCCGCTCGTTCCATTGGATGCTGTGCTGACATGAACGGATCGGCAGCGGAGTCAGTGGCGGTGTCGTTTTAATGAACTAGACGGGAGAAATGGAAGAAATGACTTCTAATTAATTAACCATTCTTGAGTGTTTGACTTTTCTTTGAGCCAGTAGGGGCGAAGAGGTTGATTTGCATTTCATTATGCTTGACGGGCAAACAATAGGAAATATGACGTTTGACGTGCTTCTTCTTTGACCGTTGGAATGGGCCAAGAAGTTCATAAAAGTGTACGTTGCGGGCAAAAAAGATAACAGATGAGTATAACGACGAAGGTGACAACGCCAGTACTGAAATCTACCATTGATGGTAGTGGGGAACTATGCGAACATATATTCAACAATTCCATAGAAACAAGATATACAATCTCTCATAATAATTGGTACTTATTATCCTTATCGAACATTATTAGACACACTTTTTTTTCAATTTTGTCATTAGGGTGGCCATTGCGGCGTTAGTTTTTTTTAAAATGATTGTTTTAAATTCATAGCTTTTGAACCACTGAACCGGTTTAATCAATCAAATACGCAAATGAAAGGCAACGGATTGAAACCAAGTAGCGGGAATGGAAAGAACGGCTCGAAAAAAAAGAACAAAGAAGTATAGTTCAATCTGATTTATTTTATAAAGAAGGTTGACCTTACACCCAAGATACAAAAGCAAGATTTTAATGCAATTTCTCATGATTTTGTTTCATTTCTCGTAATTAATCGTACCCTGGAGAAAAAATGCAACGTTGGTCGTGGGCAGAAAAGCAACGCATCAATTCGCTTTGGAAAATTCGATGTGTTCGTGAGGTTGTGAATTGTTTTAGTTGTTGAGTATAAGATTGGAGCAGAGTTGCCACATTATTTTTCGTTCCCATCTCTAATTTTTGCCAAAAAAATCTTATTTATCTGTGTTTAACTGCAGAAAATCTTTGCTTCAAACTTCGTGCTGTGAAAAAAGTATGGAAACTCTTCAGGTGCCTGATTGCTTGTGCACTTCTTTTTTATAATTGCTATTGAGTTGAATGCAAAATAAATATACACACTACCAAAATGTCATGTAAATTTCTGTCCCCTGAGACCGACACATGCAAGCATCCTTTTGCACATAAGAATGAGTTGAAAGAGATGAGAAAATAAATCCAATCAAACCCATTTTTCATAGAATTGCGTATGTGTTGGTTTCATGAGACATAATTTTACACGAAGTCTTTGTTTACGTTCCCGAACTTTTTACAAACATGAATTACGTCTCGTGTAAAATTCATAATTTCTAAGTGTGTATATACTCATAAGAACACATTTAAATTGATAAGCTGATACAAAACGGCCAGCTTCCCATCTGTTGGTTTGAAACAGTAGTTTTCTCCAACAAGTTGCCAAGTCATTCGATTCTTTCACCTCGATGTCCTCACAGATGATTGCCGTCCTTTGCTCACGATACTCATATTTGATGACCTGTTCCTCACCGCTTTCAATGAAGATATTGTTTAAAAATCGAGTTGAACTACTTCAAGGAGTGCAGCTTCTTGGGTCAACATTCAATGCAGTAGGCAGAACTAGAAAGCACAGCAGATTGAGTTGAAAACCTCCTTCTTGGTATGATAAAGGGCTCCAGAACCAAGCATTTCTCCTGCTGCTATCCCGATATACATTTCCGACTTCTTACGGAGATGTTTCTCGAAATCAGAAACTCCGAAATGTATCCGGTGTTTTAGGTAATCATCCTTACATATATGTGCAAGGAAAAACATTAGCGAGACTTCAGCTGATTGCACATGTTCAGGGATTCCGGAACTTATGCCTTGAAAAAAAACTGTTCCAAATTTCTTTTGATGACTGACTCCCACGATAGCCATCTGGTGGTAGATGGATGCAAAACTTTCAAAGGCTTCAATTCCAAGATACTTTGTTTCATCTGGCATTTCTTGGATCGTATCGGAACGGATCAACTGTTCCAGGTACAATGGCAACTTTTCGCCTGCGTAGTTCACACAATGAGCTAGTACATTTGATAATTATAAAATGAGGATTGTCACGTTTCAGCAGCTTCTGGACGTATCGGTCAGAACCCTTCATTACCAATGCTCCATCTGATCGAACAGCAAAAATATCCATCAAGAACATTATTCTAACTTCCCAAAATTCCTCTGCCTGAAAATACTTCTTAATTGGAAGAACAGTATTCTTGCAGAAATCCCTGCAGGAAACTCTGCCGAAGGAAGTTCTCTTGAGGAAAATTGAGACAAACACTTTTCCAGCGGAATACTTGAAGACATTATTGAAGTATTTTCTGGAGAACTATATGTGAGAATTCCTGCAGACATCTTAGACAAAATTTAAAAAATTCTACAAAACCCTTTTCTGAATTTTTAAAACTAAGAATTAAATATACATGATTATGAAATTCGTGTAAAAAATGCTTGTTAGATTTCTTCAGCAAATCAGGATTTTCTCCAAGAATTACTTCAGGAATTATTTTATAGTTTTTGTGTAGTTCTTTCAGGTGTCCTCCAGGTATTCTTTTAGAATCACAAAACTTTACAAATTCAGGGATTCCTTAAAAAAATTAACCACAAGAATGTTTTGAAAAACTGCCGATGAGATGCCAGAAAAACTCCTGAAAGAATACCTTTATGAATGCCTACAAACACCATAAGAATATCTATAGAAATTCGAGAAGGAATATCTCAAGGAATGTCTGAAAACTTTTGATAGAATCTTTGGGAAATTCTATAAAATTTTCTTAAAAGGTTATCTCAAAAATTTGGAGCAATCATTTTGGGGGACTCACACAAACTGACTTTCAGACTATCACCTGTCACTGTAGTTGAAGCAAGGGCTGGATAATCAAGAACAAAATGGATACAGTTTTTGCTCAGGACAGACCAGCACCACAGAGAACAGACATTGATGTCCATATACCTTTTCTTGAAAAACGTGTGTTAATGTTTATATGGGCAGCCGGTATAAGATGCAAGTGCAGACAAAAACAAAAAAAAACTTTTCAGGTTATGTGCTATGCTTTTTATTGATAAACATTTACATGACAGATATCGCACAACTGCAGCGCCGCCAACCAGGAGCATAACGACTTACATTTTAAATGTCGGTTTAAAGTTTTACACAAGTAGCAGACCGAAGATGAACGTCTGTTCTCTGTGCCAGCACATCGGTCCCAAGCTTAATGAATCGCCCCTAAGAACCTTTCCTATATTCTGTCAAATTAACAAAGCGGATCAAAACAAAAACAAAGATTCAGTACAGAAAAGCAAAAGAATGTATTACAAGCTGCAGTGTGTCAGGTACACTTGGGATCAAAGGGTTCTACAACAGTGTCCAATTTAAGTCGCTCGTATTCTATTGATTGTTGGTGTCAGTATCAACCGTTTTCTTTTGCTCATTGGGCCTGAACAGCACAATGAAGGTGGCATTGATCATTGTAAATGTGAGGTATATGACTGGACAAGAAATTGTTAAAAATCTTGGTTTTTCTCAAAAATCTGTAATCTTTACATATAGATATCTGTATGTATAAATATCTATATAAATCTGTGCCTGTGGCAACCCTGGATTGGAGTCCGGAAGTCCGAGCTCACAAAAAAAATACGATCACGATTCGTAACCAAGATTCGAACCGTGGCCGTCACGGCTCTAGCTAGTAACCATTCAGCCCCTTTAACAAGTTGAACTAACTGGAACAAAAGCCCTACAGTTGCTTCGACTGTCGAGGCACTCAGTGGTACAGCAACAAAGCAAATGTCGTTCGCACACACTTGCATGGCTTCGCGTGGTGATCAAGAAGGGCAAACTTGATGAAAGGGAGATGGAAGTGCGCTAAGCACACAGTGCTAAATTTTTTTTTCGAGGAATCTGTGTGCTGCCAACCGCTTGCACACACTTGCATGGCTTCGTTTCTACGATAAAACGCTTTGTGGATCATGATGGGCAAAAGTGCCTTTTCTGAATCATCTGAATTTCTCAAGATATGATTGCAAAAGCTGCAATTGCATTTTTGAAACCCGTTTTCAACTTTTGGGTGTAGTTGGCTGCTTCACGTTGAGTTTCTTAGCGTTTCAGCAACGTTCAGCCAGCGTTCGTCCTGATTTGGGAGGTTCTGTACCTTGTCCGTTTTTTTATTCAGAATGTTTCTTGTCCCTCTGAGTGAAACTTTGCGAAACATCAAATGGCCAAGTCCCGCGTCGAAATGTTCAGGTGAAATGAGCAATCAGCGCTCTTTCGCGTTTTACGTATTGTTCCCGGTTTTCATCCAGCTCCTGCCTTGTGGTACACTGTCATCCGTTCCTGAAACCTTTGGAAGACCCTTAAGACGAGCGAACAATGTATATTCATCCCAAATTGCGATGCAACAATCCAGGATTTTGTTTGTTGGTAAACAAAATTGTTTCGCGAACGTTTTTCTAAGTTTCTTTCACCTTGACCGGAATCTCACTGACAACTGCACAACTGAGTAAATCAAAACAATCCCTTCTTCACAGAAACTGGGCAAATTTTGTACAATTTTTGTCAAGTATGAAAAGAGGTACGCACGTTTGTAAGTGTCGCAATAATTTTTGACGCACCCTGTAACATACCTCAACTGCCAGTGGAATCATAACTGTCCCATAAGACATTTGGATATTTTTGATTTGTTTAAGCCAACCATAACACTTTGATGTGTACTTTCAAAATATAATTCAAACAGGTGTTGGTAATTCTAGAAAAATCGTAAATACGGTGAGTGATTTTTTATCCACCTGAAATATGGACGCATAATTGTCCCACTAGGAGCAATTTTTGTTCTAGTGGGACAAAAATGCGTCCAATTTTCAAGTGGGACAAATCGACTAGGCATTTGTCCGAAATTGATTATTTGTAAGATGGGACAGATATGCGTCCACCGGCAGTCAAGGGTTTGTTGAGTCGACTGCTTGATTGGCTTCCTCTGAGCCGTTTTGGTTTATATAGGCTGTTCCGAAAAATATAAATACACTTTCTTTCTCAAATAAAAAAGACTATACTGTGATTTTTGATTATTTTATTCTCAAACATAGTACATAACAATGTTTTTTTTTTCATCTTCATTTCGATTGGCTTGGTTTTTCGTAGGGTAGGTGAGTTCACTATCTTTTTCCTTAGCACTACTCATAATCATCTGCACAGTGCTTTCTCCTACAATTTTCACCACTTTTGGCCAATCTTTCTTAGACTTTTCAACACGATCCGCTGGTTTCATGTGTTTTCTCAGCTTTTCCTTCGTCAAAACCCAGAAAGTTTCGATAGGGCGAATCTCTGGGCAGTTTGGTGGATTGATCTCTTTTGGTACCAATACGTCATTGTTCCTTTTGTACCACTCTAGTGCATATTTAGAGTAATGGTAGGAAGCAAGATCAGGCCAAAAGGCTTGTAGGCTAGTTATGCTGTTTGATCAAGGGTATTAACCTATTTTGCAGACAGTCCTTCACGTAGATTTGACCATTCATTGTGTTTGTCGTAATGAATGGATATGGCATATGGCCTGCCACACCATTACCTTCTTGCCGAATTTGTTGGTGTAAATGGCTTTCACTGATCCAGGAACATCCTTTTCCTTCGGCGAGATATAAAACTGTGTTTCCCGTCAGAATTTTACGTAGTTTCCATCGTCCATGAAAACACAGCCCGATTTTTTGGTCAGCAGTTTGTCGTACAGCTTTCAAGCCCTTGGTTTCACAGATTCAGCCTGTTTGGTGCTTCGTTTTGGCTGCTTCGGCTTCCGACAAGTCTGCAGGCCCATTCTCTCTTTGGCACGCACAACATTAGTCACCGAAGAACTTATTAGGTGCGCAACTAAGTTCTCGCTGTTTTTTGGTGAAAAAGGAACTTTATTTTGAAAACAAAGGTTACAAACGAATTATTCAAAGTCTTGCCCATCACTAGCCTCGAAAGATGGGATCTTTCTGGTAGAACGTGAATACCATTTCGATAGAACCGTTCGTCTTTTGATGCTACCCAAGAATCAAGCCATTTTCAGATGTCATCATATGAGTGGAATTGCTGACCAGTGAGACCATGTGCCATCGAACGGAACAAGTAATAATCGGACGGTGCAATATCAGGAGAATATGGCGGGTGGGGTAGGACTTCCCATTTCAGCGTTTCCAAGTAGGTTTTCACGGGTTTCGCAACGTGAGGTCGAGCGTTGTCATGCTGAAGAATCACTTTTTTGTGTCTGTGCTCGTATTGTGGCCGTTTTTCGTGCAGTGCTCGGCTCAATCGCATCAATTGAGTTCGATACCGTTCCCCGGTAATGGTTTCGTTTGGTTTCAACAGCTCATAATAAATAACACCAACTTGGTCCCACCAAATACACAGCATAACCTTCGCAGTGTGCATATTCGGCCTAGGCGACGATGTTGAAGCATGCCCGGGCAGTCTCCATGAATGTTTCCGTTTTGGGTTACTGTAATGAATCCATTTTTCGTCATCCGTCACAATGCGATGTAGAAAACTCTTCCTTTTTTGCCGCTGGAGCAGTTGTTCACAGACGAAAAAACGACGCTCAACATCTCTTGGCTTCAAATCGTAAGGAACCCAAGTTCCTTGCTTTTGAATCATTCCCAACGCATGCAATCGCTTAGAAACGGCTTGGCGGGAAACTCCTAATCCTGAACCAAGCTCTTCTTGCGTTTGACACGGATCCTCATCGAGCAATGCCTCCAATTCAGAGTCTTCGAAGTTTTTTGGCCTTCCTTCACGTGGACGATCATCAACACTGAAATCACTGTTTTTGAAGCGACGAAACCAATCACGACACGTTTTTTCACTCAGAGCAGCATCACCGTAAACTTTTTGGAGCTCTCGATGTGCTTCAGCCGCCGTTTTCTTCGAATGAAAGAAGAAAATCAACACTTCCTGCAAATGACGATTATTTGGCATGAAATCAGACATCTTCATGTTGTTGTTGTTGTTGTTGTTGTTTTTTTCAATTTGTATGTGTTTATGTGAATTTTCCTCTAAAACATCATAAAAAGTTTTTAGATTCAAAGGCGTAGAAGTTTATATAAACAAGTCACACAAAACACTAATACATGTAAACAATCTAAATAGAGGCGGGAAAACACTGGCAGTCAGTGTCAAAAATTGATATTTTTGTTGAAGAGGCTCTGCTTTTCAATGGTCTCATTTTCGGGGGTAGTAGATGATTTTTATGAAAGTTTATTTGTTAACATTTTGCCTTTTCATTGAACTGAAAATTATCATCTCAAGGTTATTTTGGGGTTTTTCATTCGAATTTCGCATCAAACACACACTTGCACAAAGAAAAAAAAATTTTAGGGTGACTTCAATAATCCTTTTTGTTTTTGCATTGAAAAGAGATAGGGTAATTTTTGAGTGCAAAATCTGATTTTAGTATAAAAGAGACCCTAGCATGCAAAAATATATAAAGAGTGTCCACAGTTCTTTATTCTTAATACCATGCATAAGATTTTGTACAACGCTTGAACCGACATTTTTTTCCGCTTTCAATCATGATTTCAACATGTCCTGTTCTGTAGTGACAACTTTATGATGCTAACAAAGTTCGTGTTTCATTATAGCCTAATATTTTTCAATTGACCGCAACTCTGGAGAGTTTGGGGAATAAAGATCCTTCGGCACAAAATTGACACCATTCGTCTTGTACCACTTCAGAACATCCTTGGAGTATTGACAAGAGGCTAGGTCCGGCCAAACAATTGTAGGAACGTTGTGTGTTTTGAGAAACGGAAGCAGTCGTTTTTCAGGCATTCATTCATGTATATTTGACCATTTACGGTTGAAGTTGTCGCGAAAGGCTTGCTCCATTTACCACACGAACAAATCCTCTGCCAAATCTTGAATTCCTTGGGGAACTTTGACACTTGCTGTTTCCTGAGAGGCTCTGGAACATCGAACTTGTCTTTCGCAGTCACATACTGGTTGCCGGGAATTTGTTTAAAGTCCGCTTTTACGTGTGTTTCATCGTCCATGATGCAGCAGTGTGGTTTCGTCAACATTTGTGTGTACAGCTTACGCGCACGTGTTTTAGCTGTCCTATTCTGTTTTTCATTGCGGTTTGGAGCTTTCTGAGCTTTGAATGAACGGAGCCCTGCTCGTTTCTTGGCAGGAAATAATTGATCAAGTGCAGCTTTTTCGCGACATCCCGAACGGAACAGTTGGGTTTACGTTTAAAGGCAGCAGCCACTCGCTTGTGATCCTTCACACAGTACGGAACACTTTTGCTACCACTCACCTTCTTCCGATCGACAGTTAAACGTTCCCCGAAACGTTTTATGACACGAATCACTGTAGACTGGTGAATTCTCAACATCTTTCCGATGGCTCGGTGCGGAAGAAGTGGGTTGTCGAGGTGCGTGTGCAAAATGTTCTCGCCCAATTGCTGTTCCTTCGACTCTATTTTCGAAACTACGACACATTTAACAATGAAACTCACGCAATGTAAACAATACACGCTGAGGTCATTTCACCCAAAATTTCGTTGAAATCAACCCAAAGTGCGAATTGTGACAGCTTTTTGTAAGTGATGCAATTTAACTGTGGACACCCTTTATTATGGTGGCTCCATATAATTATTGGATGTTTGCACATAACATTTTTTTTTTTAAATGAAGAAAAGGTTATTTTGCTGAATTTCTTTGTGTTTTGCAACATTTTTGAAATGAAATTTTTAAGTTTTATTTTTTTCACTTCTCTTCTCAGAAAATTGCCAATCATTTTCCTACACAACATTGTGTTACTTGACAGTAGCATAATTTTATGTTTGATCTCTGCATTATTTTGTTTGAATTCTTTTCCTTATATTGTTTTATCATATTTTATTTTTTATTAGTTATTCTACATTTGTTTGTAACATTTTTTAAATGTTGTTCCAGCAACTTTCTCTATCCAATAATATAACAGAAGGGAGCAGGATCTAACAATAGCGGATCTTTTTTTAAATTTTGACATGGCATGGGCTTACAGCCATCATGGTTTTATTCAAACTGATACTGGATGATGGTTGGAAGGATTTTTGAAGTCTAATCGAGAATATACGTTATCATATTATTTCATCCGAAAGGATTGAAATATGATAGCGTAAATTCAACTCCAACAGTCTCAGGGAAATAGACAAGCTCTTCTTAACAAATTATCCTGTGGGTAAGAACTGTGTTATTTGATTTGTTGGATCGTATCGCTGGAAAAAGATTAAAATTTTCCCGTAAATTCCACGTATCTGCTTACGGGTTCGTGCCTTTGATTTTGGTCAGCATACAGCATAATAATCCAGTACAGAATAAATACGCCGCGTAGGTCGAAAATAATTTTTTAAGAATATGCTTCACATTATTACTGATATTTGCTCCTGTTGAAGATATTTGTCATTAAAGTATACTTTTTACACATAAATTTTCATTACCTTTTTCAAAACAATTTTCTAACCAGCATCAGATATATTGATCACAGTTCATGTATAGTATTTCAAAAATCACAAGAATGATTCATTGGATATGAAAAATCTTTACTGACCCTGCATAAATGCAAATCGAAATACCCCTGATATAACGTCAAAAAACGCATGATATTATTTAATGATGATGATCTTCTCGAACATCCTTCAAAAGATTCAACCTAAAAATTGTGTCAAGCTTTCAAACATCAACCCATAAATTTCCTATGCTTTACTAGCGCAGACTATCTGGGTATTGTCTTCCAATCAGTCATAAATCACATAATTCCCCACTTGGAAACCCATTAAGTCAACAGCAAGCTGTTTTACAAGCCACAATCACTGTCCACACCTTCCAGACAACGACGCACACGACGACGAGCTATCACCAATCACCTCATCATGCAGCACGAATTAGCCTCAGAGAGCTGCGTGAGAAAAGGTTCAGGGTGGCATCGTCTCGTGAAAAATAGCAAACAATGAAATCTAATAACGTGTCTAAATTCCCATTTGGAACTGGAGGATTAAGATTTATTTTCGATTTCACCAGTCCGGACTCGCTGTAACCTTACCACCATGAAAACATCTTCATACATTCATTTTGTAATATCGATTTCAGCAACATCTCGCGTACTGATGCCAGTTGGATCCAAGAAGAGCTTAAAGTAAAACACCCACAACTTCTGCAGAAAGAGAGGACAATTTTCTGCCAGGATAGCTATCTTCATCATCAGCGTCAACTGTCACACTGCAGCACTACTTTTTGGCTTTTAGACCTCTTCCGCGCGATGCGAATCGAGACAGACCACCCAGCAACCATGCAGTCAATGGGAAGCAATGGTAACGATAGATCGCTCAAGACGTTATCGGAAGTTGTATTCCAAGCGTCATCGTAGATTGATTGCATAGTGGGAACCTCGTTTGGATTCATTTTCCGCACACGGTGAATGGAACAATCGAGAGTGCCGAATTGTGCCCGCTTGGGGTGCAGTTTGCCTCAGAGTGAACCCACCAGGCTTGGAAAAGAAATAAAAAAGAAGACTCAAAACACGACGACGACACCAACCATTAAATTCGACATCATCAATATTGATTTCGTACGTCAGTTCGATCGATAACTTGGCAAGCGATTGGTACAAGCGGAAAGATGGTTCAAAATGCGTGGGACAGGTGAACGTGTGAAATAAAGGGCAAGCGTCATTTCATCAATTCATCACCTGAGCCGGTTGGATGGTGGGTTGCGTTGATTTGAGGCGATTGAAACGCCAGGAATGATCTGGGCACTTCAACGATTCCAATCTGAACAATGTAATTGTACCGTCAACTCGTGTTAGCTGCGTGTTATTGATTCCGAGCAAATGATAATCGTTCAGTTGGAATTCACATTGTTTAGATTATAATTGGCCTCAAGAGCCGAATAACAATTCGATATTTTTCGTTCGCATAATGACATCCGAAAAGACATTGTGTTCATTAAAACGAATTGCTTTGTCGTTTTGAGCGATCGAAAGTACTCTCGAACAACAGCAACAACTGCAAAACCAAAGTCATTATGGTCATTGGGCACCCTTCACCTTTCAACCTGAACCATTCGAGAGGAAATCAATAGCTTTGATTGATTGAACGACTGCAGTGTCAAGCTATTCAGACATCGTCAAGGGGTTCCTTCTCATGTACATGTTTCTATTGTACGACACAGGTCTTTCCCCGCAGCCAGCCCATCTGCAATCGTAAATAATCCATATTCATATCCACTCCGAAAACGAATATGCTTGATAGTGCTCCATCTCGTCATCGGAGAGCAGCAGGTTTCTTGCCATCTTGTGATTCTTACAGCTCGTGGTACATTGTTGAGGGTCATTGTTCGAATGTGAGTTCAATTTGAATAATGCATTCAACTATCCAATTGCTCTGAAAAAAAAACCTCTCAAAATCCAAGTGGAGAGACAGGCACTTATAACCTAAGGTCCACTCCCGTTAACGGCTGTGGCTCACATTTCGATTGTAGTATGAATTTCAAATTAACACCGTGGAGTGGGCCTGATCTTGCCCTTCAGTGGGCATGTCGGGTTCAATAGCCTTTCCCCCTAGGCTCGGATATCTCCACACTTTCAAAAGTTCCATACCCATACTGTTGAACAAAAGGTCAGGTGTGAAGAAATAAAAACTTTCCACACCTTCCGCTAAACGGTCGAACCGTTTGGTTTGGGTTCCTTCGGAAAGCCCATCGCGGCCGGTACACGGCGCTCGTTCAGCAAATATTTTGTTTTTATTTTTTAAGAAAATAGAAAAACCGTTTCCAAAGAAATTTTGACGCCTATTTCATCGTTTTCTTATTTCGCTTGAAGTGCATTTTCGGGAAAGGTGCTTCCCCTTTGAACAGACGTTTGGGATCTTGGCAAGGAGGAGGTAAATATTGATCCCAAGCAAATAATATGTGGCTGATGGATGGAGCGGAGAACTCGTGTTCGCGATGCATTTTTGAAGCTAAACAAACGATGACGTGAGGAAACGGTGGGTGATAAAGAAAAGTCTATACAAAACAGTTTACAGTTTTTGACGCTGGATGACGTTAAGTGGACTTCAATTACGGTAAAGATGTTTGGTTTTAATTATTGACAACCACAAGCGTTTGGTAAGTGGAAACACCTAGTTTTGTCTGTTGACTCAATGCAAGCACAGTATGACTAGATAAGTGCGGTTCTTGTTTGGTCAGTAAGCAACGTAGGTAGGCCTTGGCCACTGCTGCACGGGCTTCGAATCTGGTATTTTAATTACTACTTACCCGCAGTTTTCGTTGATTACTTCGAGCCAAATCGTACCTCTGCCATTTTACATGATAATAATCTAATCTAATCTCACACTAGCACAGTTAATTCTTGAAAGCATTCTGGAAAATTACGACTTCTTATTACATTACATTATTACATTATTTTTCTTGTCACCAACTTGTGGCCAACTGCGTAGCATGTGCCGCAGAAATCACTCTGAAATCGCTCTTCTACTTCAAATCAAGAGAAGGAAGAAAGCGTGGACCTCTCGTACCAAACGCTTCCATATAGAGTTGAGTAATGAGAAAATTTGTATGTTATCGTTGGGAGCATAGACCCTAGAAAGATTAGTTTATGCTCCTTTTGCCTGTGGGTGGACTATTGGCATTTGAACCAAAAGTCTGGCAATGATTTGCCAAGGTTATAGCGCCTTATCTTGCTCACTGAAATTGAGATTGAAATTTCAAATTTACAGAATAATACATTTAGTTGTTTGTTATATAATAGTCTAGTAATACACGGTGTTCAATAAGTTCGGATACACTTTCAAAATTTGTTAAAAAAATGAAAACATGTTTTTTTATTTTTTGGATTTATGTTATTGAAAGCTATGTTTACAAGGAACGTTTACAACATTTCTCTTGGAATGACCCCCCCTTTGTACTCCTTAACGAGCTTCAAACGTTTCTCGAACGCGTCGCAGGCGGCACGCACGGACTGCATGGGCATTTCGTCCCAGATTTTGAGAATTACCGTCTTGAAATGATCCAAAGTGCTGACCTTGTATTCGTTCAGCTTCGCCATCATATAGGACCAAACAAAAAAGTCGAGAGGATTCAAGTCCGGGGAGCTGGGAGGCCACAAAGTTTTGTCCAGAAAGTCGGTTAAATTGTCCCGACACCAGGCTTGAACCACATTTGCCGTATGGGCTGGTGCACCGTCCTGCTGGAACACGTAGTGCTCATCACCGTAGAGGCTTCGGAGACTGGGGGCAACAACCTTTTCCAAAACCTCAGTTTTGTAGTACGCCGCGTTGATTTTGACGTTTTTTTCAATAAACACCAAGGGTAGCTTACCACGTTTGCATACTGCCCCCCAAACCATCACCGACGCGGCACTTTGGAACCGAGGGATGTTTATATTGGATTCAGGAATGCTGTCCCTCGATGGCGCCCACACCCGGTCATTTTGCACATTGTGCGGCTGCGCACGAACAGTTTCTCGTCCGAAAAAACAAACTCCTGACCAGCGTGCCGAGAGAGGATCCTCTTAGCTCGATCCAACCGCTTTTTGCTGGTAGCCTCCGAAACGCCATGGACCTTACGTTTTTTGTAAGGCCTGAAACCAAGGTCCTTGGTGAGTATGGTGTGAGCGGTTCCAATGGAAACGTTGAGATCTGCAGCCGTTTTCCGGATTGAGCGGTTCTTTTTGCGCCGAATTCGCTCCCTCACGATCTTGATGACCCGTGGCGTCCTCGCTGAACGCGGCCGACCGGATCTCGCACGGTCATTGGTCGAGGACGTCTCCCGGTATCGCCTGATGGTCGTGTAGACAAAGTTCCGCTTGACCCCATGCGATTTCAGCAGCCGGAATATATGGCCGGGTCGCTCACCGTTCAAAAAACGCTTAATTACGAAGTCCCGATACTCTTTCATCGCGCGTAACAAACAAACAACAACAAACAGAATGTCAACACCGCGCACATTCGGTAGCGTATGAATGAAGCTAAAGCTGACACCAATACCAATGCAGAATATGTACATGGCGCATACCTACGCAATGATGAAAACTTGTATTCGAACTTATTGAACACCGTGTACAGTAAGAAGAACAATCCACGATGATCCATCTAAAAAACGATTGAGAAACCTGGTAAAAAAAATAGTCCGTAGATGCATATCGTGCCTTCTGACAACTTTGCTTCTATTGATGTCTTGGTCCTATACCCAATGATTTCATTATCTCCAATCCGCTCAGCCAATGTTTTGTGGTTTAATGGACGGATTATGATAAATTGAAATAACTCAATGCAGATGACTTCCAAATTTGGCAGATCGACAGGCAATGCCTAGAGGCGGACTAGAAGATTTGATGAGCTGCCTTTTCCTCAGCCATTTTTCTTTAAACTACACCGAAAAAAAAAATCAAATAATCAGTGGAAAATATCCACTAGAAATTCACTTAACTTTCATGTGATTCAGGAAGTGGAAAATGCTTTGCAATATCAAGTGAATCTTATGTGTCCAGTGAAATGTAAATGATTAGTCAAGAAGATTTTTTTTTCTTTGTGATATTCATGTAAAAGTCACTTATTTTAGTGTTGGAAAATATCTACACGTGTTTCCGGTAGTAGCTAAGTGAAATATTTGTTGAGTGTAGGATTGAAACAACGAATGTCCACAATTATTACTAGGGTAAACGCTCCAATGGAAGCGGTACGTTGGCAGCATTAGCGTACCAATATCTGTGTATAAAAGCTCCATATACAAGGTGCGGCAGAAAATAATGCTAAAATTTGTTCTATTTCTTTCAAATCCCATTTTCAACTAATTCAAGCAATAATATCAATATTTTCGAGTGCAGTTATCTTTATAAATTCTTTCTGAACAAATTAATTCAATGTGTCCTGAATTTTTATAAATAACATCCTCGAGCCGACGCCGGAAGCCAAAACATGCCTTTCGGACGTAGTCCTCCGACATTGACTGCCATGTGCGTGTTATGGTTGACTTCAGAGTTTTCACACTAGGGTGTGATGTTTTGCCGGCTCGTGCTTCAACATATGCCCAAATCGAATAATCCAACGGATTAAGATCTGGACTGCTAAGGGGCCACAAATCCTTCGGCCAAAACTCCATGTTATCGTTCAACCATTGTTAGGTTCGATTGGACGTGTGACACGGCGCTTCAGGACAACGTTTTGGTCCTCGGAAAAGTTGGCCTTCACCCAGGGAAGCACTTGGTCCTTTAAAATACCGATATACACTTCGGTGTTGATTTTAACTCCAGCATCAATGAAAACAGGCGGCATTTTCAAACCGTTGGACGCCTTCAAGCTAAACATCATGACAGCAGCCGGATGTTTGGTTTGAAATTTGAATTTCACTTTTTCCGGAACGTTCTCCATTTTCTGAGGTGAAATGAACCGGTCCGTGCCGCTGTTGGCCACAACATCGATGCTGAAAAGCTTTTCGTCGGAGAACAGGATTATCATTTTTTGCTTCTTCAACAAGGAAATCAATCTCTTGGAACGAGTCACTCGTAGTTCCTTGACCCGGTCCGTAATCAAGTGGCGTTTCACTCTGGCTCTGGAAGATGCATGCAGGTCTTCTTTGATGATTCTCCGCATGGATTTCTCCGAAATATTGGCTTCCTTTGTAAGTTTTCTTATGGAACGCACCGGGTTGCGAGCAATTTTTGCACGGATCGATTTGATCACGTTCGGCGTGCGTGCAAAGCGCGGACGTCCGCTTCCCGGCTTTCGCTGCTTAGGATCATCCTGCAGGGACTTTTTTATGCGGTAAACTGTTGCCAAATGGCACTCTACCACCTTGGCAATCTCCTTCGGCTTCTTCTGGGCGAGCAACAAACTGGTGATCACTTCTTTCGCGAACATTTTGACGAATTTGCAATAAAACAAATAGAATTTTTGTATGCAGCACTTGAAAGTAAACATAAACAAATACACTTTCGACAGAAATTAGTCACTAGCTACACGAATTAACCCAATACTCAAGTTTGAACATTTTCGCATTATTTTCTGCCACACCCTGTACAACTACTGGTGCACTAACAATACTAACATATTCACTGTTATGCTTTTGATCCCGATTTGGTTGTCTACTGGCACGGTATGACTTGAAGCCTTCCCGGAGACGAATCCGTTGCATGGTACTGCATACGGCGCAAACTTTTTTGAACAAATTGCGGTCTGATATGTTGGTGTTTGCCTTAATGTTCTTGATGAGTTTGTTCCGCAGTTGACGGTTGACAGTACCCGCCCGACGCTTGCTTTGAGGCTTGCAATCCGTCGACAAAGTTTCTCTGTACTTTTTCAAAATACACCACACGGTATTTCGGGGAAAACCCAAAACTTTAGCAAGTTTTGGCCAAAACCACGAAGGGTTTTCCAAATGATTGCGCACAATTCTTTCTTCTTCCATTTTGTATTTCTCTGAGACACGTTCAAACTGTCATAGTTTACAAATCCGACCACTAGGGTCGCTGTAAAAATCAAAAATGTTTGTTCCAATACTAAATGGGCCACACCTTAGTCTCCCATGCCAGCCTACCGAATGAAATTAAGGTCAACTAAGGACTGCATCGTTAATTATGAGTACTCCTTTGAGGTTCTGTATGAAAAAGACTATGACTTATTTTGACAGCTGCTTAGTGTCAATGTGTTGCTTGCTTTGTAAACAAACGAATACCTTCATTAAAAGCTTAAGTTTTACTTCAAGCGGAATAATGCGAGGTTTTACGAAAGAAAAGCGAAAATCGATTGTGACCAAGTACTGCACTGAAAAGGGATTGTCGCTGAGAAAATTAGCAAAAGAAGAAGGTGTTATTGTCTGGGTCCAAAATGTGCTCAACCGGTTTGTTATGCATAACACATTGAAGGACTTACCCGGCCGTGGTAGAAAAACAGGTGCGTAAATCATAAATTTGGACAAACAAATTTGCAAAGTTTTTGAAGGAAAGAGGAGGTATCCATCAGAGATTGCGCAAAAAAGTGTGGAACGACGTTTGGAATGGTCCAACGCGCAAAGGAGCAAAATACCCTGAAGACGTGCCGGAAACATATTCGAAATGCAGCCAACTTCAGGCGGATTCCGTGAAAACTCGGGCTCGAAAGCTGTACGACGACGTTTTGAGCAAAAATGACATGTGCATTATTATGGATGACGAGACGTACGTCAAATTGGACTACAGGGCACTTCCAGGGGCACAGTTTTACACCGTGAAGCGTGGAACGGATGTCCTAAATTCGGAGAAATCGATTTTTGCGAAAAACTTGGTAAAAAGGAGTTGGTTTGGCAAGCAATTTGCCAGTGCGGTATGAAATCGACACCTTTTTTCACTACCGCAAATATGAACGCCGAAATGTACCGGAAGGAATGCATTCAGAAACGAATTCTGCCACTAATCCGAAAACACTAAGGTTCGACAATGTTTTGGCCTGATTTGGCATCCTGCCACTATGCGCGTGCCACCTTGGTATGAGAGGTATGAAGAGAACAATGTCCAATTTGCGGAACAGGCGATGAATCCTCCAAATTGTCCGCAAATAAGGCCCATTGAGAAATTTTGGGCTTTCATGAAAGGAAGCTGCGGAAAAAGGCTAGAGGAGCAGATGACATCATCAAATTAAAAAAATACTGGGTAAGCAAAACCATCGACGAAACGGTTGTGCAAAACCTCATGAGGAACATCAGGAAGAAGGTGCGAGAGGTGGCCAAATTTACGAAAAATTAAATGAATACTTTTTTTTTTGATGGTCAATAAAGAATGTAAATTAATTTGAGTTGCAAAATGAATAAAACATATTTAAGTACAGCAATTTTTATGTGTTCTCATAATTAACGATACAGTCCTTACCATCGACAAGTTTGACCTCTGGTAGAGCGGTTTATACCCTTTTTATTTTGAACAAACTTCATTTCATGAGTATTTAAAAAAAAAATTGTTTTACTTTAACAACAGATAATAAAGTATTCATATATCTGGATAAGAGATGTGGTCTTCCAAAACATCCTGTATTAAAAATGGGTCTTCTTCAAAAGGAAACAAAAAATGGCTGCCTTTTATTCACGATGAAAGCTTATGTCTATAACAATGCAGCTTATAAAATGTCAACTTCGTCAGCTAATTAATCTTTTGATCCTTAAAAATGACTTAACTAATGATGCACTGCATCTAACCGATAGCACAAACGTAAAGCATGAACCTTTTAAAATTCCTCCGGCTTTAACCGTGCAGCTTGCTCACGTGCTGTTGATGCGCGCTTGTCCATCAAAAGAAATCCTCATCGGCAGTAACGGCTAATGAATAGCTAAACAAATGGAAGAGGAGAAGACAGACGAAGAGGTCTCATTTATAAATTAAGATAAAAGGTTGATAAATTTTCAGTCAGCTCTGGTTGGCAAAGGTGATGATGACATGATGTCGTCTTACGGCTGTGGTGCGTAGTTCCGAAAAGGAAAGAAGCCTATGGCAATATATTTCACCTATTAATGGACTCCAAGAGAAACGAATTATAGTGCTGTTGGTCGTAAAAATTGCATCAACCAGCTACCTTTCGGACGATAATGGCTCCGAGAGTGATGAAGTGCTTCGATTGTGGTCATCTGGTCATAAAGAATATTTATAAATAACGGTACGACCATTTAGTATTGTAGAATTATCTTTGTATCATTGGTAGAAACATGAAGGATTACAAGGTTGAATATTTCTTTTTTTTTTTTGCTTTGCTTTCACCAGCAGCTTATTGTGTGCTCTCAACTCAGTGTTCTGAGCTCATTTTTTCAGTTATTAAATAGCTTGTGACCCCAGGACACTTTTTGCATTAGTATTGTATGGCAAGTATTATTGTATGCAAGTAGGATCTACGTCATTGGTATTCGAAGAAATCTTTTGCACGGGATTCGGCGGTGAGTGGATGGGATCATTGAAATTATCGACAGGAGATGTATTATCAACCGTTTGATATACCTAGTTATGGAAGCTGTTGCCCAGCATGGCTTTTCGATGTTTGCAATAACAAACTTAGATCTGGTTGACAAAATACCAATTCTTGGGTTCCGCATCTTTTCTGTTGGTGTATATTGGTTCAAATCGGCTCTCAAGCGTTATTTCTATCATATAGGGTATGTGTCCCTTGGCTCAGCCTAATATGCAACGATCGATTACATTTTTTTATTATCACTCATAAAATATTTGAGCTATAAGCGATATTTAGCTAGTTATACATTAACTTGGATACGTTTAGTTAGATGTTTGGTAGTGAGTATCACAAAAAGATATACATCTTATTTTATAAAGCCAGAAGCTTTCGAGGGATATGGATGTTATGTCGGTCTATAAGCATCAAATTGGGTTTATTCATGGATGCAAATTCGCCCCATTCGATCGATTTTTTATTAAATGCAGTCTTCTTACGGTTTTCCGTCCTGATTTTATGATTTAAGGCATTGCCAGCTATTTTCGCTTTACCCAACATAAAATTTCACAAAACAAACCAAATTAAACCTGCTGTGAAACACTTAAGAGATTTTCACATATGATTTATTGGATGTTCGATAGTGAAAACATAATAATTCACTCTGCACAAGTTTTGTTCCTTGGGTTTGTGATTAGATGAGCCATTTGGACAATATACAACCGAAATTCATTCATTTGCATTGGAAATTTAACCAATAACATCATTTTTACTAAGTTATCCAGACAACAGGCCATAGTTGGGAACAAAAAAAAAAATACGTCCCTAACATTGGGTCCACGGTTTTCTTGTTATAACATTGTTGTTTTATCTTTGTGAATAGTTAGTTTATAACGTGTGACTATTTTTTGTACATCTAGGCTACTTTATTCGGTATAATGCTTCAATTTAGACAAATTTAGATTATTCCAAGATCATGGAGATAATCTGTTCAGCTTGGCCAGTAAAGTCATGATGTCTAAAAATTTAAGAAAATCGAAAATTACACGGAAATGAACATAAGTTAATTGATTTATAATGCCTGAACTCCTTCGAATTAAATCGTTCATCTTTATAGCAACATAATTTTGTTCATTATCACTGAATTAATGACTTATTTGGTACATAGACCGAATGAAGGAGCTAGGCTAACATTACATCCTCTTGCCCTATCTATAGCATTTATCAATAGCATCCTTACTGTTGGTTAAAATAGACTCTCTAGTGTACTAAAACAATTCTTTGTTTTCCCAAGTATGTGAACTGATAGTGGTTCACATACTTGGGAAAACAAATAATTTCTTAAGTACACTGAAGAGTCTATTTTAACGAACAGTAACTAATCTTGTGAGTGATCCCAATAGGGTTGGCTTAAATTGGTATTTATATTTAAACATACATTTGTGCCATCTTCTTTAAATCAACTTAATGGGTAATAATCTGAAAACAACGATCAACAAGCATTCAGCGTTACGATTATCAAAACGAATCCTGCAGCCAACCTAACTATCATATTCATCATCCCAGTGATCTCTCGTGAAAATTCAGCGGACTTCTCGGTTTCCAATAAGGCGAGTGTCACTTCAACACATACCTACCCTTTCATTATTTGACCTGCTTTAGGGCGAGGGCGGCATTGCCTTAGTTTGAGATCACCCGTTTTTACACATCGAAGATGTATGTTAGTCCCAAGCACCATATGTTGGTTCTCTGAGTAATTTCAACTAAACACGGATTACATCAGGCGGAGAGTCGTGCTTATGCTGATCATCCTTAATATTATAGGTATGATCTACAAACTATACCTGAATTTTTCCAAATTGGGGCACTTTTTCTATTCTGACGAGATATGGAAATCGATTCCTAACTGCACTCCTTTTTTCATTATTATCGATATTTTCTGCCTTGGACTAGTTCATCTTCCATCGTAGTAATTTACATAATATTTGGTTATTTTTTTGTGACTGTGTTCGAGTGTGAGATTTGAACTCGTGACCTTGACGTGAGAGGTATGGATGTTGACCACTACGACGGAGCAGACTCCAACTGCGCTGCTATTCAGATTTTTACAGGTCAAATCTAAGTCATGATCAAGCTGGTATTTCAGATAGTTTTAATTAAATGATGCCGGGCAGACGCTTGAATCAGTTGTTTGTTTGGAGTCGCTTTGATACCAACTTCGGATATCGGATGTCGCCTAAGTCAATCCTCAATACGGCTCTGCAAAACCTCGTTATACGAACGAGATCCATCATTGACAGCAATCTTTTACCCGAATACCAACAGGAACAGGATGTCACTTAATGTGAGTAGTAATGCAGTTAGGGATCAATTTCCCAATCTTTACGGAACAAAATTCATAAAAATAGTATCAAAACTGGAAAAATGCAGGCATAATTCATGGATCATATCTGTATCACATTGGAAATAATGTTCACAATTCTATATCATATCTTTAATCTGGAGAAAAGTTACATGTTGACACTTTCTAGAACACTTTAGAGGAGATTTTGGTTTAAAGAAAAACAGTTATAACTTTTGTTTCGCAACTTACAGCTATTAGCTAAGCACATGTAAAATAGTGTCTTTTGATGTTCAGAAATAAAAAGTTGTAAGCTAAGTCAATTTCAAGTTTAAAGTGCGAGTAAAATAACTGGCTTTAATAGAGACACCTTCATTAACTTACGAAAATTTCATCTAATTCAGTCATTTTTTAAACTACATAAAATATACTTATGACTAACATCGAATTGACTAACCTACATTTTCTCTCAAGAATGTAGACTTTTATTTCTTCAATTAAAAAAGGAATTTTTAAAGATCAAAATAAGGATTACCCTATACCGTTTGCACTATATTCTCACACAAATTGAAAATTCATTTTTTATGATGTAGAAGGAAATGTTCGCTCGTCAGCATGGGGCCTCAAGAGTGGACATAATTGTTTCGCTAAAATGAAAGAAATGAAGAGAAAATGTTGATAGTTCCGTCAGTGTACGGCAGGTTGTGAAAATTGAAATAAAAGTATTGAAAATTGAGCGTAGGGCTTGGATAAAGCAGTACTCGAACCAAGCACGCAATTAAAATTTTATTATTGATAACTTTGATTGATGGCTAATGTCACAAAGATACATTAAAGGGTGCATTTTCGAATAACTTCCCCTTTAACGCTTTTAACTAGCTTCAACAATTTCTCAAACCCATCACAGAAGGCACGCACGACTTCCATTGGCTCCATCGACTTCTCGTTTCTTATTTGCTGAACCAGATTGTTGAATTGTCCCACAGTTGATGCCTTTTGTTCGTTCCCCTTCGACAGCATGTATGGCCACACAAAACAGTCCAGTGAATTGGGTTCCCGTGAACATTCATGATGATATTGATCTACCACTCATTCTAGCACGGAAGCTACGGCCGATGACTGTGGGCTCTATTAGATTTTTTTCAAGTTTAACAACCTCTATTGCACTCACATGTCACTGTTTGAAGAGCCAAAAACGGATTGGGTGGACGATAGGCAAAGTCCCCTAAACATATCCACGGGGTAGAATCTCGTTCCATAAGATGATCATACAATTTGTCAAAAAACAAGCCGTGAAGTTTAATAGGACGATACCCCAATGAGCGGGGAGAAAAGTCCGCCCTTTATTTACGAAATGTTAATAATAGGGAGTTGGAAACAATAAAAACAGTGCTGACCGAGGATCTCCAGGTGGGACACTACGTGGTCCTCCATCGGGACTCGCCTACCTCTACTCAAGCGTTGGTGTAGGATCTACTCTCGATATCGCTCTAACGAACATGTAAAGGAAAACATAGGAACAAACGATCTACAAAAGATCTTAGCAGTTTACCAAATTACTCTAGGATTTTCTGGCTTTAAACAAAAGCAATCAGTTATAAATGACAAGTTATGCGAACCCTCGTATCAAAGCTCCAGACTGGATTGGATGCCTACACCAAATATCCTACCGACTGGAAAATATGTGTGAACACCGCCAAAACGCAAACAATTGTGTTTCCATACCGCAACACCGACCGGCTCACATCCACATCGAAGATCAAGAACCAGAACGCAGAAATTGAGAGGTTCACTATTTTGGCTTGATTCATTACAGTAAGCTTCTCTTTCGCTCTGTGGATGACCGAGTAACCAAGGGCACCGTGATGCTAAAATGATTGTATCCGATCATTGACCGTCGGTCGGCTGTGTACAAGCAGATTATTGCGCCTATGCTTGGAGTATGGGTCTCCAGTATGGAAGGGATGCGCCCAAACACATCGGAAGGAGCTCCAAGTTCTGCAGAACAAGTTCCTGAAAATGATTCTCAATCCACGCACAGAGACAGCCGAGGCCCAAGGGCTGCCAAATCTCGATCTATTAGATAACAGCCTGACTTCACTTTTCAGTCGTCATCAAACTAGGACTCTTATCTCTGAGTATGAACAAATTAAGAAACTTTTCCATAGTTTTGTACATAGTAGAATAAATTAGGTTTAAGGTAGTTAGTTAGAAAACAAATTTTAATATAAAAAACCGCGCACACTGTAGAATGGTGAAAACTAAATAGGAAAATTAGCTAATGGCTTCTCAAATTTTAAATCAAAGGTTGAATAACGTTAAATGGATCACTTGCGTTGTAAATTATTGGATCACAACCTAAAGAATAAAATAAAATGGAATTTAATGTAAAAAAAAATGAATACACACAGATACTTTCGGTCTAAGAATCTCTTTGGTTTGCGATCCTCTCCTGCCCAACAGAGACTACAGGTTTGGACACCGCATATAGAAAAAAAATCCCCAAAAAGGTTTTGCAATTCACCGTTGCCCACGGGACAAACAGGCGAGAACACCGCATCCACACCTTGGTTTCTGCCACGAGCCTACCATGATAAATAACTACGGGCGGAATACCTTGTTTAAGACTATTTTGCATGGATGATTTCAAAACATTCATACCGGCAGCCATTTTCCGTACCAGCCGCTGAGATTTTCGCCGGATCCGATCCCTGAGGATTTTCATCGTTTTTTTTTCGGTATCTCGTACCAAGTAAGGAAGATAAGTAAAGGAAGATACTTGCATGTGGACGGAACGCGGGAGCACGGCCGACCGACGTGTTCTTTACAATTAAGGATCGGACACACGCGTCTTACAGAAACATTCCTATTGAAGAACGAGCCGCCGCTCAATTGTGAGTGTTGCGGTTCGGTGATGGATGTCCGGCATTTAATTCTCGTATGCCGGAAATTCGTAGCCTTAAGGCAAAAAATAACATTGGGACTGTAGCGAAACCAGAAAATGGAAGAAGCCGAAGAAGAAAACGAGAAAAAAGTGGAACGTGCCCGATGCTACGCCGGATCGACAAACAGAAGTCGATGAAGAAAAATGGAGAAAAGTAGCGAAAGAAGAAACAGTGATGAAAACAAGTACGGAAGAATACAAACTGAAGAAGAATAAAATAGGCGGTGCATGCTAAAAATAAACCCAACAGTGGGAGATAATTTCTCACCCGTGTTAGGCAGTATTGGGAGAGGGACAAATCGCTAAAACTAGAAAAAAGCAATAGGTAGAATAAGAGCCCCTCATCTCCATGTGAAGAAGAACAGTTCGGGAATAGGTGCCGTAGCCGTAGCAGAAGCCGAACAGGAGAACCCGTGGCAGTAGCCGAAGAAGGCAAGCGTAACGGAATCAGTGGAAGAAGAAACCCGAAGCGGGATGCAGGAAAAAATGAAAAGCAGAGGAAATTGAAGTAGGCACAACGGAAGAAGCAAAGCAGTGGAAAGAAGCAAAATAAAAAAGTGACATGGAAGAAGACAACGTGAATGAGAGAAACTCAACACACTAGAAGAAGAAGAAGAAGAAGAAAAGCGAAGCGGACAATGTGAACGCATAGAAGTCGAAAAAGAGAAACGGAAGAGCAGACTTACAAGAAGTTGAAGACGTAGAGAAACAGAAGGAAAACTGGAAGAAGATTAGCAAAAGCAGAAAAGTGGAGAAAGTATAAAAAGAAGGAAAAATAACAGAAATAAGAAAAGTAGAAAAATCGCAAGAAGCAGGAAAAGTTGAAGCAAACAAACGAAGGAAGAGAAGAAAAAGAGAAGTTGAAGAATAAGAGATGAGAAGAACGAAAAAAAAGTCAGTACTAGTCGCTGAGATTTTCGCCGGATCCGATCCCTGACGATTTTCAACGTTTTTTTTTTGTGCATCTCGTACCGAGTAATGTCGACAAAAGTTCTTCCGGTCATTCACTGAGGTCACCTTTTGATGGTTTAATAAACGATATTACGCTTTACAGCTAGGTTTCTCAGATTTTTGAATATGGTGCCCCATGAGCTCATCTTACAGAATCTTTTTAATCACCAAGTCATGAAATAGCTCCTAAGTCCACGAAAGAAAGACACTGAATTAAAACAAGCAAACATGACAGGCGCACAATCCAAGTGAATAAGTACACCAATTCATGCTGAATGAAAGAGAATAGTGGACATCCCTAGTGTATGATTAAATTTTGAATGTAGACTCTTTGGATAGATCTCACATTGTTTAGATTGTAAGAGTCAGTAATCCTTTTAAAAACTCACAAAATTGGGGACTCAACCGGGATTCGCGATACACATGACCCATATGTGACGACAGTGATCGGATTGTCGAGTGATCAGTAGAGTAGGAGATAAAAATGGTTTCAGTGTAAACCTAGGCTTGAAAATCAAATTGAAGTCGAGTTAAGTGAAGGTCATATGAAGGTCGAAGAAAACAAGCGATTGTGAAAATTTATCACCAGTTTGCAAACAATAGAAGATTGAGCCTAGTGAGTCTAGTGGATTAGTTGTGTGATCTTTCGTAGAAGAGAGAACTTTGCCTTCTATGGAAACAAATACTACTGCAGCTAATACCAATAAAAAATAATCCACACACCAGCGAGCTAATTTCAGCAAGCTATTGTGAACTACCAAAAATGAATCCTTCGCAGAACGGTATTAATCCTCCTCCTCACCAACCTTATGTGCCCAAACAGCATTCAAACCCCAATAATAATGCATTTGCGCGACTGGTGGACCAGCTTAATTTCTCCAATATGACGCTGGCAAACGTTACTACCCAGTTAGAAGAAATGCGAGGTGAAGTGAATATGCTACGAGCAGAGAACTATAGACTCAACAGCGTAATTGGCGAGCTTCGTGCTTACCCACCACAAGTGTCGAGCTCACGACATCGGAACGCCCCTAGTGGCAGTGGCCGCAGGCGGGATTATCGTTACGGCGAAACCGAGGACAATTTGGACGGTTATAGCAAGCATGGGTCAGAGAATAGTTGGATTTCCTGAGGTAGTAAAATCGGAAGCTCACGTGACGAAGCTAATTTAATGGGAACCGCTAACTTGGCTGTTTCGGAAGTTGGGTAGCGACTTTTATTCGGTTCTAAAGTGGATTCACGATTTCGGGGAAATGGCCGAGTCAATCGGGCTGTCGGATTTACGAAAGTATGTCGTGGCGAAATGAAAACTGAAAGGTTTAGCAAAATCGTCGTTAAATACAGTGCGTCACGTTACGAACTGGAACGCACTGAAGGATTTTCTTGTAGAAGAGTTCCATTGTCGTGAAAACAGTGCGGTAATACACGAACAACTCAGAAGTCGTAAAAAAAGTGCTACAGAAACAGTTTTTGAGTATTATTTGGTGATGAGGGAGCTCGGTGCAAAAGCCGATCTAGAAGCAGAAGCGATTATATCGAACACAGTGAATGCCATAATAGATGGAAGCGCCAATAAAACAGTGAACGAGTTTAAGGAAAGGCTACGAATCTAGCAAAACATCAAAAACAGTAAAAGTTCTTCTACAACTGGATCGGACCGGAGCCACTACAGATCTGGAACTCGTGATGGCGCATATCGCCCAAGAAGTGGTGCGACAGAAGTCAGACGCCCCGTTTGCTATAAATGTCAGGAACCAGGGCATATTATGCGGGACTGCCCGAACGATAAGCGATCAGTTAAATTGTGCAATGCAAAGTCTGTTGTGGATGCGGGGACATTTTTGCCTGTTATGGTCGGTACTGAGCATAAGCATGTGTTTTTTGATTGCGGTGCTGCAGTTTCCATGATTCGTGTGGACGTTCATGAAAGGCTGAACCTATCATTGAATAAAAATGAAAAGCAGAAGTTACACACACTCAGCGGTCCCGTCTGGACTTTGGAGACGACCGAGCTGCAAATTCAGATCGCTGAAACTGTAATGCCGCTGAAATTTTATGTAATGTCAATGGAGCACATGACCATGGAATTGCTGCTTGGACGTAATTTGCTACTTTACGGTGATGTGAAGGTTTCGGTAGCAGGATCGAGATTCTACGCTAAAGAGGATAATTTTGTGCATTGCATAGATACTACGCCTATAGCTCCAGATGACCCATTTTCGCACATAGTAGATACGTCCATTAGAGAACAAACACTGAATCTGGTAAGCAGCTACAACCCTTGCATGTCGGGGACATCGGACGTTAAATTGAAGATCGTATTGAAAGATGAGACCCCGATCCAACAACTTCCGCGACGCCTAGCACGATGGGGGAAGGAATTGCTAGGAAGCAGGTAGATCATGGTAAAAGGCGCTTTCGAACCAACCGTGGGTCAGCCCCTGCCCACCCGAAAGAAAGAGACGAGACTTTGTTGGCGGTGATTAATAATTTGTTTTTTTTTTTCGCGGTAATGGAATTTGGATGGGGGTTTTGGTGGGGGGGGTTTTTGCGTGGTGGTGGAGAAGTGTCTTCCTTTTTATAAAGGGTGTCCACGATGAAATTGCCACACTATGAAATTGCACTAACTTTTTAACCGTTGGGTAGAATTTAATGAAAATTTGGGTGGATTTAGTTCATAGTGCATTATTTACATCCTGCAAGTTCTGTGATCAAAACTCGCGGAAATGGAGTCGAAAGAACAGCTCGTGCGTGATAAAATCTTGCGCATTCATCACGAGAACAAGGATCTCTCGCATCGTTCCATCGCTAAAACGTTGGGAATCTCGAATTCCACGGTGTCGCGAGTGATTAAGCGGTTCGAGGAACGGTTGACCACCGATCGGAAGCCCAGAAGTGAAGGAAAAAGTATTCCGTACAACACCAAGAATCACAACCGCGTAGTTGGGGCCTTCAACCGAAATCCGAACGCCTCCGTTCGGGATGTGGCTAAGAAGCTGCACCTAAGCCGAAGTTTTGTCCAGAAGGCCAAAACTAAGGCTGGGCTTCGAACGTTCAAGGTACAAAAGGCCCCTAATCGCGACGAGAAGCAGAACAAGTCCGCCAAAACCCGTGCCAGGAAGTTGTACCTCAACATGCTGACGAAAGTTGAATGCTGCATCATGGACGACGAAACATATGTGAAGGCCGACTTCAAACAGATCCCCGGTAACCTGTTATTCACGGCCAAGGATAAGTTCAGCATTCCGGAGCATGTCCACACTCAGAAGATGTCCAAATTTGCGAAGAAATTCCTGGTTTGGCAAGCCATCCGCACGTGCGGGAAGCGGAGTGCACCTTTCGTGACCCAGGACACGATGAACGGACAGGTGTACATAAAAGAGTGCCTCCAGAAGCGGCTGCTTCCTCTCCTGAAGGCCCACAACGTCCCAACAATCTTCTGGCCGGATTTGGCCTCATGCCACTACTCCAAGGACGTGCTGAAGTGGTATGCGGACAATAAGGTCAATTTCGTGCCGAAAATGTTCAACCCTCCCAACACTCCGGAGCTCCGCCCCATCGAGAAGTACTGGCGATTATGAAGCAGCACCTTCTTAAACGACCTAAGGTAGTGAAGACAGTCGAGGAACTGAAGAAAGTATGGGTTTACATGCAAAAACGGTTGATTCACAGGTTGTGCAGAATCTTATGGCCGGGGTTAAGGCCAAGGTGCGGGCATTTGCGTATGGACTGTAAATAAAATACGAGTAAAATGGTAAAATAAAGTTTAATAGTTATTTCTCAATCCCTGAAAATTTGATGGCAATCGGATGAAAACTCGAATTTTGCGAATCAATTTTGTGTGTGGCAATTTCATCGTGGACACCCTTTATGAGTTCCTAGATACACCATTTGGACTATGTACCTCTCCGACCGTATTCCAGCGGTACATAAACGATGTTTTTCGGGATCTAATCAGAAGGAAGGTGGTTGTTGTCTACATGATGACCATCTATCCTGGAAAAAAGGAAAAAGGGGGGGAAAAATTGTGGGGGGGGTTGGAGGGACGGATGGGGGAGGGTAAAGGGGGCGGAAGTTGGTTTTCGGGGGGGGAAAAGAGGGGGGGGGGATGGGGGGGGGGCGGGAAAACAAAAGGGAAAAAAAAGATAACGGGGATAAAAATCTCCTATCCAAAACTTTAAAAGACGGGGTTGGGACTGGCTGGATACTTCAGGAAGTTCATACAAAACTATTCTACCATCGCAAAACCATTGACCGATTTGCTGAGAAACGATGCTGTTTTCGAGTTTGGTCCAGAGCAAAAAAGATCTATGGAGCAGTTAAAAGAGGCTCTATCTAATAGACCAACATTAGCGTTGTATCATCCACAAGCGGTGACGGAATTGCACACGGATGCTAGCAAGATCGGGAGAAAAAAGATATTGCTCCAAGAATTGCAGGGTGGGCATTTTTATTGGAAGAGTATGACTATACACTAGAGCATCGAACAGGTTTGCGTATGAAGCATGTGGACCTTCTTCAGAGCAGCGTGATCGAGCAAGTGAAAGCAAACCAACGCAACGATCAAAGACTACAAGCAATAATGAAGATTCTAGATAATGGCGAGTACGGTGACTTTTTCTTGGACCATGGAGTGCTCTACAAACAGTATGCTGGTGGTAAACTTCTGATAGTGCTGGGTATGATGCAAAATTCTGTGATTCACCAAGTTCATGAGCAAGGACATTTCAAGGTGAAGAAGATGAAGGAACTTATTCAGCGCGAGTACTGGATCGAAGGTTTGGAAACAAAATTGGAACGGTTCACCGAAAACTGCATCCCATGCATCTTAGCGGCTCGAAAGGCTGGGAGAAAAGAAGGACTGCTTCACCCTATACCCAAAGGTGACTTTCCTCTATCAACATATCATGTTGATCATCTTGGCCCACTTACGGCATCTAAGAAAAACTATCGCTACTTGTTTACTATTGTGGATGCATTCACCAAGTTTGTCTGGATTTACCCGGTGAAATCAACAACAACCGAAGAGGTCCTACAGAAGTTGGAAGTGCAAAAAGTTTGCTTTGGGAACCCCGCTAGGATCATTTCCGATCGAGGAGCAGCTTTTACTTCGGCCATGTTTGAGGAGTACTGTGAACATGAAGGAATCCAGCATATTTTAACGACTACTGTGAATCCCCGCGGAAACGGACAGGTGAAAGAGCCCATGGTATTATTGTTCCAGCCTTAGCAAAGCTGTCGATCAAGAACCCGGAGAACTGGTACCGTCAAGTAGGATGCCTGCAGCGCTATTTGAACAATTCTTATCAACGCTCTATTGACCGGAGCCCATTCCAGTTACTGTTCGGGGTTAAAATGAGATGCACAGAAGATGTTCGGTTGTCCGAAGTAGTGTCGCTGGAAAATGTGCAGTTGTTTGACGAAGATCGAGAGAAACAGCGTGCTGAGGCGCGACTTGAGATATCTGAGGAGCAACAGAATTGTAAACGGCAGTACGATCGCAAGCGTAGGGGGGCCAGCATCTACGAAGTTTGGTCGTCATCAGCAGGACTCAATTTGGAGCCCATTTGAAGATAGCCAAGAAGTTTTTCGGGCCTTATTGTGTAACGAAGCAGAAACGAAACGACCGCTACGATGTCGAAAAAGTCGGCCTACATGACCTGCCGAACCGGACCTCAACGTGCGCGGAGTACATGAAACGATTTGTTCCTGGCGACGATGACGAGTATATCGAGGACAACGTGATGATTCCGATAACAGATGTCGAAGTAGCTGAAGGTGGTATGGCCTTGATTTCTTCATTTGGGTCGGATGCCGGTCAGGGTGGCCGAATGTCGAATGAAAAAGAATAGTGGACATCCCTAGTGTATGATTAAATTTTGAATGTAGACTCTTTGGAGACTTTCTTTGGATAGATCTAACATTGTTTAGATTGTAAGAGTCAGTACTTAATTGATATGGCAAGAGATCGGTCCTTGCTGCGCGATTATTGGATTATTAAAGTTAACTATATATGAAGTAGAAGCCTGTTTCTTTGCTGAGAAGATCCGAAATAGTGGTCAGCTGTGGTCTGCGGTGGAAATCCTTTTAAAAACTCACATACATTCCATATCGAAAAGAAACGGTGTATTTATGAGAACGGTGTACATCCATCCGAATACGGACAATGTGTGTTTAATTAGGGCTATCTAGTCATTATCTGCAAGAATCAGGAAACAGTAACCAGAAATACTTATTCTTTCAATCCCGACAGCTCGAGTAATTTAACAGGTTACCCTCCATAATAGCGGCTTTTAAATCGCCCCATAAATTTATCTACAAAATCTTGCCATCCTATAGCTTGTGAATTAATCAACTATGTAATCCATTTAGGTTAAAACGGAAGCAAGACATTGTACTGCCAATCGTTTCACTTGGTTTCAAACTAGCAACGAACGAACTAGTACAACTATCATCAAAACTACTGTCACCAATTCATCTAATTTCCAAATGGCCAACAGTTTTCTGAAGATATTTTCCAGTTCAAGGCACTTTTCTGGGTCACTGGACTTTGAATAGCTTAGTGTAGTCAAGTAGGCAAGTAAAACATTAATTAGAGTTTTTCTTCTTCAGAGGTAAGCCCTTCGAAGCAGAAACAACTTGGAAAATCGCCATAAACGGACAAATTTTGAGCGAATAAAGTAATTGTTCCAGTCGTTGTCGTCATCGCTCCAAGGCGCAGACTGTTGCCCGTAAAAGAAAGTCATTAAACGTGAAGAAAATAGCACCCATCCAGCCATCCAGGCTAGCCAGCCGACCGATGCTGCTGCCAAGGAATTATAACAATAGGCCGTAAGAAATTTCGCCTTCCATTAATTATTCCCGTGTGCTAGTTTCCCACTTGCCATGTCTGGGAGGAGTGCTTGGTGTTAAGGACCTGAAGCGTGGCAACGGAGAGGGAGGAATTTTCAAATCGGATATAAAGATTAAACGGGCATTACGAGCTGTTTTTGCTCTTAAGGAAGTTTAGGGCAAAACAAAAAAAAAAATCCTTAAGTCTGACGCCGTTGGGCGGTTGTAAGAGATGATTATATTTGAAAGTTATTCAGCAAAACTTCCTCCTAGTGATAAAACTTTACGGCAATGCTCCGAGAAAGGAAAATACACTCCAGTTTAAGCATGGGGAGGCGGAAGCTCGTATAAATTTCGCGGCTCATGGAGGCGTTTCAAAAGCGAATTAAATGCGCGTGAAATAAACTCCCCACTGTGGGAAGTTTCTGGATATGGGTGCATCCTACTTGGCACGACACGAAGAGAGCTGAAAGAAATTATCAAGAAGCTTTGATAAATGCTGTGTGAAAAGTGACTACTGTGCGGCACGGCGACGATCGCCACCCAGGTGCTAAACTTCTACTTGGCACCTTATTCGCTGGAGGGGCTGGTCCACGGCCACAAGTGAAAGTGCCTTTTCCCAGTTGGTGATGCTTGGGTGGAAAAACACAATTACCTTCCACCTAGTTTAGTATTTATGGGAGCCAGTTTTCTTTTTTTCGCTTCGAATGAATTCTACCAGTGCGGCGATTGAGACGATGAAAATTCAAGAGGAAATGTGATTAACGTTACAAGGGATCGTTCAGTTTGGTAAGAACTCGTTGTTTGTCGGATCTTATTCATTATATTTTTCGAAAGATTGTATTGTCACGTTGGATTGCCCAATGCAGAAGCAAACGGTGAAGTTCGTTTCTTGCGTGCTCCTTAGTTTTTGGAAGTTTCTCACAGTTCGTTTCTTTAGAATTCAGTTCTATTTTCACCATAGTGTTAATCGAGTTTTTATTTTTTGAAGCAGAAAACGTGCAGTTTAAATAATGCAATAACGAAAAGTTATTAATTGCAATTGGTAGTCGTCAAGCCATTTTGCACCGCATCTTTGCGTGTTCACGCACACCAGCAGTTCATCAAGTGATAATGCGCGCATTAGAAAGAGCGACTATTTTCAGATGGAGCGTAAAAAAGAACGGAAAATGATATTGCAATAAACCAAATTGCTTTTTGTTCATTAAACAATTCAAAACTTTACAAAAATACTCCTATTTCCTGCCACGCTACCTTGTGACAATTAGCCGGAACTTTGGCCACGTGAGGTACGTCTCATAGGGTCCTCCTTAGCTCAGTCGGTAAAGGCGCGGCTACAAGGCAACTGGAGGTGGCTGGGCTCGATTCCCGGTCTGGTCTAGAAAATTTTCGTTACGGAAAATTTCTCGACTCCCTGGGCATAGCGTATGATTGTACTTGCCAAACAATCATTCTAATACAAAAATGGTACCTGGCATCGAAAACTCTTAATTAATAACTGTGGAAGTGCATTTAGAACACTAATTTGAGAGCAAGCAATAAATTAATAGCGAAAACAATAAGCTTGGAACGCTAAGAAGAAAAAAGGTACGTCTCATCGTCCACAACGACCACCACGTTCCCGGGAAGATCTCTTTGACTAGAATCTTCAGCCGTTGTTTCTGGGTTTTCGCTTGGTTCTCCGACACGTCTGGCTTAGAATGACGCTTCCACATGTGGATATCTATTTAGGTCAAATACCTCTTGACCGTTTGGCCGGTCGACCTCCCGGCCTAACGCACGGAAAGAAGTGGCCACCTTGCTTTCCGTCTTCTGTTTGAGCTTCTGTTGAATTCTTCGGTCGCTTAAAACGGTCGGACGGCCGGAACCAGGCTTCCGCTCGATGGGCTCTCCCTTTGTCAGAAGTGCCAGAATCTGGTAGATGTTTACGCGATCGTATCCGACCGACTCCTTTGCTTGGCAGCCATCGGCTATGCAGTCGGTTATTTGTTGGTGAATTTGTAGCCAGCTAGTTGGTGCAACCACGAGCGAAATAACTGTGATGTAGTTGACAGCCATATTTCGGTAAGGCGGTTGAGTGGTCTGACCGGTATAAGCCAGCCACCATCATCATTGCTAATTAGCATGACCAGTTACTAGTAATTAGCAGATAATTGATTTCAATTACCTGCTAACAACTACTGCAAATATGACGCTAGTATTGCTGGCTATAATATTAGTAAAGATGTGAATGGGCCATACGACAGGTCCAGAGAAGACCGATCAAACATGAACAGATTGATTTTCCCAGCTGAAGAGTTTGTTTGGATTGGAAGATATCTAACATACCGTTCCAAATTCTGTAATGTAAGTCTTACACACTCTGTACCTGATAAAGTTAGTTGAGAACAACCTGAAATAAAGTTGATTATTAGTTTCCAGACTGTGAACCGGAGTTTACTTATTTTATCGTTAAGAATATTTCAATAAAATAAGTACTCAATAAAATAAGTAAACTAGAGTTAAGAATATTTCTCTATCGCCAGCATCGGTGGTATAGTGGTAAGCGTGACTGCTACTTGGCACCCCAGTGGATCTGGGTTCAATCCCAGTCGACGTCGGTGGTTTTTCTGAGGCGAAAAAATCTGGTCACGTCTTCCTTCGGAAGGGAAGTAAAGCCGTTGGTCCCGGCTCATATTCATGAGTCGTTAGGTAGGGTTCAGGTGGTGGAGTCGTCTCCCTGGCGTCGGTGATTGTCACCATATGAGGAAATAGGCCGACGTAAAATAAAAAAAATAAAAAAAGAATATTTCAACTGGCGACGAGATAAAAGTTAGTTTGATTCACGTGTGAAAAACTTAAAGTGGTTCTGGAGAAGCTGTACTGGGTGTTCAACTTGATTAATTTTGGCCAAATCCGGAATATCGTTAGGTAAGTTGTGGACATTTTGCCCACAGCAGTTTGGCATTGTCTGGTGCTGATGAAGGAATTTGAAAGGATAGTTTGAATAGCTCTTTTGTTTTGATGATTCATTGTTTCTTTGTGTTTTTATATATCTTTTTTTTTTTTTTAATTAGCTAGCCTGAATCAAGTGACGTGAGCTTTAAAATCTCACGTTCAAATCTCAAAAGGCACCCTGACTGAGACAATATATTTTTCATCACATGCTGCCTCTAGCGAACATGAAGTAAACACAAATTTGCCTACATGACTCTGTAGTGCAAGGTGAATCATCTGTTTTTTTTTTGCTGCTATACTTTCATCATTCATTCGTTCCAGAAAGCAGTGAATGTAAATAAGCGCAAACAACTCATTCAATTTCAACGTTCTACCGTGAAGAATAAAGAACAGTCCTTCATTTGAAGAATCGATGAAGTGACAAAACCAACGTATTTTGCTTGCACGTATTTGCAGCAACTTCTTGAATCGATCCTGCAACTTGCCTTTTCCCGATCTCGAACCACAAACTCTGTAGCGATTTCGGCCATAGATCGTTTGCTACAGCTTCGTCTTTTGGATTTCCTTGTCTTCTGCCATGTTCGGGTATAATTGAAAAAAAAGTCCTGCAGCAGACAAATTCACTCACGAACGCGAAAATGAATGACTGGATACCAAAACATTCAGTCAAGCAATCAAAACTTCTTGACGCTTGAATAGCCAGATCAGTGCTTTGCTGTGGTGTGAATGAGTTGTGTAGAACACAGGGACAATGGAATGACTGAACACGGAAAACAAGTCGACAAGCATGTGTTGTTTGACTGATAGAACGATATGAAGGTAGAGAAAATAGTGCACACTGAATATTTTTTTTACTCGTCGTTCACGACGGCAGTCAATTTTTTCGAGCTCTGTTAAGGTACACATCTGGAAGATTGTGCGTAAGTGCTTTAAAGCAGCGCGAGCAAGGAAGACAAGTAAGTAAAACGAGGATATAATAGCAATGATATAGAGATATTTTTGTGGGAGCATTGAAGTTGGATTAAAGCTGAAAAGGGCCCCAATAAGATGGAACTAATGCTATATCTTTTGTAATGCCATAAGACATTGCTAAAGTAGCATTATTGCATTGGTAATGCATCACTACATTCTTAAGCTAATCTAACGCTTCATTACTTGACAACTGTTGAATTGATGCGATCCCGCATTACCGATGTTGATTTTGGGTTGAATAAGTGCAATAATATAATGCTTGTGGTTACTTGGGTAGTTTTCCCAGGTTGAAAGCATTCCCTGGTTGAGGCAGAGGATTGAATAATCCACGGCAAATTGGGAAGTTGTTGCTATTGTTGCAAATTTTGGAAGCAGGTGCTGATCGGCGGTGTCATTGTTGGTGTTTGAACAGGTCCGTGATTTTTTGTTTTCTTTTTTTTTTAATGGCGTATTGTGTATTTTGTACACGGGTTAAAATCCACCCACATTTATTGGCTGAAAACCATACAAAATTCCACATAATATTCATTTGTTCACACATAAACACAACCCTCTGAGAAACACATATGAGCTTTATGTGGCAAACGAAACGTATGTGTGGTTACAAATAGATATCATTTGTTAATCATTTTGCAAAAATTCATTTGTGGGACACATAGATATTATCATTGCTTTTTTATCAGTGTAAATTAGTATTGCGATTGTTTCTGAAATCCGTTTCTTTTGCATTTCAAGTGACGAACAAAATTTAAAATTATGGGGCTTATCGGTATTATATACCGGTATGTACAAGGTACATCGTTTTCTCACTATATTGAGCAGACGGAGAATATTTTTTCGAGTTATGACACCCTAGAGGTTAAGAAAAAAGATATATTGAGCTTGTGTGGGGTTACAGTATTCCATGAGCTAAAGCGTCTTTATCCAGCTACGGATTTAAAAACTATTTCTTACGCCGACGTTATAAAGGAACTGAAAGAAAGGTACGATAAGGTAGATTCCGATATTGTGATGCGATTTTAATTTCGACGCCGAATTCAGGGACCGAATGAAACTAACGAAAACATTTTGCTAGATGTGAAGTTATTAGCCAAAATATATATGTTGTATATGATAAAAACCTACAACAAAGGCTCCAAGACGAAGGAAATTTGACGCTAAAGGTGGCGGAAGGAATTTTGAAAACAAAATAGGTAACGGTGTATAGTTCCCTGGCGATCAATATGACGAATGCACCTCAATTCGGTTAAAGAAAGGCTGAGTTGGAAAGGTCCTAGATAAACAAGATTTTACAGGGAAAGAGATGGCGAGGAAAGAGGAAGAGATAGGAGTAAGTATGAACGAGGATATTAAAAGAGGCGTTTACAGCAACCTTATAGGAGTCATAGATCTCCCAACAAACATCGGTGTTGAATTAGAGCTTGTTCAAGCAAATTTGGAGAAGCTATTCAGCTGTTTCTTCTAGAATAGCTGAATAGCTCTCCAAATTTGTTTGAACAAGCTCTTATTCAACACCGATGTTTGTTGGGCTAGGTCCCGATCACAAACCAGAGGACGTTATGCAACTTTCATTTGCCATTATTGCAATATGAGAGGCCATATTCAAAAGAATTGTTATAAATTCTTGAATAAGCAGAAGAATACAACAGGGAATCAATTTAAATTTTTAGAAGAGGTCGGTTGTGACGAGGAACTCCCTGACTATTTTAAGCGGCTGAGGAAGGACTACGATAGCGATGCAGATTCAGATTGCCATCGGAGCACATCTCCTAACGGCCCACAGGGCGCAGATAAAGCTCGCCAGGAAGAATGAGAGGAAACGACATGTTTCGTTCCAAGTTGAGGATAGAGTCACGAGTAGACGTGGAATGAAGAGACGATACACCGAGTCAGACGATGAAGAACCATTTGAACGTTTCGAACCGTCGAACGAACCTCCACCAGCTAAGAGTGGAAGAAACAGCGGACACCAAAAAGTCATCAAATTTCCAAACTCTTGGAGCTCGAAGATCTACCAAAAAGAAGAAGCAAGCAAAAATGAAGAATTTTTGTATTATTAATTGAAGTTAGTATAGATATTGAGTGTTATCAAACATGAATCTTATCATCGAGTGAATTCAAATATAAGCAAAATTGTAAATCTATTGATCATTTGACTTCTACAGTGTTAACATTCATAGCCCTTATTACCATACTAATATTTTGTACATAAAGCTTGCTTCAGATAGAATTGGAACAAAAACAATTGCCTGTATTTCAGTTATTTATTATTTCATTCAAGATCTTTTTTTATACAAATGTAGCATTTTCTTCATACTTTTAAGAAAAAATACGGATAAAATTATTCGTCACGGTTTCGAAGGAATTCTCGAATTTTTCCTGTAACACGGCTCATTAGGTGGCGCACACCTTCTTCGTCCATCGTTTTAGCTATCTTATTCCACCAGGTCTTCATCTGATTGATGTCTTTGACAACCTTTCCCTTTGCCTTGAGTCTCCTCTTCATGATTGCCCAGTATTTCTCAATAGGGCGGAACTGGGGGCAGTTGGGTGGGTTAAGGTTTTCGGAACAATCTGGACCCCTTTCTCTGCATACCATTCTTGAACGACTTTGCTGTAATGACAGCTTTCCAAATCTGGCCAAAACATTACGGGATGGTCGTGGGATCGAATGAACGGCAAAATTCGTTTTTGGAGACACTCTTTTTGGTATAGTTCAGACGTCATTGTCTTATTTGTAACGAAAACTTTCGTTTTTTTGCCACAGTTGCAAATGCCCTGCCAAATCATGAATTTTCGTGCAAATTTGTCGGCAAAAACAAATTTAAATTTGGCTGGAACATCCCCCCGAGCCGTTGCCAAGTAAAATTTTTGACCTGGGATTTGCCCGAAGTCAGCCTTGACATAGGTTTCATCGTCCATCAGAAGACACCCGTCGAACTTGGTCAGCACCTGGTCGTATAGCTTCCGAGCACGGATTTTGGCCAAACTATTCTGTTTTATGGTCCGATTTGGCTGTTTGCTAGCTCGATACGACTTGATTCCTTCCCGGAGTCGAGTTCTCCTCACGGTACTATGGGCAGCACCGAATTTTCTGGCCAAATCACGGTCCGACAGATTGGGATTCCTCTTAATCGTCTTCAAAATCTTACCACGCAGTTTCCGGTCGACAGTTCCACTCCGACGATTGGCTTGAGGCTTCCGAATCGTCGTCAATGTTTCCTTATACCGTTTGATAACGCGCCATACGGTATTTCTGGGCAATTTCAGCTGTTTAGCTAGCCTAGCTGCAGACCACAATGGATTTTCCAAATAACTGTGCACAATTTTTTCCCTTCTTTCGGCTTCCATGTTGATTGTTTACAAAGTACAGTCGATTTGCGGAACGTGAAGCTGACAAAATTCCCGACACGTGGGCGTCAAGAACTTCCAAATCCGTCAACCAGGAGCGCCACAATATGAGCAAAAGTTTGTTCCAATTCTAAATGAAGCAAGCCTTAATATTACACACTCTGTACCTGATAAAGTTAGTTGAGAACAGCCTGAAATAAAGTTCATTATTAGTTTGCAGACTGTGAACCAGAGTTATTTTATTAGATTTTATTTTATCGAATTAAGAATATTTCAAATTCTTGTCAATTTGAAGGCAGCGGTGGCTACAAAAGTTTCAGCTTTCCATTCGCCGCATATTTTTATTCTTTTGTACAATTCCTAACACGGCTCGGAAATTTAAACGGTCTCTATATTATTCCGAGGCGCAAATATAAAGCAAGGTTATGCCAAGAGCAGCATGCCAAATTAAAATTTTCAAATGGCGACCTTGACAAAATATTGAAGCAAATGATTATGTAGACTGTTCCAGAAATTATATGCATGCCTATTGTTAATGGTCATTATGAGTTGAATGAATTTTTTCAAATTATTTTGAATGCGGTCCTCAGATGCCTGAAATTATCCTACGCGGACGACCTAAAGCTGTACTACGTCAAATGTCCAGAAGACGCCGATTTTCTTCAGCAGGAGCTACAAGTGTTCGACGACTGGTGCCGGATCAACAGAATGTCCTTAAATGTATCCAAATGCTCGGTTATTTCCTTTGGCCGTAAAGGTGCGATGTATCTCCACGAGTACATCCTTCGAGGAACACGCTTGAAACGTGAAACAACAGTCAAGGATCTGGGAGTAATGCTCGACTCCAACCTGTCATTCGAGAACCACATTGCCTATATTGTTTTGAAAGCCTCATCGCAGTTAGGATTCATCTTCCGCTTCGCAAAAAACTTCAAAAACGTTTATTGTCTGAAGGCACTATACTGCTCTTTGGGTCGTCCTTTTTTTGGAGTACTGTGCTGTCGTTTGGTCCCCTTTCTACCAAAATGCAGTCTAGAGGATCGAAGCTGTTCAGCGAAGGTTTATACGCTTTGCTTTGCGACATCTTCGTTGGCAAGACCCTCGCAGATTGCCAAGTTATGAAAGTCGGTGTAAGCTCATCAGCCTGGAATTGTTGGAAGGGCGGCGTATGGTGGCCAAAGCGTGTTTCGTTGGTGACCTCCTTCAGGGAAACATCGACTGTTCAACTTTACTTGGTCTCTTGAACATCAACACTCGACGACGAAACCTACGTTTACAATCTTTCTTTATAAACCGGCACTCAAGGACCAACTACGGCAAACACGAACCTGTGCTGAACATGTGTCGCGTTTTTAACAGCTGCTATAGCGTGTTTAGTTTCAATGTACCCCGTGATGTTAATCAGCGTTGTTTCCGAAAATGTATGTGTTAGTTATTGTATGTAATTAAGTTTTATATAGTTTTCATTGGGATAAACATTTTGATCTGTTGACGAATAAATAAATCATGATAAATAAATAATAATAATAATAATGAATGCGTCCTTTTGTTTACACATTTCTATACGCCATAGCATAAAAAAACCTTAGTTTCTGGTTGACTTTCAAAATGAGTGGTCTTACTCCGGAGCAGAGAAAAAGATCGTGCACAAATGGTACACTGTGAGTGGAATCTCTTTAAGAAAATTGGCCAAGAAAGAGAGTGTGAGCGTCAGAGTGGTACGAACTGCAGATAAAAAAAAAGTGGAACTATGTATTTTTGAAGATGCACCGAGGAGTGGTCGGAAATCTGGTCCTATGAGTCCTGCTATTGACAAGAAGATCAGGGATGCCATCGGCTTAAGCAGAAACCATCGGCTTTCGTTCGAGATGAGGCCAAAAAGATAAGGACTTTGACGTCTAACGTGATGCGTGCAAAAGGGCGACTTGGACTCACCGGACATACCGGATGCAGAAGCAACCCGTAAAGAACAGAAAACAGGCCGCGTTTGGGAAATCGAGAGCCCGGAAACTATATGATATAATTTTTTGTGTAGAAATTCTAGGTGTTTAATTATGGACAATTAAACGTATGTGATGTAGCATTATAAAACCCTTTTCGGATCACTATATTTCACTGTACGCAAGGAAAGGGATATCCCCGAAACGGAGAAGGCCATTGTCACCGAAAAAATTTGGCAAAAAGGTGATGATGTAGCAGGCATTATGCGAACGTGGCAAAATATCTACCCCGTACGTAGTATCGGAGACAACGAACACCCAGAAGTACATCAATGAATGCCTCCAGAAGCTTTTATTGCCGATGATCAAGCAGCATGAGGCAGTCATATTTTGGCCTGATTTGGCATCATGTAGTTACGCCAATGACACACCAGGGTGGTAAAAAAGCCAAAATGTTTGTTTCGTTCGGAAAAACATGAATCCGCCAAATTGCCCGGAGGCACGGCCAATCGATACTTTCTAGGTTTTGACCAAAGCAAAACTATCGACACCCTAAAACCAGCGGATGGCATCGAAATTTTTTTAAATCATTGGTCAAAAGTGGTGAAAACGGTGGGAAGTGCAACTGTTTAGAAGCTTATGGGTCAAGTTAGAGGAAAAAAACTGAGATGTATCGGTTTTAATTAAAGATTTTGATTGAAGAGCAGTAAAATGTTATGTAAAACACCAGTGCTGATAAAATGTGCCAAATAAAATAACTTGAATCTTTAAAAACAACATATTGTTTATATACTGAGAGTATGCTTAACATTTTTGAAACAGTCCATGACCTTCATTTACACTGCCACGTAGTCCTACGTCACATTTGGCGTACAAACTCATTGGGCTGTCCTTGAAGTTTTTCTTTCTCTCCTGAACACATTGCAATTTAATTTTGTGCTACTGCATTTCACCCTTAGTTCTGTTTACTGAATCTGTTTGTTTTGTAATTGCCTTATTGGTTGATTGTCATCAGCTGTCAGGGTGAACAGTTGATGGTTTGTTGGAGAATAATTCATCTTTTTTGCTGGCAAATGATGAGGTTTCTCATTAAGTTACCCGACCACGAAGTCTATCCAAACCCCTGATTCAGCTGATCCTTGTCTAT
>JAHHFK020006005.1:0-333294 GCA_024533555.2 Aedes koreicus
CAGAATCCACTTCCATCGCATACACGCTGAAGATCTACACAGAGAAAAAATAATTAAGTGAATAATTTCTCCAGCGGCTAGTCTACACGGAGATAGAAAAGTCATCAGTGAAAAGTTAAGTTCAATGTGAAAATCTTGATAATAACGCGATTACGAGTTCAGCTTGTGACATGTGCGCTAAACCTGTCAAGGTTTACGATGATTGTCGTTTTTTCAAAGTGCCTTTTGTGACCGGATGATTCATCTGAAATGCTTGGGCATAAAGCTGAACAAAGCCTTCGTGAACGTAATCCATTCAAGCCCGAACTTGTTTTGGATGTGCGATGAGTGCGCTAAATTGATAAAATGTGCAAGGTTTCAATCAGCAATCTCGTCTTTCGGTAGTGTGATCAAATCTATAACTGAGAAACAGGAGATCTCGAATGCCGAAACTAGAAACCAAATGGCAAAGCAAGGTGAGCTTTTACCCCTAGCTTTCAAAAAAAAATCGGGCCATCTACTCGGTGTTTGGCAATACTGAATCCGGAAATCAACTCAAATCGTCAACCACCTTAATAGGAAACGGCGTCGTGAAAAGACGCAGGCTTATGCGATGCAGTAGGGACCTCTCATTGGTGGCGGTGAGGTAGGCTAAAGTTCGGCGGCTTTGATTTTTATTCTCCAGTTTTTGCAGTGCTTACCGTTCCTAAAGATTTGCTCGTGAATCGAGATATTCCCTCTGGCTCAGTCACATTTATAACCTCGGCATTCACCAATCTAGATTTAGAGTGCAGAAACCCGATAATTTGTTGAGAGATCTTAAAAAAAAAAAAAAAAAAAAAAAAAAAAAAAAAGGGGGGGGGGGGGGGGGGGGGGGGGGGGGGGGGGGGGGGGGGGGGGAACTTGCTCAAAACGAGCATGCAGAGGTGAGGAAGATTTGGGGAAGTCTCCCATCCCTCTCATCGCAGTCGAGCCTCTCCCGCCATGATCAACAGCTGTCCCGGCCCTGCGTTTGAGTTGGGTGATGGGTGCTTCCGAACTTATATTACAGGCAAGTACTCTTAGAAATTCGAACAATTCGTTGCCTTGGATCTGTTCGTCGTTTCCAGTTCATCTTCTAGCCTGCTTCGGATCAACGTTTGCAAGCAGGATACCGGGACGCACAATTGCCGCTAGTCTTGAGGAAGCCCCTATTCCGCTCAACGCAGTCGAGCCCTACCTGCCAGCGAGCCAGCAGAGAAAAAAAAAAAAAAAAAAAAAAAAAAAAAAAAAAAAGGGGGGGGGGGGGGGGGGGGGGGGGGGAAAAACGGACACTTCCCGCCTCGACGGTCTTTCCCAGTGCTACAGGTTTTTTTTTTTTTTTTTGGGGGGGGAATAACCTCGAACGTCGGAATCGGACCTTTGTAATCTATTACCAGAATGCCATACAGGAACAACGGCCTTTAACATGCGATTATCGGTTAGCTTGTTCATGATCATTGCTACAACACTATAGTCTTCTAACCAGATGGCGGGGCTGGATTTTCTTTCCATGATGAAACGATTATTTTGGGAGACTTAAACCTAGCGGGCATTGCATGGATTTCAACTCGCGTTGGCTTCCTCCGTCTCGACCATGAACGTTCCTCTTTTCCACGCAGGGGTTATTCAGCTTCTGGACAGCTACAGTACGGCAACTCTATCCCAAGTTAATAACGTGGTGAATGAGAATAATCGAATTCGAGGTCTCTGCTTCGTGAGTGGCCGAGATATTGTTCTGGTCATCTCCCCAGCTCTCGTGCCTCTAGAAGTTAAGGATGTCCCTCACCATCTTTCTCTAATAGTTGCTGTCGAGGACGTTGTAGCTCGAGACTTCGTCGACACTACTGCTACTGTGTCAAATGACTTCCGTAGAGCCGACTATCGCAGTATTGGTGATGTGTTATCTAGTTTGGATTGGCAGAGCACTCTTGACCGTTAACATCGCTGCTCAAACTTTTTCCCACGTTTTGGCTTATGTCATTGACAGACACGCCCCAAAAAAAAGATTTTTCAGACTGACTCTCGGGTCTCTTGGATGACGAACGCTCTTCGCTCGCTAAAACGGATTAAAAGGGCAGCTCTTAAAAGATTCATGAAACACCGCACCATGTCGCTTAAACGCCACTATAGCAGGCTCAACTACGAATATACATGGATCAGGTCGTGCGCATTTTTCAACGTTATCTGAGTGGGGTTCAACGGCGTCTCCAACTATCATCCGAAGTCTTGTTGGAGCTATGTTAATCATCAACGTAAGGAAGTAGGCTTACCTTTATCCATGTTCTATAATGGCGAAACTGCTGGCACTCAACAAGAAATTTGCGATCTGTTCCTTGTAAAATTTGCTTTGGTTTATGAAGACTAGAGACTAACCAGTCAATCTGTTCATGCTGCCGCCGGCAATGTTCCCTTGGCAAATCAAGCACTCAGCCTAGTTGATGTGGATTCAGAATCAATCTCGTACGCGGCATTAGCAATTCCTTAAAACATCGCTGGAGCCCGGATCCCGATGGGGTTCCTCCGGTTTTTTCTGAAACAGAACATGGCTTGTCTTCTGTATCCACTTCATCAGATATTCCAGATGTCCCTCTCTAGCGGTACATTTCCTTATTGCTGGAAAATGGCGGACATGTTTCCGGTATATAAAAAAAGGAAGCAAGCGGGACGTGAACAACTACCGAGGAATCACATCGTTAAGCGCTGTATCGAAGCTTTTGAACTGGTCGTTAAGAACTCACTTTTTACACATTGCAAGCAGTTGTTAAGTGACGACCAGCACGGATTTTCACCAGGGCGTTCCACAACTACAAACCTATTGTGCCTTACGTCGTACATCACTGATGGTATGATCGCTCGATGCCAAACGGACGTGATCTACACAGATTTAACGGCAGCTTTCGACAAGTTGAATCATGATATCGCGATCGCTAAACTTGACAGACTAGGAGTTGGTGGTAATCTTTTAAGATGGTTTCGATCATATCTCACAGGGCGTCAATTGACAGTTGCCTTGGGTGACCTTCGTTCAAGGAGTTTCTGCGCCACGTCCGGGATACCGCAGGGCAGCCATCGAAAAAAAAAAAAAAAAAAAAAAAAAAAAAAAAAAAAAAAAAAAAAAAAAAAAAAAAAAAAAAAAAAAAAAAAAAAAAAAAAAAAAAAAAAAAAAAAAAAAAAAAAAAAAAAAAAAAAAAAAAAAAAAAAAAAAAAAAAAAAAAAAAAAAAAAAAAAAAAAAAAAAAAAAAAAAAAAAAAAAAAAAAAAAAAAAAAAAAAAAAAAAAAAAAAAAAAAAAAAAAAAGGGGCGTTAAAGACCTAGGTGTTCAGCTGGATTCGAAACTGACGTACACGCAACATTTATCGTATGTTGTTGACAAAGCTTCAAGGACACTCGGTTTTATATTCAAGGTTGCGAAGAACTTCAAAGGGACATTCACTGCCTAAAATCGCTCTATTATTCTCTCGTTCGTTCGACACTGGAGTACTGTTCAGCGGTCTGGAGTCCATGCTATGATAATGGCGCCGAGCGAATTGAATCTATTCAACGCCGTTTTCTTCGGTTCGCACTTCGTAGACTTCCTTGGAGCGACCCTTTTCGTCTTCCTAGCTACGAAAGTCGGTGTCAGTTGGTTGACATGGAGCCTCTGCGGGTCCGTAGAGATGTCTGTAGAGCTTTAACTGTTGCAGATGTGCTACAAGGAAGAATCGACTGCGGAAGGAATAATGTCTCCAAAAACAAAACCAGACGCCAACCGACGATAGCTGTGTTTGATTGAATTTAGTTTCTCTTTTTTTTACTTATTTTTATGTTCTCGCTCGCATGTGTCGGTCTCAAGCAACCCCCGAGCATCTTGACAGATGAGCTTAGTTCCACGTACCCATCTACAAATGGTAGATGTCGCTACCGTGCATAAACAAAAGGGCCATCCATTCTCGATACTACCGCTTTTTAGCTTTGGAATACATGTTTTCGTATCCTTATGTGTGGATGTTCAAAACAGTGCAAGAACAAATTTTTATTGAGGCGTAATGTTGATGTGGCATTTTCTCCATTAATTTGATTTCAATCATTACTTGAGAATGGGAATGAGTGAAAGTGAAACAGAGAGAGAGAGAGAGAGAGAGAGAGAGAGAGAGAGAGAGTGAGAGAGAGAGAGAGAGAGAGATAGAGAGAGAGAAACGGGAGATCGTCAAAAAGTACCGATAATCGCTCAAAAGTGCATATACCCATATTATGCGTTAACACGGATTACCAAATATTGGGCAATAGTATTGAAGGCAGATAAACGTTAAAAATAACCGATTTTGTATCGTTATTTTTTATTGAAAAATTAGGTATTTTTTTGTAGTTTTATTTTACAGAATCCTTCAAAAAAGACAATTCAACAATTTATAGATTCGGATTAGTATTTCAAATTACGCACATATGGAGTAACAAATGTTCAGATGTATACAAATGTAAATATTTTTTTCTGTATGCAAAAGAAAAGTATCAATAAAGTATGGAGGAATCCAAGTGAAGCTAAAGTGAGGTTGAGCATCGTAGTATCTAAAACTGCTATTAATAATAACTTTCTGACATATTTTTTAAACTGCATGTGATTGTTCAGGATCGTAATTATCGACGATTTTCTGCGCTTTTTTTTATCACCAATTACTTTGTAAAAACAGCTCAATTATTTTTCAAGAGCGCCTTCTACGACGTTTAACCTCACTTTTGCGTTACCTGGATCCTCTATTACTGAAACCTTTTTTTTGCATAGACCCAACATTTTGACACGTTCATTTTTTTTTGCTCCGCATGCAAAGGTTATTGCTTCAAATATTGGATCTGAATAAACTATTTATTTAAAGAAAATAAGAAAAACAATGGACGCCAAGTTGAAAAAAGAAGAAGACACCGAGTGGTGATAAATCTGACAGCTCCCATGTTAAATTATAGGACGGAAGCTTTAAAATGCTTCTAAAAAATTCAAATGAAATTCTAATTTAAAGCAGTTTTTCGCATGAGTGATAAAATATCCAAAACTACTCAATGAAGACATTATCAGCAAAGTAATAAATAAAATAAAAATAATGCCCCTGTTGTTCAATTTTGAATGGTTCATCCATCATACAACAAACTGCTTTTACTTGAAATTTCATATGAATTTTAGAAGCATTTTTAAATTTCCGTCCTATACATTAACACGGCAGCTGTCAGATTTATCATCACTCTTCGTGTGTCTTCTTCTTTTTTCAGCTTGGATTCGTCTATAACGTTTTCGCTTGGAAAAATATGGCATCCGCGTTGCTTCAGTGACCATAAATTTATCAATTTTGGGTAAATAATAACGTCTTATATTGGAAAATGAACATTACCCAAATTTCAGTAAAAATTACTATTTATTATCGTGTTATTTACTGGTTATTGGGTATTGGGTATTGTCAACAATACCTAATTTTAGGTAAAATAAATACCTAATTTTAGGTATTTTCACCCAAGCGTGTAGGCTGCCATTTTATGCACGTCTTGCTAGCTTTTGGATATTTTTCAAGTGCTGAAAATATCGGAGTGTTTTTATAATTACGGTTTTTAAATTATTCAATCTTTTGCTAGTAATCTCAGTCTCGAGTGTGTTTATGTTTCATTTAGGAAAAAATAGAACATATCTTCAGCATTATATTCATCAAGTACGAATAAGAGCTCCACAGCTTTGAAAATAACAGTCGATGTAAATACGTTCAATTGTTAATTTGTTCTAGGATTCATTCGATTTGACAGAACCAGTGGCCAAGATTATCGGAATACATTGACATTACTCTGGAACACTTTTTTAAACTATCACTACACGGGCAAAAATCCACACATACTTATTGGAAAAAATCCATGTGAATTTCCACATAATATTCACATCAACAGAACCCTCCGAGAAACACATGTAAAGTTTATGTGGCAAATGAAATGTATGTGTGGCCACACATAGTAATTATTTGCACACATAGGAAGTATGAGTAGATACAAATAGATATCATTTGTTGATCAAATTGCAAAAATTCATGTGTGAGACACATAGTTATTATCACTGCTTTTTTATCAGTGTAGTGATCAAGTGAAGTGTTAATTTAAATTTTCCTAGTTATATAAGGAACGTTCTACTAATACGCTCGCAAAAGTGTTTTTAAAAAGTGAAGTATTACTCTGGAGCTGTCAAGTTGTTACCGGGTTGGTCTCAGGGCACCGACATTTTCATGACATTTTGGAAGTGTGTACTGGATAAGATTGTGCTAAGTTTTACCACTAGAATGCATGACATTGAAGAACCTCTATTTTTATGAAATTTTATTACCGAATCTTTTTCTGACGGCAACTAGATCTAGATCCTTGACATCAAAATTGGCAACAAGAAGGATTTGTATTTGCATTAACAGTAGCAACAGTTGGAAAATAAAATTTTGTGTTCCTCAACTTATTTTTACGTCACGTCGTGTAAGCTATAATTTCGAGTTTTGATAGTCTTGTTCATGTGCATCCATAAATTCCGTAAATTTACATGATTTTTACTAAGAGTGTAATTTATAGCAGTGCTTTGTTATTCTCATTCCAGCTGAAAATCAGCCAAACAGAGTAGGGCAAGGACACATTAAAATTTTACATAAGTAACGAACCAAACACTGGTTCTGTCGGCCGTTGCCGTATTCAATCAGAGCTTTGGAATTTATAATTAGGTGACCGGTTCTCTCTCCAGCATAATGGGTGTTTAACGTAAGCAGTGTAAAATTTCCTTTTCTTTGGATAGGTAGCGAAGGTGAAGGTCTTTAGATTCCTGAAATGGCTGATTTGCATCGCCACATCAAACTTTTGAAGGCACAAATCTAAGAAACTAGAAATATTTCACATGCCAAACGTTAGTGGGTTTCTTGATGCCTTGGAGCATACGAGTCATTAACGTTTTACAATTCAAATCTTTGTAAGTTTTTTGATTTATGCCTGCAAAAATTCAAAGGAGCGATGCAATCCGTCATGATGGTGGCCATTTTTATGTTCTAGGGGCCTTCCCCTTATTTTGGAATTTTATGGTTTCGTTAAATTGGAATTCCTTTAATGGCCGTTAATTTAAAATAAGTATGATACTGTGGGAAACAACTTTTGTACCCAAAATCCGAGCAGATCATTCTAATTTGTTAGAACAATGTTAGAACAAGCACAGTCACATTCACAACAACTCACTTCCGGACTCCACTACGATCACAACCGCCCCGTCGTCGTCCCGTTCGGGGAGCATCCAAACGACACCCTCTTCGTACACGTGCCGCAGGGTTGAAATCGGTGCAAAATATTCCGGATTTTTCAGCTTCTGTTTGCTGTTGGCCGCCAAAATTTCCAGCCCCCTCTGCGGGTCGCACAACCCGGCTCGCAGATAAACACTCAAATACCAGTCGCTTTCGACGTTCACGTCCAGGTCCGGTTCGGCGGCTATCAGTGCTCGCAGTTGTTGCAGTGCGCGGGTTAAACTTTCCGGCGATTCGTTGATGAACTGACGAGCCTTTGCTTCCATTTCGGCCCCGTGGGCACAGCGATCTTCTTGAATGCAGATCTGGTACCCAGATCCGAGATCGATGTAGGGATAATTTTTCTCATTGTACTTCAGTGTCATGATGGTTGCTATTTGGTTGTGATCACTAGCGCGTTTAACTATAAAACTGTTCTTTGGTGCCTAGCCTCGAACCACGATAGATGGCGATTAGATTAGTAAAGCTTGTTGAACGAAGGAACCGTAGCAGTTGCTCGATGGCGAACGACTGATCCGTGATACGATTGGTTGCGCGATGGAACTTAGCCTAAATTGCTATTCGGCAAAGGTCACAGGCACTTTTTCGCACAACAAATGCACACGTTTCGCCGAATGATTTGTTGTTTTTTGGAGGTTATCACTATAGTTTGATTCGATCAGCGGAATGAATCATGCAGTATGATGATAGTGCATTTGTAATAATCGATATGCGTCTGCGGTTATTAATTACGAAGATGCATGAGCCGTGTTGACTTGTTTCAGTTTTTACCTTAGAACGTTTGTTCGCATTTTAGTTTAAAAAAGTGAATCGAGAAAAACTATCTTCCCATACACGATTGGGTGGTATATACATACATAGCTGTAGAGGTCTTTTTCACTGTGCTCAGAAAAACCACAAAAATAAATACAAGTTTGCGGTTTGTCATGGTCAATCTTTTTGTCGTGGTCAATAATCATTATCAAGCAAGTTCGGTTGCACTAGACTGGTACAATCAGGATAATTCATAGAAGTTGGGATTGGAATGATGGTAAAATATACTATGGCAAAAAAAAACCTTTCAACTTAATCCAATTATGTTAAATTTTGAATGAAATCAACTGAAAATTAGTCGTGAAATTTTCCCTTTCAAAAAATTCATGTTTAAATTATTTGTTCCATATAAAGGAATTCAAATTCCAGGACAGTTGACAGATTTGAACAGGTTAAATACTGAATATCTGGTAAAGAAATACTTGTTGTGGTTTGAAAATGCGTTTTAAAGAGTGTACTCCAAAACATGGAACACTTTCTTTTGTGTATAACTTTTCATGCATGGGTAAAAATTGAAATTTTAGGTAAAACTACTTTAGAGTAATTTCTATTTAAGTCCATTAAGTGGAGTATTAGTACACGACACTTCTTCAGTCTGCACATTGTAGACGCAATACGCGTATCTGTCAAGATAAGCAATAAAGGTAGTTGGAATTAAATGGAAATTGCTAATCTTTCTTCTCATTTTCTAGTTACAGGTATTCCACTAATCTATCGAGATGGCATCCAAGCAAAAAATGAAGCACAAAACATTATGGGTCCGGCCGTGGAAAATCCAGGCCAGTCCCACAAATGGATCGTGAAACAGTTGGGAATCGACAATTAGACCGTGTCCCGTGTGGTATCGTTCAAAGAGATCCAGTCGACCCAGCGGGGAGCTGGCAGCGGAAGAAAAGCGAAGACGACCGACCACGTGAACGCAAGGAAGGCGCAATCCGAACCATGCAATTCGGGACGTGTCCATGAAGGTCAATTCTTCCGTCTGGTTCGTCCAGCAGACAATGAAGCTGGTCGGACTTCATCTCTTCATGGTGAGAAAGGCGCCTAACCGAAACGATAAACAGAATATGGTGGCCGAATCCCGCGCCAGGAAGCTGTACCCCGTGTGGTTTCTTCTTCTGCTTCAGCATTTCAAGCTTATTGCTTTCACAATTAGCTTATTGCTTGCTCTCAACTTAGTGTTCTAGATGCACTTTCACAGTTATTAATTGAGAGCTTGCGGCAAATTCAGCAAGCTGTATATCACGGCCGGCACCATCAACGGCCAAATATATAAAGAAGCATGCCTCCGGAAGCGCCTGTTGCCGTTCCTCTGGTCCCACGAAGGTGACACTCCGTTTTGGCCGGAGCCATTGCGCAAAACCGGTGATGGAGTGGTACGAAGCCAACGATGTTGTTTTTGTGCCGAAGGAGGCAAATCCGCCAAACTCGCCAGTACTTCGCCCAATAGAATAATTCTGGGCGATTATGAAGATCCGGAAAACAGGGAAGGTCTTCAAATGATTTGAAGAAAGAGTGTAAGAAAGATGGCGGAGGTGTTGCACAGAATTCGATGGGTAGCGTTAAGTCCAAGGTACTGGCATTTTGCCTAGGAGAGGAGGTTGAGTAAGCCAACTTTGCAAAAACATGGCGTATACATATGTGTCTATTTATTCCCTGAGAGTTTAAAAAAATATCCAACTTAACATGAATTTTTGGTGATCATTTTTGTCTGTTGCATTTTTTCGAGTACTTAGTGCTTCTAATGTTGAACAACTAATAATACGCAAATCGAATTGACCTACCATTCAAATTCAAATGCACGCTGTATGCAAAATTGTCATCCTAAAGTTGAAAGCGTATTGCATTGGAAAAGCCCTACAACGCAAACATTTTGAAATGAGGATAAAAAACATTCCATTTTACATCATTCGGTAAAAACCTATCAATCGCTATCAGAAATGGTACCATCACGAATAAAGGAGGGAACCCGATCGCTTCTTGCGGAGTCATGTAGAAATATTTCCTGACTTCTTAAATTTTTGTGCTCTCGTTGCAATCCTTGCTGAACGGTTGAGGAAGTGAAATGTGAAACCATTTAAGTCGTTGAATTTTTCAAATCATTCATAAATCGCTTATAATCTACACAGTAGATTTAATATGTGGTTTACACAAACCACATATTAAATTTGGTTGATTGTCATACGATGATCGTCATGCGAATTTAAACATACACTGATAAAAAAGCAATGATAATATCTATGTGTCCGACACATGATTTTTTTGCAATGCGATCAACAAATCTAGTTTTTTCAATACATACTGCGAATATATACAAAAAACAAATACACTGGATACATTTTCTTCATTAATAATTCAATCACCTTTTAGATAATAATTATAATATTTGTAAAAGATGACACGCAGCACGGATGTGATTCAAATTTCACTAAAAAAATCCCCCGAGAGTATAATACCAGCGTGCAGTAAGCAAAAAAAAAAAACCACAAAGACTTTTTTTTTGAATTATTTAATTAGCTCACACATACTTTTCAATTGCCACATAAACTTCATTTGTGTTTCTCAGAGGGTTCTGTTTATGTGTGAACACATCAGTATTATGTGGAATTTTCTATGGATTTTTGCCAATAAATATGTGTGGATTATTTCCCGTGTAAGACAATCACGAGATCTTGGGTGATGTTTGGGTTCCGTGTACGGCAGCTACACTCTCGTTTCATTCTACTCAGTGACTGAGTAGAATTGTATTCCTTTCTTTTTTCCCGCAAGGAAATTCCTTTTTTTTGTAAATAATGGACGAACCAAAACAATATTTAAATCATTCTTTTTCTGTTTTGTGGTGTATTTCTTCTGGAAAAAAAAAGGAAAGAAATATAAAAGAAAGAGAGTGTAGTGTGGGTACACTGAACCCAAACATCCTCCTTTTATCGAATGAATCCTCCGTCGGTTGATATCGAGACATTGAAATCGCATTTTCGAATGATAGATACGGGCGGAGGACGATTTTCTAGAAACCAGACGATTATCCTTCTAATGTTGAACAACTAATAATACGCGAAGTGAATTGACCTCCCGTTCAAATTCGAATACACGCGGTATGAAAAATCGTCATCCCAAACTGTAATGCCTATTGCATTGGAGAAGCCCTATAACGCAAGTCATTTGAAATGAGGATGACAAACATTCCATTTTACATCATTCGGTAAAAACTTATCAATCGCTATCAGAACTGGTACCATCACGAATAAAGGATCGAAACCCGCTCGTTTCCAACGGAATCACGGAAAAATATTTCTTGACTCCTTCAAGTTTTGTGCTCCCGTTGCAATCTTTGCTCAACGGTTGAGGAAGTGTGATGTGAAATAAATTTATGTCGTTGAATTGTTTCAAATTATTCATTAATGGCTAATGATCTACACAGTTTTGAAACAAACATCATATTAAATTTGGTTGATTGTCATGTCATACGAAACATGTATGATCGTCATACGGATCCAACCATAAGACGATCATCCGATTTCCAAATGCTTTTCGTTAAAGGGCGCAATCGAATTACTTTTCAGACGATCTTGGGATGATGTTTGGGTTCAGTGTACGCATCGGCCACAGATGAAGAGGTATGCACTGTATCGGTCCACAGAACTATGGTCAGGGTCAGTGACGTAAGCAAACTGGTTTGTTGTTGTCGCAGTTCGTCGTTAGTCATGACGTCCAATAAATTAGCAAAAGATATCAAAAGTTGTGAAAAAACTGTATTCAAACCACAACTTTTCAGATTACTTGATTCGTGCTAATACCTTTCGAACATCTGGGCATGAAGTAAAGAGTTGACTAAAGGTGAATAAGAAGCGCTCATTGTAAAGGTTGACTAAAAGACGCCTTTAGTGTTGGAAATCGAAAATCTTTGACAGTGGATTGTTTACACTTCTATTGAGAACAACTGGCGTAAGTTTGATCAAAGTAGTTGATCGCATTCAGAAATAACGTGAAATGAAACTCGAAAGAAGAAAAAAAATTGGAAAATCCTGGTCCGGTTCCAAGCTGGCTAAAATGCTGAAGATGCCGAAACAACAGTTTGTCGAGTGCTCAAAACCTACAAAAAAAAGGAACTAAAGGGCGATACGGTCAAAATTTGGCCAATATCAACTTGACGTATTTCTTTCAATTTTGCATTTAAAAAACCTGAACACCCCTCATTTTGAAGGTGTGTGTGTGTAAAATGTTGCTCCTATTTTGATTTTGGAATTCACTCTTCAGTTGTCAAAATGCCGTCCAAGCAAGAAGAGCAGCGTATCAAAATTTTGCTCGCGCATCGCGAAAATCCGAGCTACTCGCACGCAAAGTTGACAAAATCGCTAAAAGTTGCCAAATCAACCGTTACAAATGTAATTAAAGGGTTTGGGGAATGTTTGTCGACAGCCAGGAAGTCTGGATCGGGGGGAAATCGAAAACCGGAAGCCGCTGAGACGACAAAGAGAGTTGCCGGTAGTTTCAAGCGAAACCCTAACCTATCTCTCCGAGATGCCGCAAATAAGCTGGGTGTATCGTCTACAACCGTGCATCGAGCCAAAAAACGAGCCGGACTATCGACTTACAAGAAGGTAGTGACTCCAAATCGCGATGATAAACAAAATACGACGGCCAAAGCGCGATCCCGGAGGCTGTACACGACGATGCTGACGAAGTTTGACTGCGTGGTAATGGACGACGAAACCTACGTCAAAGCCGACTACAAGCAGCTTCCGGGACAGGAGTTTTATACGGCAAAAGGAAGGGGAAAGGTAGCAGATATTTTCAAGCACACGAAACTGAAAAGTTCGCAAAGAAATATCTGGTTTGGCAAGCCATCTGTACCTGTGGCTTGAAAAGCAGCATTTTCATAGCTTCCGGGACTGTCAACCAAGAAATTTACGTGAAAGAGTGTTTGAATAAACGTCTGCTGCCTTTCCTGAATAAACACGGTTGTTCCGTACTGTTTTGGCCGGATTTGGCATCTTGCCATTACGGTAAAAAGGCCATGGAGTGGTACGCCGCCAACAACGTGCAGGTGGTTCCCAAGGACAAGAACCCTCCCAACACGCCAGAGCTCCGCCCAATTGAGAAATACTGGGCTATTGTCAAGCGGAACCTAAAGAAGACCAAAAAAACTGCTAAGGACGAGCAGCAGTTCAAGGCAAACTGACTTTCTGCGGCGAAGAAGGTGGACAAGGTGGCTGTACAAAATCTGATGACAGGGGTCAAGCGTAAGGCCCGGCAATTCGGATTTGGAAAAGCGGAAGCCTAACTGAATATTTTTCCTGAATTTTATACTAATTGAACTTGAAACAGAAATTTAATTTGATTTTTTAAATAAACGATTTCACCGATTTACACGCGTTTTCCCTTGACCAAATTTTGACCGTATCACCCTTTAGGGATCGAAAACCCCGGTCTTTGGATCCTAGATGTGGCTATAAGGTACAACGCCAACTACAAACGGTGCGGATACAAGTCGTTCAAAGCCACAACTAAAGCAAAATTCCGTGGTCAAAAATCGTGCAAGGCTCTTGCACGACCGTGTTTTGACGGAACACAAGGGCTGCACCTTGATCGATGATGAAACTTACGTCAAACTCGATTTTAAGCAGCTTCCCGGTCAAAAGTTTTACATCGCGACTGGACGTGGGGATGTGCCGGGAAGATTCAAGTTCGCGTTTGCCGACAAGTTCGCGAAGAAGGCCATGATTTGGCAAGCGATTTGCAGTTGTGGCCTGAAAACGGAACCATTCTTCACATCCCCGAAGATGACATCCCAAGTTTACATCGAAGAATGCCTGAAAAAGCGTGTCACCCGCAAGCATAGGGCCAAAGTAATCTTTTGGTCCGACTTGACCAGCAGCCGTTACTCCAAGTTGGTTCTGGAGTGGTATGCTGCCAACAAGATCGCTTTTGTCCCCAAGCAAATGAAGCAATTTTAAAGCAGCGACTTCGACGAAGCGGCGAGGCTGTCAAGAACCTCCAGCAAATGTGGGAAAAGGGAAGAAATGCGCGGATTCCGTGTCCGTTTCCACTGTGCGGGCGATGATCGGCTCCATCAATAGGAAGGTTCGAGATTTCGTTCGAACGGGAGAATTTAACCATCTAATGCTTTTACTTTGAAGTTTTGATAAAAGTACTGTAAAGCAACCATTAATGGACTTTTTAAACCCCCCTCCCTCCTATCGATTTATTCGAAGCATAAAGTTGTGTTGAGATCGAATCCATGACCATGACTGGTCTTCTGTAGCAACAAAGGGACGAAGTGAGTGACGTAAGAATGAAATACAATTAAGTTATTTGATTGCTTCTATCTCTGGCCGTGGTAATCTTGTCGTTTGACCAGAGATTGTTGTTTGACACGACTGTTTCAAGAAATGTTAATGACGGTGGAGCTTGTCGTTAGTTAATGACTGACGGGACAAATGCCATGCCTGCTGGTCAGATGATGCATCTGGCCCAAAATCTGTTGAGTAGAAAATTAAAGGCAGGGTAATAAAACATCAATAAAAATGGAAAAAATAGCAATAAAAATATGTGAAATCGCCACTACATTATTGAACACTGTGCCAACGAAAAAATAACAATTCGCACTAGAAAAATATAAAATAGCAATAAAAAATTGATAATTCATTTTCAATAATTCAAAAGTGACCGGTAAAACTTTCAAAAAAAAAAAGCAATGGCAATTAGTATAAACGCAATAATAAACTGATAGTTTTCCGTCATAATAATAAGTTCTAGCGCTATACATGTGACAAAAGTCTTCAAATCTTTCAAATCTTCCAATTGAAACCAAACAAATCGCAATAAAAAATCCAAAATAAAAAAATAAAAATTAAAATAATTTGTTTGGTTTTGATTGGAAAACTTTGAAAAATTTAAAGACTTTTGTCACATGTATAGCGCTAAAACTTATTATTATGACGGAAAACTATCAGTTTATTATTGCGTTTATACTAATTGCCATTGCTATTTTTGAAAGTTTTACCGGTCACTTTTGAATTATTGAAAATGAATTATCAATTTCTTATTGCTATTTTATGTTTTTCTAGTGCGAATTGTTATTTTTTCGTTGGCACTGTGTTTAATAATTTAGTGGCAATTTTGTAAATTTTCATTGCTAAATTTTCATTAATTAGTGCCAGTATATATTTTAGTCAAAATTCAAATAGCTTACCTAATTCAACGAGTGGTCAAAAAATAAATTTTCCGATCTTGCTTGTATCTGCAGCACTAACATAAACATTAAACATGGCATTCCATCTCTCCCGGTGACATCTGACATTTTCCAGATATCGTTGTTCCTCTCAAAAGCATTGTTTTTACAGTGCGTCCTACTTTACAGACTTCTTCATTCCTTCTTGGCAATTTAAGGTTATTGCATATTTAATTGTGGCAATGAAATGTGGAATTGACCAAGCACACTAAATGTATTACCGATCCTAAAGCTTATTTGGTTAATGCGCAGGTATGAAGAAACAGCTATTTGGTGGAAATGGTAATTAACACACAATCATACTTATACAAAAATGAAAAAGACCTGTAGAAGTTCATCTAGAACACTAATTTGAGAACCGGCGATAAACGATTTGTGACAAGCAATAAGAAACAAGTTATCGGAAATCACATCACATCATCCTGAAACATTTGTTTTAATCATAATCCTTTGATCTCGAATTATTTCAATCTCTTTTTGCTGTGTCATGTCCCATCTGATCTACAGCTAGAATCTCTGTGGCTCTGCAATGTTTACTTTTCGGTAATTTACTCGAACGCTCACCGATTGTTTTTTTTTCGGTAGGAATCTTAAAATTTGCGTCAATACACCAATACCCCCATGCCTCCCCATGCCTGACTCAACGATCTTCAAATCGTCACGTCATTCAACGCACGTCTTTAAGCTACCTATAAAAAAATCTTCCCAAACAAATCTTCAATTCAGCTTTGTTCACATTGACACAGGCAAAGAAAAATAAAACCCACGCTCTACTCACATGTCTCCATCCACGAGTCGTACTGCATCATTAGCTCGGCAAACAGTCGCCCATCGCACATGGGGGCCTTCGAAGTACCGCCGAAGCGGGCTGGCAGAATCTCCGGACTAATGTACTTGCCCAGTGGTGCTAAGTTTTTGCCATGAAGAACCGTCATTTCGCGCATCCGTTTCGTCTGGAGGGGTTTTATGATGGCAAACAGAATGTTGTAGATGATGCCGGTGTTTATGGTTTGTGTGGTGAGTACCCGAATAGGGGAGCATCTTTCGATTAGTGTCAACATGATTCCGGTCGATTTGGGCGTGAATTGCATGATGTGCGACATCGTCAGGCCTTCCACATCGAACAGCAGAATGCACCCGTGCAGTTGCGCTTCCTCGCTCGTTGTAAGGACGGCGATCAGTGCATTGACGGCGGCATTAAGCTCGAGGATCGATACCTTGGCCGGGTTCCAGCGTTCTGGTGAATGAGATGAGGAAAAGTGGATGTTATTCAAGATATTTGAGGTACTTAGGTGGGGTTGTTCGTGAGTAGTTTTGGATTGCTATAGTTGTGCGTAAACTTCAGGTAGATAATAGATTTTGATTTAAATCTTAATTATTTAATCTATTTTTAGGATGGACATTTTTTCGTTTATACAGGGTGTCTCACAATAGGTGCCACTAAAACAAAATGGGATTACAGCAAAAAAAAATCAACCAAATCATAGCATTTCATTTTCATTTGAAAGATACATGTTACAGAAATAAACTATAATAATTGAATTCGAATCTCTCGCCCTTTTCCTTGATAACTTTGCGCAAACGCTTTGTAAACCCATCGCAGCTGGCACGCACGATTTCTTGAGGAATTTGGTCCCAAATATCAACCAAATGTTTCTTGAATCGATCTTAAGTAAGCCCTTTCGTAGGGACTATATGTTGAAGCATATAATCCCAAACAAAGTAGTCAAGTGGGTTGAGATCCGGTGATGATGCAGGCCATTCTTCACTTCTGATGAAATCGGGCAAAGTTTCCACGCACCACGCTTGTGTCTTCTTTGACTTGTGAGCTGGAGCTGAGTCCTTTTGGAAACAATATGGTGTATTCTCATACAGCGTTGAAGCATGAGGTAGCAGATGATTCTTCAAAACCTGCTCGATGTAATATTCAGTGTTGATGTTTACGTTAGGTTCTATGAAAAGAAGAGGAAGTTTTCCTTTTCGTGAAAAGGCGCCCCATACCATGAATATTGATACATTCTGATAGCGTTCTACAGCTAGTTTATCTCTTGGAATATTGGCAAGACTTTTGCCATACACACTATCATTTTGTTGATTATGACTGTCCTGAAGGAGGAAGAGCTTTTCATCCGAAAATTAAATCTCGCAACCACTGTGCCGAACCAGAAGATTTCTATTTCTTTGGACCCTGGCTTGCTTTTGACGCTCCGTCATCCCGTGAACCCGTTGTTTCTTGTACGGCTTGCATTTCAGATCATGTCTGAGGAACCTGTTCATTGAAGCAGGGGACATTTGAAATTGTTTGCGGGATTTACGGCCAGATACGGCCGGATTACGTCTTATTCGCTCCCTCACACATTTGATCGTTTTCTTCGTTCTTGCAGTTCGTCTGGCACCTTCTTTGTGTTGAATATGGACATTACCAGTTTCCTTGAACCGTTTCAAGGTACGAGAAACAAAACGCTTACTCACTCCGAACTGCTTAAGGCAATATAAATATCTGACACGATCAAAGCTTTTGCAAATGTAAATTTAAAACTTAGTCCCGTATGGCTTCCATGGTAGCTGATAAACATAAACAAACGGAATCGCTTATGTATCTTCAACGATAAGCTGTCAAAAAAATACACTTATAATGGGTATAATCAATTACACTGTTAAAATTACCCAGCTGAAATAAACCAAGACTGAAAAAAGGTGACACCTATTGTGAGACACATTGTAATCATCGGGGTCAATTGAAACATAACCGTTTCTTCGTATTCCGGTTATAGTTTGTTCAAAAAGAGCATTTCATGTTTGTTCGTTTTGTAACCATTTAAAACAACATGTTTGTTTCTTTTATCTACACATTAACAAAATGTCATGTGTGAGTAGGCTGTTCTTTTGAGCGAAAAAAAAAACGTTTTCCTTCTCCGCCATAGTTTTATTAACGTCGGACTACGTTTCTCTTTTCTATACCGGGTGTCATTTCAAAATTTTGAACAATGAGATCGTTATGCAAAAGTGAAAGGTTTTTCGATACGCTAATAACTCTCGTTGGACTGAATAGAATGACTTCATTCATTTGATCAGAAAAACTTACAAATGTTCTGGATTGAAATTTAAATTAAGTGCTATTAGTATAAGTAGTTAAATTTTATACTTAAAAATTGCCTACTCTTGTTCCCATACAATTCAGCATATGAATAGGTTGATAATATGATTTTCCCTTTCCGGGTCCTCAAAAACGAGTAACAAATGGTTCGAATTGTCTTCTTCTTTTGACGTAGACTACGTCTTACGGGAAGGGTAGGGTGTCAATTGAAAATCTTAAAATAAGCGACCGTCACGAAATATCGTTACAAATTGAACGCTTCTAACTTAATAAATGCTCAATAGATTTTCAAGATGTTTACATCAATTGATTGGAAATTTTTCCCGCGTATCAATTATGCAAACATTATCTGTATAACAATTTCAAGCTATTGCAAACAACTTTTGACGTAGATTACGCTCTTACGGGAACGAGGGTAGGGTGTCAATTGAAAATCTAGAAATAAGCGACTGTCACGAAATATTGTTACAAATTAAACGCTAATAACTTAATAAATGCTCAATAGATTTTCAAGATTTTTACATCAATCGGTTGGAAATTTTCCCGCGTATCAATCAATAATCAAACATTTTCCGTTAACAATTTCAAGCTATTGAAAATAACCAAAATATAAGGTGATGTCTTATAATGCCGATTTTTCAGAGTAAATTTACTAAATGCACTGTACTTTACTATCACAGATTTCAAATGTAAGCAAGGGAGATCTCATATGCAGCAGTGCACGATATAAAACGGGTACAGCCTCGCAAATTTACTCATTAATGTCGCAGTACTGGAGCTGGGCAGACCAACGAGCCATCGTGGATTAGCAGCTGGCGATGGCAAAGGCAAGCTCGATGGCGCGAAGCCTCCAGTGTGGAGCGGCAAGCGCCAATGTGGCCAATGTAGCAGGTGGTGCAACGAACCATAGACGGTGCAGTGGCAACCAACCAGTGGTGAGGTAGCCGATTGCGCTGAGACTGTTGGTAGCAAGCCCTTGGCTAGGCAGCCATTGTATATCAGTGGTGTGCTAGGCAGTCGGTTGCCCAAGCTGGTGATGATTTGTTGCCAGCCGTTGGACGCCACCACGAGGAGCGAAATAAGTTGCCTGAGTGTGTGTGATATTCTTGGTAGCCATCTTTATTTGAAGCGCAACGTGCACGGCAGAAATAACCTGCTTCGTGAAAAGACCGAGCAGGATATCTAATGCGGATTATTCAAAATCCGTCCTTTTCAGGACGACCAATCCAAATTTGAGAGAGTTTGTTTATTTTGAATTTATCTAACAACTTATCAAATGGCAGACAGCGGTGGCTAAAACAATTTTAATTTTCTCTCCGTTGCATACCTTGACCATTGTGCCCAATTTAAAAATGGCTGCCGACATGAAAAATTGAATTGTCAATTGAAAATCGAAGAATAATCGACCGTCACAAAATATCGTTACAAATTAAACGCTCATAACTTCATAAATACTCGATAGATTTTCAAAATTGTTACATCAATCGAATGGAAATTTTTCCGCATATCAATTCAATTATCTAAAATTATCCGTTAACAATTTAAAACAAATGAAAGTAACGAAAATGAATGGTGATGTCTTATAATTTGGTTTTTCATGCTGGATTTCATAAATTCACAGTACTTTCCTATCACAGATTTCAAATGTGAGCAAGGGAGGTCTCATATTCAGCAGTGAACGATATAAAACGGGAAAATTTTCTCATTCGTGTCGCAGTACAGGAGCTGTGCGGAGCAACGAGCCAGTATTCATTGGCAGCTGGCGATGGCATGTACCCTGGAGGGTGCTTTATTCGGCAGAGCGGAGCGGCAAGGCGCCAACTTTGGAATTGGCTGCTGGCGGTGGCAACCGTTGCTAGGCAGCCATTAATTATGCAGTGGTGTACTAGGCAGTCAGCTACCAGCCTGTGTTGTGCTTGTGTGTGTGATCTTGTTGGTAGCCATCTTTGGTAAGGCGCAACGTGAAACGGCTGAAATAACCTGCTTCTTCAAAAGACCGAGAAGGTTTTAATTACTATGCGGACAGTTTAAAATCCGTCCTTTTCAGGACGACTAATTCAATTTTGAAAGAGTTTGTTTGATTGGATTTATTCAACATTACTATCCAAGTTCTTACCAATTCACAGCCAGCGGTGGCTAAAACAATTTAAGTTCCCTCTTCGTTGTATACCTTGAGCATATTGTGTACATTGTTCAACTGGCTGTCGTCACGGAACATTAAAACACCGGAAGCTAATAACTCGATCGTATTTTGATTGATTTATTTGTGAGATTTTTGCTCAAATCAACTAGAGGTTTATACGATTGCCATTTTATTTACTCAAGTGTTTAAAATTTTACAAACAAAAGAAGTATTTTATTTCGCGGAAAATTTTAAAGAATGTTGCGTTCCGGCAAGTATCAAGAAATTTTTTTTACGTTTGATTTTCGAAATGGATATTCCGAAGTAACATTCTCGGCATACTCCAGTTAGTACAGTTTGAATAGTTATTCTGTTGTTTTAACGATTCGCGTTAGATAGAGTTTTACTTCTAGGAAGAAATAAATTTTGAGAAACTGTGAAGGTGAGAATGAGTACGATGTCTAATCGTTTTGATGCCAAACGTTTGCGCAAATTTCGGAAGCGCGTTAAAATTGAACATATGGAAAATCCTCCGACCATGTACCGATGCCGAATGAACTCGTGATTATCAGGCAAAACTTAAACGTTGCCAACTACTGGTTGAGATGCTGGATTTTGCCAACTACTGGTTTATAATGCATACTAACATACAGCGTCCTCCTGCCCGGTCTGGTCTAGAAATGTTTCGTTAAGGAAAAACTATTTGGGTTGCAATATAGTTTGAAATAAACATTTAATTTTCTGCATTATCTAATGCGTATAAAGGAAATGCTAGATTTGACTTGAATTCATGGAATATTTCATTAAAATGTAAACCTGATATCACTGAAATCAGGTCTGTTGTATGAAAGATTGCAAACAATTTCTTTTTTTACGCTTGTTTTGTGTGCTTGTAATTATGAATTTTGCGCGTCTGCTAAAATTCATTATTATTTTTTCTGTGAATGTTCCGCTACGAAACTAACGAAACTAATCAAACGGTTTAACGTAGTCTACGTCAACCGGTCGTGTGTTAAACACAACCCCACTGATTTTTTTCACCCGTGAAGTGACACTCGTAATAAGGCCCGCAATTTTTTATTTATTATTTTTATATTGGTTAGTTATTTTGGGGGTTTGGGAAAATGGGCCTAAAAGGGAAATTTATAAAAAATTTTATGTGTTTAAAAAAACCCTCTTGTGTTTCGGGGGGGTTTGGAGGGGTGGGGAAGAGAAGAGAGGGGGGGACTTTGGGGGAGGTTGGTTGGTGGAACTTGAATTTTTTGGCACACGGGGGGAGGGAAATCCAATAAGGCTCCCGGGGTCGATCGCATGTCAGCAGAGATGCTCAAAGCTAACCCCAAGCGATCCGCACAAATTTTGTATCAACTATTCTGTAATATCTGGGGCACCGCGATTTTTAGGGACGACTGGATGCAGTGCGTAAAGGTCCTGAAGAATGTGTATCTGCTTGTGTGAAACAATTAGCGAGGCATCATGTTATTGTGTTTTGTTCTCAAAGTTCTGTGCAAAATTACCCTGAATCGAATACAGGCCCTCCAAGAAACCATGATCACTGACTTATCTCCCGACTACCTGGGGGGTAAGTATAAATAGTATATTAAGCCTCACAAGAACACTTACATCCTCGGCTATGGACACCCAAGTAACATTGCCAAAACCATCCAGCTTTATTAAGTTTTATTAAGGTTTTATCAAAGCCACTAGAAATCAATTTGGTTTTATTATGACACCAAGAGGTGCCAATAGGTTTCATATTTTAGTCAGGTTTATGAGAAACTACACAGTTTGTTTAAAACGATCTTTAAACCTCGTTTTCTCAAATTCCTTTTACTCCTATCAAAGGTTTTATTTCGACTTTATGAACTCATAATATGCTGTTTTCAAATGCCGTTTTAGGACTAATTCATGTTATCTTATTATGGTCAGTTGAAAAAACATTTTAAAACCATTTTGCCTCCGGTAAATGTATGAGGCGGCAAATTGGCATTGAGGATAGCCACCAAAGAAACAAATAGTTTTAAAGCAGTCATTGCGAAGATAACTTGGCTTTATGGCAGAATTGTGATTTTTTTTTTCCAATCGCCATATTGAAATATTAGAAATAATAGAAATGTGGGGAAATAAATGCACCAAATTTTAAATGTAATGCAAATGAACTATGTATCGGAGACCAATTTCTACATTCTTTTAGAAAACTTTATTGAATTTCATCAATTTTCAAGAAATTCATGTTCAATTTATCGAATATATTTGTTTTTATTTTGTGTTTGTTGTTGTAAACTCGCATAATTTCCGAGGCGCATTAATTTTCGGCTCTTATCGTCCCAATATTCACCATAGAATTCAATGGTTTGTAGCATGCTACGCTGTAAAAAACTGAATTTGCAATGAAACAAAATTTCTCGCAGACTTTTTTTCTTAGATATTATTTACTGCTAAATGAATCAGAAGAGCAGAGAATCGAACAAAGCAGAACAACAAAAACCAACCACAATATCACAGTTAAGTTTGACAGCTGTGGCCATTTGGCCGCATGCTGGTTTTCAAAGCAGCCAATAGGTTTTATGAAGGTTCTCAAGTGGTCATAGCATCTATCACTAGAATATTTTCAAAATCTTTATAGTCTTATAAAGGTTTTATTAAATTGTCTTCACAACCGTCTATAGAGTGGGCCACTTTGTACAAATTTTGGCTTTAAAGAAGCATAGAGGAGGTGTTGGTAGACAAAACAGTTTTGAATGTAGTTTTATCAACACAGCCGGGAGGATGCTATACGGCTAGAATAAAACTTACATGTACTGGGGCAGATACAATATATCGCAGGCGATAGGTAGTATGGAGGGTCCTACAGGCCGGAGAAAAAAGGCCCCGGGCCGGACGAATCACCCCGGAGATCACAAAAGGCGGGGGGGTGAGCAACAGGGCCGGGGCGGCAAGATATACGAAATGCCCGGGGGGGAGAAAGGGGGGGGACCCAGGGTGATGGGAGCAAAGCAGTGGGTGCGCGGGTGGTCGGTTGATTTGTGGCGGGGGAATTTTGTCTTTTTTTATTTTATTTTATTTTTTTATTTTATTGTTCTTCGTCTTCGACTAAAAATCGTACAGACTACTCTACCTACTATTCTTAATCCTATTTTTAAAAACGTTTTTGCTGATGTTAAAGTCAAAATGTTCATTGGCATCGTTGAAGGCTCGCAGACAGGCGTCAAGTGGATTGTTGAAACCGTAACTGGTCCGGTGAGCAGGTACAGCGACTAGTTGTGCGCTTCTCAATTGTCGGGGTGGAACGTGAAGGGGAACATCGCGTAAGAGTTCCGGACAGTCTAGCCCGCAAGGTTTGCAAACCAATCAGCATACATCGTGCGGTATAGTCGGGCAGATTTAACGGGTCGTTCCATGGAAGGTTCCGTAGCGCGAATCGGATGAAGAGCTTTTGAGTTCGTTCGACTCTGATGATCAGTGATGCGTGATATGGTGACCAGACAGCGGCCGCGTATTCCAGTATATTACGGACTAAGGTACAGAATAATGTCTTTTGTGCGTAGATATCTGTGAAGTTCCAAGTGTGACGTCGAATGAATCCAAGAACCATGGAGGCTTTAGCCGTAACCAGCGCGACGTGTTTGCTAAATTTTAACTTGGAGTCAATTGTAACACCTAGATCACATATACATGTGACACGCTCTATTGGAACCGCACCAACTGTGTATTGATGCGTGATGGTCTCTGTACGACGGGAGAACGAAATCACCCTACATTTGGCTATGTTGACCCTCATACCGTTATCGTTACACCACAGCAGTAGTTCGTTAATATCGTTTTGAAGGACAAGGCAGTCAAGTGCAGACATAATGACTCTAAAAATATTCAGGTCATCGGCAAACATTTGCTTGAACGATGAAATACGAGGGCAAAGATCATTAACGAATAGCACAAAGAGCATTGGGCCGAGCACACTACCTTGTGGTACTCCTGAAGTGATTGCGAAAGTTCTCGAGCGTGGATAGGTGGATACGAACATTATCGTGTAGAATGGGCGAATTGCAGTGAGCGTCTAGTTTCAAGATGAACGGATTGTGATGCTGATCGATGTCCAAGAGAGGAACAGGAGGCTCAAGTAGGTTGAAAGCATCCGGTTCGGTGGTAAAGGCTAAGTCCAAGAGTCTTCTATTTGAATTTACAAGTGAATTAACTTGGACTAGTCCACTGGTGAGCATCGGTTCCGTAAGTGCCAGTTCCGGCTCCGTAGAAGCATTCGATGGTAAATAACCGTTCACATCCTCGTCGAAGTTCCGGTTCAAAAACGGGAGATTGTAGTCACCCAGTGCCAGGATGATATCGCGAGACGAAGATCTTTCGGTGGTGGTTGGGGGGGGTCGGGGGGGGGATTTTTATAAATGGGGGGGGGGGAGGGGGGGGAGAGATTCGGGGGGGGAAGGGGCGGGGTGTGCGGGGGACACCGTTTTGGGTGCGGGGTCAACCCCAAGGGGGAAATTTGAAAGTGAAATTTCCGAAAAGCCCCCCTGGGGGGGGGGGGGGGGGTGGGGGCGGGGGGGATTGTACGGAGTCCTTGGTTGCTGGTTTTTGTGTGAAAAGTAAGAAATATGAGGGGTGTGGTTTCTTGGGCGTGTTCTTGGTTGTGGTAGGAGACGGAGAAAAAAATGGTTGTCGTAGGGGATTAGCCTGGGACACGGATATATGAAAAAAAATTATTTTCGTTCCCTATTGATTTTTGGGAGCCTTTTGGTTCCTTTAATAACTATGCAAAATTTCAACTCGATCGGTGAAACTATATTTTAGCGCTCGCAGTTTTAATTTTCCATAGTATTTTATATGGGAAAACTTACCTTTTCAAAGAAATATCTGGCGAGGTGACCCGTTGTCCTCTAAAAATAAATCAATTCCTTAACTTGCTGGGAAATTTTTCAAAGAAACTTTTCTTAGAAGACCGCAAAGCGATCCGACGCTTGAGGAAAAAGTTATTAAGCTGAAACTGATTGCTATCCAATCGAACGGCTCATTGGACTGTTTTTTCTAGCAGCACAGTTCCTCCATGCTGAGTGAACATAAACAAAACACAGTGGTTGCTTCGCGCAGCCAGCAGCAGGTTGCAGATGGCAGTGCTGCAAGAGAAAACAGTTCAATGAACCGTTCGATTGGATAGCAATCAGTTTCAGCTTAATAACTTTTTCCACAAGCGTCGGATCGCTTTGCTGTCTTCGAAGAAAAGTTGCCTTGAAAAATTTCCCAGGAAATGATTGCATTGATTTATTTTTCAAGGACAATGGATCACCTTGCCAGATTTTTATCTGTAAAAGTAAGTTTTCCCATGGAAAATCCTATGTAAAATTAAAACCACTAGCGCTAAAATATAGTTTCACCAAACGAGCTGAAATTTTGCACAGTTATTACAGGGTCCAAAAGGCTTCCGAAAATCATTAGGGAACTGGAATTTAAATTTTGTCCCAGGCTAGTGCACATACTTACTTCACCGGGCAACTTGCTGGAAATCAGGGAACTGTCCGGTAGCGGATGAGTTGTTGAATTAATGTGTGTGGTAGGGGGGCCGGGGGGGGGGGGGGGGGGGGGGGGGGGGGGGGGGGTGGGGGGGGGGGGGGGGGGGGGGTGGGGAGAAGGAAGAAGGGGGGGGGGGGGAGGGGGGGAAAAGTGGGGGGGGGCGGGGGGGTGGGGGCGGGGGACAGGGGGGGGGGGGGGGTTGGGGTGGGGTGGGGGGGGGCTGGCTGACGAGATCGTGTTGCCTGAGATAACGAGTTGGGAAACCCCGTCGTAGTTTTCGGTGGTGACACTTTCATTGACGGTGTCCCATCGTCCATTCGTGGTATTTTCGTAGGCCCCCAAAAATTCCGCGAAGACTGAAGATGCTCGAACTCCCTAAAGTAGATCCCTTTTGGCCAGATTGATGGATCCAGTGCAGTTTCCTTCAAGTCCTTGTCAAATCCAACTTTGAATGAAATGAAAGCGAAATGCTCTAGGTCGGCATCTTTACGCACAAGTTTCCTAACATCAACAGTTAATTCAGTTTGCAGACAATGTTTTACCAATTCAGATATATCTTTCTCTGTGACGTGGCGCGCAATCCGAGATAAAAATAACCAAAACTTCTCGGGAGGGTTTGCAACGGTGTCAACTGTAATGCTTTCCTTTTCGATAGATTTTGTGCCACAAACAAGCTTTGCGTTAGCACGTGATTTTGGTGTTTCACTTGTTGCGATATCATGAGGCCGTTTGATAGTCGGCCACTCAAATCTAGCCCGAGTCAGGCCAGAGGAATCATTCGTGTTTGTTTTTTCCACTAGAGCCTTCGTTAACGCTTTGGTTTCTAGTAGTTCAGTCTGCAGCCCCTTCAAGGATTCGCTTATGTTATCCAAAACAGCGGTTGCTACGTCATTATCACAGAGCCATAATATCACATTATCACAGAGCCATAATAAATTCTTGTTTTCGTTGACGAAATCCATGTTGGGTCGTTTGAGCCCGACGCCATTGCACTGCATGAATTCAAGAGTCTTGGTCGGCATAGAGCACTTGTCGCAGCTCGATTCCAAAATTGTAATGACGTCACTATCCAGATGGCTTTTGGTGATCACGAGCTCACAGCCAGAAACACTTCGGGAACCGCACTTTCACTAAACAATAGCAGCACACTAATAGTTCGTTAGACTAACTGTACTATAACAAGATATGAAAACAATTTTGACTTTAGATTGTGCGTATCACAAGTAAAACAACAAAAAACGGAGAGCGATAAAAATACACATCCAAGTAAACAAAGCAGTGTTACCAGGGAATGCTCATGCTCTAGTGTGCTGTGGAGGAAGGCCATGTCCGTTGAACCATCGCTTGAAGAACCGCCGTGTGGAGGGGTTCGTAGTGATGGGTTCCGTCGTGTAAACATACTGGCTATGGGGAAGTAACGTGGTACCAACAAAGATCCGAGTAGTGACGCAATACACTACAATAGTCTTTTCGACCAAGATGAGCTCAACTGCTCCAATGATAATGGCTATCCTGAAGAAACTGCCACTTATCAGTCGGTTGGCTCTTCTTGAAGCAATGAACGAAGTCTGGCAATCCGGCCTGATTCTAGACCTGTGGAAAGAAAGGTTGGTCATTCCTATTCCCAAACCAGGAAGGATAAGACCCTAACAGAAGGCTATAGACCTATCACTCTTTAGAGTTGCATAGGGAAAACACTCGAGCGAACTATTGGGATGGGGATGATCTTCTCATAGCTCGATCATTTATTGGACAAGGCCAAGACAGAGAACCAACATGTCGATGAAGTGTCCCTCGATTTGTCCTAGGTATATGATGGAGGCTTCCTATCTTGACTACCTTCAAGAAATAGAATTTCAAAGGGCGCATGTTGGCTTACATAGAAAACTTCCTACACAATAGGAAGTTTCGAATCTTGAACGTCGGCGCAACCTCAGTGAAGTTCAACGCCAACGTTAAGGTGAACGTTCTCCGGGCCCTAAACGGCCGCTTCTCGCTGTACTTTGATCAATATTGCACGATCGTACCGTGCATACTCTATGGATCGAAACTGTGGAACAGGGGCGGCATGTCCCTGCTTAAAATCCTAGATCTTCAATACAACGAGGTTTCCCTATTGGTTGAAAGTAGTATCTGAAGACATGACTACCAACACTATGAGGATGCTACGAGGGGACCCCACTCTCGAGTACAGACTTATCGTCGGTAGAGCAAGAGAGTGGTGGCGTGACCTTACGGTGGCGTGACTACGCGCCCCAAAGTGAATTGGCGCATCAGGCAGAAATGTGGAGCAAAGGCGAATCCTGAGGTGGCTAAGGCTGCCTACGGGGACGTTACTTCCACATGTAAAGGTCAGATCCTGTTATTTACGGACGCCTCGTTTATCGAGGAAGCGGTTGGTTACGGGGTGCCTGGGAAAGCCATAAGCCGTTTTGACCGGTTATCTGGTCTCTGCGGTATCTTCTCAGATAAGGCCTATACGCTCTTGCAGGGATGCAAGTTGAATGCATGCAAGTGAATGGATGCAAGTGAATGGATGCAAGTGAATGGATGCAAGTGAATGGATGCAAGTGAAATGGAACTCTGACTGTTGTATTCTCCGACGTTACCAGTGGAACTTTCGATGCGCGTGAGACGAATCTTGGCGTTCCTACGTCGCATCAAGAACACGACACAAGATATGCCCTACCCTCGATATCAGAAGATTCTGACTTGGCTGAGAATAGGACATACGCGGCTCACTCACGGACCTCTACATAACGGCAGTAAGGCCTACTGCCAAGGATGCTGAGCGGAATTAGATGTAAATCATCTATTAGTTGAGTGCCCGGCTAGGATACAACTGAAGGTCGACACGGGAGTTTTAGACTCAATACGCGAAGTATTGTTAACGACCGTAGTACAGAACTATCTGTACTGAAGTACCTAAAGGCGTTGGACTTATAAGACCTAATATAAGATAGTGGAGGTCGAACCTGAAAAGAAAGTGACTACTGACCACAGTCGCCAGGCAGCCTGTAGACCGACGGTCAATGATGACAAGTTGAAAGTCTTGTAGGTAAGACGAAGGAATGAGGTAATAAGCCGTGAGGTAACCGGGAGCACAATATCGTGCTCAAGTGCCTACGGTCTTATGCCCGCATCGAATGAAATAAAGAGACTATCTGGTGGTAGCAGGCTAGATTCCGTGTCGGAAAATCTTGCGTGGACCGAATTGTCAGGCTTCGAATTAACCTGGCCAAAGTCAACTAATTCCAAGAGTCCAACTATACAAAAAAGCTTCAATCACAAAAATGTGTGGGGCGCCTTGCAATACAAAGGAGTCTCAGATAAAATCGTCAACTTCGTTATGCATATCGATGCAGAGTTCTGCGGAACAGAGCCTTGTCCGACCCGGTCAAGTCACCGGTGTGAGGCAAGGATGAATACTATCACCGCTACTGTTCCTCATCGCAATCGACGAGACCATGGGACATAGGAGATGCTATTGGCCGTGTACCAAACCGTGGGCTGCTTTGGCAGCCTATCACAATGGAGGACCTCAACGACTTCGATTTCGTTGATGACGCTGCTTTGTTAACAAAAGGGCGCTCAGATATGAGGAGTAAGCTCAAATACTTTGCCGAAAGCTACTCTGCGACGAATTTCACCATACTAAATCTTTGAATGTCAACAAGAACAACCCTTCCAATTTCTCGGTAGCGCGGCAAACAGTGGAAAACCCCGATAGTTTCCAACTAACGTAACGTGGTATTGGCAGAGAACAGTCAACAGCCTCAAGTTTTCATCCACCGATGCCTGCGGTATATAATTCTCCAATGCTGAGCTCCATCGTCGATGTCAGCAAAAAACGATAATAACAGAAATACGAGAACGAAAGTAGAGGTGGGTCATCTACATACTACGAAGGGACGGAAACTACAACTGCAAGCTAGCACTAGATTGGATCCCAGCAGGACATCGCAGCAGAGGCACACCAAGGGTCCCGTGGACGTCGGAGCTTCAACAAGAAAATAAATTAAGTCGATGGGAATCGGACCTGGGCCCAGGATGAAACTCTTTCGCGTTGGCTCTATACAACCCCTAGGAGACTTGGAAATGAGACATAAGTAAATAAGGACTGTATCGTTAATTATGAGTACACCTAAAAATTGCTGTATTTAAATATGTTTTATTTATTTTGCAACTCAAACTCGTTTACATTGTTTATTGACCATCAAATTATATCAGTATTCATTTAATTTTTCGTAGATCTGGCCAGCTCTCGCACCTTCTTCTTGACGTTCCTCATGAGGTTTTGCACAACCGTTTCGTCGATGGTTTTGCTTACGTTTACCCAGTCTTTTTTGAATTTGATGATGTCATCTGCTCCTCTAGCCTTCTTCCGCAGCTTTCCTTTCATCAAAGTCCAAAATTTCTCAATGGGCCTTATTTGCGGACAATTTGGAGGATTCATCGCCTTTTCCACAAAATGGATATTGTTCTCTTCATACCAGTCCAAGGTGGCACGCGCATAGTGGCAGGATGCCAAATCAGGCCAAAACAGTGTCGAACCTTTGTGTTTAAGATTAATGGCAGAATTCGTTTCTGCAGGCATTCCTTCCGGTAGATTTCGGCGTTCATATTTGCGGTAGTAAAAAAAAAAGGTGTCGATTTTATACCTTGCCAAACCAACACCTTTTTTCAAATTTTTCGCAAAAAATCGATTTTTTCGAATTTGGAACATCCGTTCCACGCTTAACGCTGTAAAACTGTGCCCCTGGAAATGCCCTGTAGTCCAATTTGACGTACGTCTCGTCATCCATGATAATGCACATGTCATTTTTGTTCAAAACGTCGTCGTACAGCTTCCGAGCCCAAGTTTTCACGGAATCCGCCTGATTTTGGCTGCGTTTCGGACATTTTTGTTTCCGGTACGTCTTCAGGGAATTTGGCTCTTTTGCGCGTTGGACCATTCCAATCGTCGTTCCACTTTTTTTTGCGGAATATTTCCTTGGCTCTTTTCTTTTTTCTTTCAAAAACTTTGTTAATTTGTTTGTCATAATTTGGGTTTGTCGCATTTGTTTTTCTACACCGGGGGGGGGTATGCTTTATTATGTGTTGCATAAAAAAGTGTTGCTCCTCTAGGCGGATGCCAAGGCCAACATCAACTTTTCCGGGGTGGATGGTTAATCGGCGGACTGTATTTCCGATTCGGATTTTCAGTAGGAAGGAAAAACACTAACTAACTTTTACTTGAACTAAACATTTATTCTTAGCGATTTAACTATATATGTCTTCGTCCTTCAAAGGCTCAAACACTAATGAAATAAAAAGTACGACTCCTCGAATTGGCGGGAAACGAAACTGAATTTGTTGTTTGTCGAAGTTGGCATTGCTGCGGTATTGGTACTACTGCTGTGTGGGCACAGCACTATTGCAATCGCAGTAATCGTTGACACGGTGAAAACATTTCACTATAAAAGCTGACGTTTCGGGGTACGAACGGAACAAACTGGTTGATCACATTTTGGACCGCACATACACTAACACCGTTTTTTTTTTCTTTTTTTTTTGGTCTTTTTGGTGGTTTGGTTTTTTTTTGGTCTTTTTTATTTTTTTTGTGTTTTTGTTTTAAAAAAAATTTTTTTTTTTATGTTTTTTTTTTTTTTTAGTTTTGTTTTTTATATTTTGATGGAATGGATACTATTCCCAACAATCAAGAGCTGTCCTGGCCACATATTTGCAACTGGTGGAAATATCTAGGATTCTTAGTTCAAAATTTACTTAAGCGAGATGCAGAGAACTCTACGAACCCTCATAACTGCCCCGGAATGATGGAGTGTGTTAGTAGAAGAGAGAAACTGGTCTGGGATAACACCCACGATGTTCTGTTCGCTGAGCAGACATTCGGAGCACTAAACCACCGAACAAATTGCATTTGGCATCAAATTAAACCACCGAAAACGACAACCACATCCTACCAGAATGCTGTTGAAGAACTGATCGATAGTTTTCATCTATAGATTAATATCTTATGGGACAACCTACTAGAATAATCAGATAAACTTTTCCAACGCTTGCTTGTTCCGGAAAGCTTTCAACAAACATGGGCACGCACGCAGTTAAACCAAGCTACCAAGGAAGGGTTTGTCATCCTAATTTCCGGAGGTATTCTTCTCTGAATGACGACGCCGGTGGTGTAGTAATAAGCGTCTTTCTTCGGCAGTTTAGTAAAGCCGCTGGTATCGGCCCTTCTGTTGGTGGGTACGATATGTAGGGTGCTGATTGTCTCTCTCTGGCGTCACGAACCAGCCTCATGCTGAAAGTCACGTAAATACGAAAAAAAAAAGCAACAATACTTTGTACGAACATGAAACCAATCACTAAATGCGCCAATCTGATCTAGCTCAAGCTGGACCCGATTGTGATCAATTTAAGCGCGTATCACAAAGTGGGCCCTTTAAATTAGGTCATCACATCGTTTCTGTACTTCTCAGCCCGCACAAACCTATGCACACACAAATAATTTAGGGATTGACCAATAAAATCGAAACCAACAGTTTTGTCATGCGAGGCCCCCTCATTTCAAGTTCAACCATCATGAAACAATCTAACAAAGCGATCGCAATCATCGTTTGACTTTATATTACTGAAAATTAAATCAGCCTACGATACTTCCCGCCGCTCCATTGTGGCTTTGCCTAACCATACATGTCGTTATGAAATTTTCCATTACGATTACAGCGCCAACTGCGTTGCAGAATGAGTAGTCAACTTTTTCACAGCCTACTATTTAAGCGTGCAAAGCAAACCAGGTAAGAACTTGATGAATGTCATCTAAACCAATGGGAAAACACATAATCTCATAAACTCTGCATCATCATGAGCATCAATCAACCCATTTTCATGACCCGACGAGCGGGCACATGCAAACCGATGATTAGCGGGAAAAATGCAAATAAATATAGATCTGCATGCTGTGGCAGGGCTCAGTTCCTCTTTTCTCTAAATCGCGCGCGGAAGCTGTTTATCCCAGTTGTGCAGAACAAAACAAAACAAAAGTTGGATTTCATCATGAAGTTTGCATTCGCAGTTGTGATAGTTACGGTGGCGCTGCAACAGGCTGTCGTTTTCGGTGCCGACAATCCTTGCATGAATGGACCCCCCGTGCAGAAGGTACGTGAGGGCAGTGAATTTCGATGGAGTGAAGTGATGTTTGACATTCTTTGTCGGGTTCTAATGCAAGGATAATACACATTGGATCTTATCTTTTTGAATTTAATGGCTTAGAGGAATTGCAGGAGTATTGCAAGGCTTATTTTACCTATTCAAAAATCTCCAGTCATATCCGAGAAATTCTTAGACTAGACCGGGAATCAAACCCAGCTACTTAAAGCCATGATCTTGCTTTGTAGCTGCGCCATGACCGATTGAGTTTATTAACTTTTACTGATCCAATGCCCCTTGAGGGCCAGACCTGCTCCACAATGTTTCACCAACAAACTCGGTTTATGGCTGCTTGCCTCCAGTTTCCCGAGCGTCCTACACTTCCTGGGTCCTGTTCCACTTGGTCTAATCATCTAGATCGCAGCGCTCCCCTGCGTCTGGTGCCGACCGGATACGAGGCAAACACCAGTTTTGCACGATTGTTTTCTGGCATCCTTCTAGCGTGTCCCGCCCATTGTACCCTTTCAGCTTTAGCGACTTTCTGGATACTGGGTTCGCCATGAAGTTGCGCCAGCTCGTGGTTAATTCTTCTCCTCCCGGGGGTGAGTTTACCAGACCTTAGGGCATCTTCAACGGTGGTCCAAATCCTGGTTTGGATTTATTTTTTAGACCAAACGCAAAAACATCGCTGCACCGGTGTTGTAAATTTTGTTTTATACCGGATCTATTTTGCATCATTTTAAATCTGGTACATGTTTTGATCTATTCGTGCAGCAATTTGGAACAAGAAAAGTACCGTTCCATAACACTACACTCTACTTGATAATACCAATTAATGAGTAAAATCTCAGCTATTACTAAACCAAAACTCAACTTTATTGAGTATATTCAAAGGTTCAAAGGTATTCAATGAGCCGAAAAGTGACCGTGTTTGGTGCGGGTGATGCTGGTGCCGGACAGAAAGTAGTGTTGCTCGCCTCGGATGTAGATAATTACCTCAAGTTGCTCCCGGTACTAGCGAATTGCTCTTTCGTTTCATTCCTGAATAACAAGTGGTTCTCTTAGTTTTTTACAATCACTGAATTTTCCGGAAAACTCTGATTTTAGGAGCCTACTATGTAGAAACTTTCAGCAGGTTTAATGGGGATCAGGGTAGTCAGGTTTATCGGCTGCGACTGCGCCACTGCGATGTTTCCTAAACTATTGGAAAGTTTTTCGAGCTACTGGAAAGATTCCTAGGAAGTATCCTGAACTCCTGACAAGTTCCCTGAGTTTCTGGGAAGTTCACTAAATTTATGCCATTTTTTTTCTCACTTTTGGGAACTATTTTCGTTCATCATTTCTTCACCTCTTCCGGTGTTGGGGGACGCAAATACAGGCTGGTTTACGGAGCAGGACGGTTGACTTCCCCAATCCTTACATCTTTGTCGAAAGAACTTGCTGAAGATCCGTACGTAAACATCCGTAAGGCTGCAGTGCCCTTTTGTAAGCTGCATCGCAACTTAGCCGGAAAAAGTCATCAGATGACTCTAGTTGTCACATAATGTCCACCAACATCTCCGTTGGCATGCGGAACCGACGCAGAAAGTGCTTCTCGTCGTAGGTTGACGAGTCGCTAAAGTAGTCCTGGGGAAGCTTCTGATGACCGAAACGAAAATCACGGTCGACTTTGAGGCGTCTTCCAGGACGTGACCCTCTTCGTTTGGACTCTTGCTGAATTGCTGCCAAATTACGAATTAGCATTATCAAATATCGTTTAAATGAGATGCATGCATTCACACGCTCATTTTCAGCCAAACTAAAGAGCAAGTATTGCTTGTCGTCTGCTGACGACGCACTACTGGCAGTAAAAATTATTTGGTCAAACCAATCTAAAAAATCGGCGATCTCTGAAAAAAAAACTTACGAGCTCTGATGTGGAATGATTGACAGGCTGACAGATGGTTGCGGGTTTAACAACAAAAAATACAACACTGGTTCGGAGAACGCAACGTTGGTCTATTTAAGCTGGTTCTATTCAAGTTTTGCTGATGCAAATTAAGTATAAAGTCGTTCCAAAAATAGACCACCGTTGAAGATGCCCTTATGGTTTTGTGCGGCCTCTATAGTACGCGCTTTTTGGGTTTTTTGTATATCTCAATTTTTCTTTTTTTGGTTTTCCGCCCAGCAAACACATGATCGTATATGATAGCGGATAAGAGTGAACAGTGGAGGCGATATACGTACATTTTACATGAAGTCAAATGGACGCATGTACGTATATCGCCTCCACGTTGTACATATATCCGGTATCATATACGATTTTGTGTTTGCTGGGCGACGTCACCAATGATCCGCATCTACCACGTCGAACTCATCTTCGTCGATAATCAAACTTCTGCCTGTGCGATCTCTATTGCGCTCGGCTCCTCTTGCCAGCAGATACTTAGTCTTCGACGAATTCACTCTTAATCTTATCTGCTTCACTATTTAGCCTGGTGTACTGCTCAGTAAACGCCTGGACCGTTCTTCCGACAATATCCACGTCGTCAGCGAAGCAAATGAATTGACTGGATTTATTGACACACGCCTTCTAGCGCAATGTCGAAGAACAGGCAGAAAAGAACATCGCCTTGCCGAAGCCCTTTGCGTGTTTCAAACGAGTCCAATGACGCAACCGATATCTTCACACAGCACTGTACACCATCCATCGTTGCCTTGATCAGTCTAGTCAGTTTCCCGGAAACCCGTTCTTGTCCATAATCTTCCCTAGCTCCTCACGATCAATAGTATCGTATGCAACCATGAAATCTATAAATAGTTGGTGCGTAGGAACTTGATAATTACTCTCGACACTTTTGTAGGATCTGCCGCAACGTAAAGCTTTGGTCTGATGTCAACCGCTTGTTAAATAAAACCGGCTTGACACCTTCCCACAACTCTCCTTGCTAGCAGCGATGAAGATGATCTGGAAAAACACTTTGTAGGATGCGTTCAGAATAGTGATCACTAGTTAGCTCTCACATTCCAACTTGTCTTCCTTTTAGTATATTGGGCATATTAATATAAAGTTCTGCTCCGATATTACCTTTCCCATCAACCTTCTTGTTCTTAAGCTGTTTGATGGCATCCTTAACTACGCTTATCGTGGGAGTTGATACATCTCCCTCGTCCGCCGTTCCGATGAAGTCATTGCTCCTGCTGTTTTGATGTTCCGCCTCTGTGCCATTCAGGTGTTCATCGTAGTGCGGCTTCCACCTTTCGATCATCTCACATTCATCTGTCAAGGTACCTCCCGAAACATGATGCGTTGAGTTTCTTGTAGAGCTTGCGTTTCTTGAGAACGATACAGCTGCTCCATTTCTTTGCGCTCCAACTCCTCCAGGTGGCGCTTCTTATCCCGGATAAAAAAGACTTTACTGTCTTTGCTTCTGTTTGTATCGCTCCACATTTTGACGGGTTCTTTGCTCCAACATAGTCGACAGCGCTGCATTATTGTCCTTCAAATCTACCTGACACTCCCCGTCGAACCAGTCGTTCCGTCGATTTCTATCCACCAATCTCATAACACCTTCTGCTGCGTTGTTAATGACTGCGTTGACACTACTTCAGCACTCCTCAAGGGGCGCTTCAATCAGCTCTCCTTCATCCGGCAATGCTGCTTCTTTGCACGTAATCACTTGCGACTTCGGGTAGCTTCAGTCATTCCAGATAGTATCGCGGTGAGCGTCGGTACTGAATGTTGTTTTCAACGGAATGTTTTTGGCGCATTTGGACCATAACCTAATAGTAATCCGAATCGATGTTTGCGACACGGTAGGTGCTGACGTCGATAATAGGTGTCCTGACGTCGATAAGTGTCTTCCATAAATTTGGTTTGTTTTGGGGAGATCAGTTCTACCGAGATCAGTACTGCCTATGGCCATATTCTTGGAGGCGGCAAAATCGATGAATGAAGCCTCTTTCGTTCATATGCGCTGAACGTTCCTATAATCGTCCGAATTCCCCCTCCTGGCTGACCTCAGCATTGAGATCTCCGATTATTTTGACATCATGTCTTGCGCAACTGTCGTATTCTCGTTATAGCTGCGTGTAAAAAACGTCCTTATCGTCATCGTCACTTCCTAGGTGAGGGCTGTTCACGTTGATTATGTTGACATTGAAGAAGCGGCCTTTGACTCTCAAGTTGCACATTCTGTTTGGCTTTTGCATTTCGCCCATCACGATAAAAGCTGTATCCAGCTCGTTTTTACCAGAGTCTCATGCTGGGCGCGGGGACAATGATCAGCCGCTCCTAACATGGAGAACAGACGGTGTTTTGAGCCGCCCTAACAAGGATATAAGATGCTCGGATAAGCTGCACCCTTCGAAGCGAGGAGCACCCCCCCCCCCCCTCCCTTTCAGCATACGACCAAGTCCCATCGGGATTGGTTACCTGAACTTTCCCATAGTTATTCGTACCCCAGTCCGCGCCACGCGGAGAAAGGGATAGGAGTTACTGGACAAGAGGCTAAGAACCGTTAAGTGGGGTCTATTGTTTACCATTTATTTACCATAAATAGTTAATAGATAAATCTGTAATCCCTTAACCGATTCAACTTAAACCAAGATTCAAATTTGCTGTCAAAATTCGGCTTTAAGAGTTACAGAGAAATTTTGTTCTTCAAACTTGTTCAAAAATAACACTATTAACTGGAAAAATATTGAACAGGTATGGTTACGGACACAATGATGATCTAGATCTTCCAAACTGTCATTGAGTTCAGATCTTGATGTTGTACATGAACGACAAGGAGGTTTAGAGTAACCGTACTTCTTAGCTGTACAAGCTACAATGGTTCTTAACACCGTGGCAAACATATTATAGTATTCTCATAATATCTACGGCACTCCAAATAATTCTTGAACTAAGATTTTGATGTTTTGCATGATCAACACGGCGATTTACAAGGTCTCCATCGTACTTATGAGTTGGTAAATCTCGATGGGACATCATTGCATAATTATAGTTATATTACAGTCTTCTCAGAATATCTACGGCACTCCAAACTATTCTTGAGTTCATCTCGTTGTTTTGCATGATCAACAAGGTGACTTACGAGGTCTTCATTGTATTTATGAGTTGGTAAAGCTCCATGGGACATCATTGCACAAAAATAGTCATATAACAGTATGCTCAGAATATTTACGGCACTCCATCGCCGACGGACTCCATTTACGGACTCCATCGTACTTATGAGTTGGTAAAGCTCCATAGAACAAATCTCAGAATATCTATGACACTCCAATCTATTCTTAAGTTTAGATCTTGATGTTTTGGATGATCAACAAGGCGATTTACGAGCTCTCCATCGTATTTATGAGTTGGTAAAGCTCCATAGGACAAATCTCAAAATATCTACGGCACGCCAAATAATTCTGGAACTAAGATCTTGATGTTTTGGATGATCAACAAGGCGATTCACGAGCTCTTCATCGTACTTGTGAATTTGTAAAGCTCGATGGGACATCATTGCACAATTATAGTTATATTACAGTATTCTCAGATTATCTACGGCACTCCAAATTATTCTTGAGTTTGGATCTTGATGTTTTGCATGATCAACAAGGCGATTTACAAGGACCCCATCGTACTTATGAGTTGGTAAGGCTCCATAAGACAATTCTCAGAATATCTACGGCACTAAGATCTATTCTTGAATTTAGATCTTAATATTTTGAATGATCAACATGGCAATTTACGAGGTCTCCATCGTACTTATGAATTAGCAAAGCTCCATAGGACAAATCTTAGAATATCCACGGCACTCTAGTCTATTTTTGAGTTTAGATCTCTATGTTTTGTATGATCAACATGGCAATTAAGGAGATCTCCATCGGGCTTACGATTTGGTAAAGCTCCATAGGATAATTCTCAGGATATCTACGGCACTCCAAACTATTCTTAAGTTTAGATCTTGATGTTTTGCATGATAAACAAGGCGATTTACAAGGACCCCATCATACTTATGAGTTGCTAAGGCTTCATAAGACAATTCTTAGAATATCTACGGCACTACAATCTATTCTTGAGTTTAGATCTTGATGCTTTGCATGATCAACAAGGCAATTTACGAGGTCTCCGTCGTACTTATGAGTTGGTAAAGCTCCATAGGACAAATTTCATAATATCTACGGCACTCTAATGTATTCTTGAGTTTAGATCTTGATGTTTTGGATGATCAACATGGCAATTTACGAGGTCTTCACCGTACTTTAAAGTTGGTAAAGCTCCATAGGACAATTCTCAGGATATCTACGGCACTCCAAACAGTTTTCAGGATATCTACTTATGAGTCGGTGAAGCTTCATGGGACATCATTGACCATTATAGTCATATTAGGGGATACTCATACACCACGTACACTTTTCTGGGGGGAGGGGGGGTCTGACCAAAGTCAACGTTCCAAAAAAAATCCAAAACGTGTATGAAGAACAGTCTTCGAGGGGGGGGGGGGGGGTTGATAATTTCAAAAATGAGTCTACGTGGTTTATGAACAGGCTCTTACAGTATTTTCAGATCTACGGCACTCCACACTATTCTTGAGTTTAGATCTAGTTGTTTTGCACGATCATCAAGGCGATTTACGAGGTCTGCATCATATTTATGAGTTTGTAAGGCTCTATGGAACATCATTGCACCATTATAGTCATATTACAGTATTCTCAGAATATCTACGGCTGAACTATTCTTGAGCTCAGATCTTATCTTATCTTACGATCAACAAGGTGACTTTCGAGGTCTGCATCGTACTTATGAGTTGCAAGAGCTCCATGTCCCATGGTATTTTGCATGATCATTGAGGCGATTTTTACTACAATATCATGGGTACTCCAAATAATTATGGAGTTCTTTTCTCAATGTTCTAGAGGATCAACCCGCTATTTACTATTTCCTAATCAAATATATGTTTCTGTATTTGTCCATGGGACATTTTACAAAAAGTTTTGGAAGCTCAAACTTTATTTAAAAAAAACTCAGGCAGACGATTTCCATGTTATACGAATACTGGTATGAATAGGAAATACGACTATAACGGTGCTATGATGTTCCATGAAGCTTGACAACGCATGTACATGGTCGAGACATCGTAAATATCCGTGATAATATTGTAGAATATGATGATCAGAACTCAAGAATAGTTTGGAGTACCGTAGATATTCTCAGAATACTGTCATATGTCTAAAAAGGTGTTATGATATCTCATGAAGTTTTTCTCACCCATATGTATAGTGGAGACATCGTAAACCGTTTTGAAGATCATTCCACATGATCAAAGTTTAAACTCAAGTTTATTTTGGAATACCTTAGGAATTTTGGAAACACTAAAACATGTCTATTACAGTTTTATGACGTCCAGTGGGGCCTAACCAACTCATAAGTACGGTGGAATCGTAAATAGCCATGTTTGTCATGAAAAACACCAAAATGTAGTCAAGGATAGTTTTGAGTACCTTAGGTATTCAAGAAATACTCTGTCATGTCTATTACAGTGTTATGATGTCCCGTGGAACTATTTGAACTCTCATAAGTATGGTGGGGACATCGTATATAGCCTTGTCAATCATGTAGAACATCCAGATCTGATCTCAAGAATAGCTTGGAGTACCTTAAGTAATCAATAAATACTAAAACATGTCTTTTGCATGCCCCGTGGGGCTATATCAGCTCATAAATACGGTGGAGACATCGTATATATCCTTATTGACCATGTGCAACATCATGATCTGTATTCATGGATAGTTTGGAATACCGTTGGTACTCTATAAATTCTGAAAAATATCTTTTACAGTGTTATGATGTTCCGTGAAGCTTTTCCAACTAATAAGTACGGTCGAGACATCGTTAATCTCCTTATTGATCATGTAAAACATCAAGATCTGAATTTTAGGGATTGTTTGGAAGGCCTAAGACAACAAAGAAGTAACATTTGTTCGCAAATTTTATCCTTTTAATGGTTTTAATCACTCGTTCAAGCATGTAGACCATAAATAATGTTGAAGTACGATGTAGAAAAAAATCCGTACTGAAAAGTTACGCATTGATCTCCGCTTAAGGACATAATTTAGTCGAATAATATGCATATTGTTGGGGACTTAACGTTTGCATTAAAAAATGGACTTTTTTCGGATGGTGATAAAAAAAAAAGCTAAGACAGATAATTGCTTTTGATAAATTTCCCATGGAAGAATTATTTAAGCTTACTTGCAAAAAAATTCTACGCCCTTGCGAGTGGCCTTCCGGCAGTTAATCGGAACATTCGCCATGGCGGACGAAAACATGCGTGTAGGCATAATTTTGAGTTCTTTCATCGTTTTATTTATCAATTCCTCCGCCGTTTTCACGACAAACTTGATGGAGTAGATCTTACGCTTCAGGTTGGCCCAGAAATTCTCGATGGGACGCGCTGGGGGACTTGGGCGGGTTCGCCGACTTGGGTACCACATCGATATTCAGCCGCTCCATCTCCTCCAACGATCGCTTCGAGTAGCAGGCTGGTCAGGTCAGAACACCGCGTCTTTGTCCTTATGGTATTTCTTGATGAACGACGCAACTTCCGACAGGCATTTCGTACTATACATTTCCCCGTTCACGGCCAGTCCGGAGCGAAAGAAGAGCGGCTTTGACATCCCCTTCTCGCTGATTGTCAGCCACACCTTCTTGGGGAACTTGGTGTGTGAAATGAACTTCACCTCGGGACTCACTTCCTTCTTGGGGGAAGTAAGTGCCCTGCCAGTCGTTGCCATCCAGGGTGAGATAGGTCTCGTCGTCCATCACCACCGTCACGTCGCGATTCGCCGGGAAAATCTAGTTGACCATCTTATTCAGCCGCTGCCGCTGCGTCATTGCCTGCAGCTCCGAAACCAGTGGACGCAACTTCCTGACATGTATGTTCATGCTCGCCAGGTACTTGTTCACTGTTTGGCCGGTTGAACCGACCTCCCGGCCAATCGCATGCAGCGATGTAGCCACTTTTATGTCGGTCTTCCTCTTCAGCATCCCTTGGAGCTTCGTGTCGCTCAGGGTCGGCGGCCATCCGGAACCGAGCTTTCTTTCGATGCTCTGATTGTTATCTAATAGTGCCAAGATGTTGTAGATGCCGGAACGGGCGTATCCGGCGTCCACAAAGTGCTGCACGATGTCCGTTTTCGACGCGGCGGGGTGCCGTTCTTTGAACGCGCGTACTTCTGAACGGAGTTGCTTCACTGTTTTTGCCATCACGGTTAGAGTTCAACTGATAGAGCTGTCAAATTTTGTCTGCTTACTCATGGGTTACTATGATTGAATCTGCATGGGTAGTTTCGTCAGTGCGGGTGAAGGTAAACCCATGAAAAATCGGCAATTTTTGTCCATTTTTTTTTTATTGCGTTAGTATGTCATTTTCACCTAATTATTCCGATGTGTATGTTGTTTATGTTTATCCATAATAGCTATCACAATATTTCAAAAGAATTACCACCACCGAAAAAACTTTCATTTTTCCTTCCATTACCAGAATCCAATGGAATGTTGCAACACGCCCATGTTGCTCGACAAAAGTATCATGATGGACTGCTACCAAAAGTATGGCGAACAAACCAAGAAGCAGATGAAAATGGAAGGAATTCCACGTGGTTGTGTAAGTTAGCGATTCTCTTTCTTCAGTCCACCGAAATGGTAAACGTTTACTTTCCGATCTCATCACTCAACAGTGCATTGCCGAGTGTGGCCTCAATGCGACCGGGCTCTACTCGAACGGCATGATCAAACGGGATGACATGACCAAGATGTTCATGGACTCGGTCAAGGATATGCCCATGTGGCAGCCGCTGGTGCGTGACACCCTGGACGAGTGCTTCAAGATGGCCGAGTCGAAGATGGACGAGATCGAAGCGGGAGCTAAGCTCGAGCCGAGCTTCGAGGGGGAGATGATTTGTCATCCCATTTCCGGCACGATCCTCCGTTGTATGGGAATGAATTTGTTCGTCAAATGCCCGGCTGGAGTCTACAACGAGAGCGACGAGTGCAATCAGCTGAAGGAGTACTCCAAGATGTGCCCGATCATGTGATTTTCCGGGGAGGAATGTTGGTTGTGATAAACCATTATAGTGTATTTTTGGATGCCGCTAAGATATAGTTTAGTTGACCTGCGCACCGTTTGTTTCTAGTAAAGTACATTTTGTTGCTGCAAAATTGTGATTATCATATATGAAAATTGAAAGAACATAATTTATTAAAAGAAAAATCAGAATAAATCCATAAAACGTTTAGTTCTGAAGGGCCATTGACATTGATCCGTTTCCAAAAAAAAATCCAAACAAAATAGGAACCTTGAACAAAAACCATGTGATGCATGTTATCAAACAAATGTTCCACCTCAATTATCCCATATTGACGCAGACATCACGTTGTTAACACTGACATAAATCACGCGACTCAACCTTCATTGTCGAGTACTAACGACCAACCGAGGCGAAATGATAGGCAATTTGCGTAGGCTACGTTCGTACAAATAACCATAATCATCGACATGTTCTGGAATACTTCCGAATAGCAGTCAACTGTGGTGACATCCAACTGCCATGAAGCTCTCATTGTATATTGTTAGTGGCGTATATAATTTAGAACTCAGTAGGCGAACGCAATTATCTCCATTTGGTTCTGCGTGTGCGTAAGATGATTCCAAAAGATTTTATAAACTGAGTTCTAAAGTTCAACAGGGAAAGGATCCGGTAAGCCAGGCCAAATTGCATGATTTCACTCGATCATCTGCACAATACACAATTTCTCGGTATTATCTGAAAATTGCAAATAATGACCTGGTAATTTTAGATTGTGAGTTCTCATCAGATAAAATGGAGCAACTGCAGCCGTTTGCCATTCAGTTATCGGTTGCAGATTCCGGATCGGTTAGCGATGAAATTTGTGATCACGGTTGTAGCTTTCGCAGGTGTTCTCCTGAAATTCGTCGCACTCGGCGATGAAAGAACCTGCAAAGATGGACCCCCACTAGCAAAGGTAAATCTGCAATTTTGAATCAATCACAAACATACAAAATCTTTCCTCGTTAGGACCTTAGAGAGTGCTGCAACATGCCAAACTTGATTGATAAAACAATCCGAACTGGTTGTCTTGCAAAGTACGGTGAACAAACTCTCAAGCAGATGAAGCTCGACGGAACCCCGCGAGGATGCGTATGTCCCATTCCAGTTCCAATCTTACAATCATTTTAACAACCAAATTTTTCCCAGTGCATAGCCGAATGTCAACTGAACGCGACCGGGCTCTACTCGGAGGGCGTGGTCATGCGCGACGAGATGACAATGATGTTCACGGATGCCGTAGAGGATATGCCCCAGTGGCAACCGATTGTGCCGGATCTTTTGATTGAGTGTTTCCGAATGGCTGAGGCCAACATGGAAATCATCGAAGCGGGAGCGAAGCTGGAACCAAGCTTCGAGGGGGAAAAGATCTGTCATCCCATTTCCGGAGCGATCATGCGATGCATGAACAAGAATATGTTCTTGATGTGCCCCTTGGAAAGCTATACCGAGGGCCCGGAGTGCAACCAACTGATGGATTATTTTAAAATGTGCACGGGAATATGAGAAAATGATCCTAATGATATATTTAACTAGAACAAATTCACAGCAATAAATAAAACTTTGCAACTCATATCATTTCCTCTGATGCCAAAAGATTCATCGGAATTGATGACTCGTCAGTTTTGCGAGTGTTGACCTCTCGCAAATTTCCCACTAACTCCTCTGCAGCTCAATTGCCTAATTACAGCGTGCAGTCGAAGGAATCATAATTGAAGGTTAGGTTCATTCAATTTATCTCATCCGGTAAAACGACGACGACAGCGATGACGTGGCATGTCACAGAAGATCTATAGCTGATGACTGGAAAACAGGACGCACCGCCCAATCCACACGAAATGATAAGAAAATCGGTTGCTGTTTGTTTTGCACGCGTCAGCTCCTATGGCCAATAAAAATTCTCTTTCGAGTGATGACATTGGCACGCAATTTGCCAGATTTACTAACGTTAATAGGCGTTTCAGTTGTTATCGGAACACCTGGTGCGCGGTGGAGATTCGACAATAGCAAGCCTCTGTTCAATCACAGCTGGTCAGTTGCAACAGGTGTCCACTTGAAAACGTTGAGCTCATGTGTGCCAATAATTGTTTACATAGATACTTCTTGGATGATAACGTTTATTCCCACTTGAGATTACCTCGTTTTTTAAGTGGAAAATAATACTGTGCTTGATTTTAATCCATAGGACTATAAAGTGTGAAGGGGTAATTAGTTTGAACGCGGCTGAGTAACAGGGGTGGAAGACATAAATATGTCCGATGCCTAACTCGTGAAGTCTGGATCGCGCAAAAATTAGTCAACTTCAAATTGGTGTATTTCTGTTAAAAATGCATTAAAAAAACTGAAACGGCTTTTACGACAAAATTGTTGGAGTAGATCTTACGCTTCAGGTTGGCCCAGAAATTCTCGATGGGACGCAACTCGTCCATCACCACCACCACGTCGCGATTCGCCGGGAAATCGAGTTGACCATCATATTCAGCCGCTGCCGCTGCGTCATTGCCTGCAGCTCCGAAACCAGTGGACGCGACTTCCGCTTCCTGACATGTATGTTCTGTTTGGCCGGTTGAACCGACCTCCCGGCCAATCGCACGCAGCTTTTCCCTCGGTCTTCCTCTTCAGCATCCTTTGGAGCTTCTTGTCGCTCGGGGTCGTCGGCCGTCCGGAACCGGGCTTTCTTTCGAAGCTCTGATTGTTGTCTAATAGTGCCAAGATGTTGAAGATGCCGGAACGGGCGTATCAGGCGTCCACAAAGTGCAGCACGATGTCCGTTTTCGACGCGGCGGGGTGCCGTTTCTTGAACGCGCACACTTCTGAACGAAATTGCTTCACTGTTTTTGCCATCACGGTTAGAGTTCGACTGATTGAGCTGTCAATTTTCTTCTGCTGACTCATGGGTTACTATGATTGATGCTGCATGGGTAGTTTCGTCAGTGCGGGTGAAGGTAAAGCCATGAAAAATCGAAAATTTTTGTCCATTTTTTTAAATGCAAATAAATCTATGGAAAACGAACAGCAGTTTAAATCTAACTGGCGTTCGGCGGCGAATAAGGTCGATGAGACCACTTTGCAAAATTTAATGGAAGGGGTTAAGCGGAAGACACGGCATTTCGGATTTGGCAAACCAAAAGAATAAACGAACATGTTTTCCTTTAAATATGTGAATTGAACTACCAAAAGAAAAATAAGAAGATTTTTGTATTAGGAATTTTGACTGAAAGAACTCGACTCGACTCGGAAGGCCTTCTTGGAGGTCGTATAAGTAAAAGCGACTAGCCTAGTCAATGGTCAACCAAGAACTAAATTTATTTCTTCAAACTCTTACAAACTAACAATATCATGGCGTGGGTTAGTTTAGGGCGATCGTGTTGCTTCGACTACGGCTTCTCAACACTCCTCCTCAATCACGATCCTTTGCAGGCCAATTGATGTTCGTAGTTTTTTCAGCTTTACTCGTGGTAGCGGCTTAGTAAGGACATCCGCTTCCATGAATTCGGTTGGACTATACCGAACGCACAGGACTCCCGAATTTCCCAGGTCCCGGACGACGTTGTACCTGGTGTCGATATGCTTGGTACACCGGGTGTCACCTTCGTTTCACAGCATGTTGATACAACTTTGATTGTCCTCCTGGATGACAACCGGGTACTGGTTATCCTCGCCAAGGTCTCGCATCAGTTCGACGATCCAGAGTAACTCCTTGGTCGATTCTGCCAGAGCTACGTACTCCGCTTCGGTCCAAGTTTGAACACAAATTCGGATGTCGATTTCCGATCAGTCCGATCTCCCGCCCAATCCGCGTCTGCATAGCCTTAAAGGTGTCCTTCTCCTCCTGCTCTCAATCGCAAGCTGGCAGTACTCTTCAGTTACCACAGGGCTCGCTTTGCTTCCGTCCAGTCAGTTTCCGTCGGCTTACTTACTCTGCGCCCGAGAATAGACGCTGTAATAGCCAAGTCTGGTCTTGTACAAACGGCCACATAGAGCAAAGCACCAACAAGACTTTGGTACTTCTCGTTTGACGGCATAACTTTCTCCTCCTTTTGCTTGATGTTTGGGTAACCAGGATGCATCGGTATTGGTAAAGCCTTCGGTTGCTCCATGCCGAATCTAGCCACAATTCTCTGTATGTAACTCTCTTGCGACACTGAAAATTTCCATCCGCAGTCCGTTCCTCCTGGACCCGGAGGTAGTTTCTCACATCGCCAAGGCAGGAAACTCGTTGGTGTTCAACGTTCCCATTGCTGACGATCAACATGTCGTCGACGTAGAGTAAAATAAACGAAAGCTCCCCGTGATCGCTCCTCACGAAAAGGCAGCTGGCGGCTTCTGCCTGTTTGTATCCGAGCTTCATCAGGACGTCGGTGATGATTTTATTTCAGACACGTCCGGCTTGCTTGAGTCCGTACAAACTCTCCCTTGAGCTGCATACTTCTCCTCGATTCCCAGTTTCGTATCCGGAGGGGTTGCTGCATGAAGATTGTTTCGCTGATTTCTCCATACAGATATGCCGTCTTTATGACAACGTACTTCACGTCTATCATTCACCGCTACCGCCAAAAGTGACCGAAACATTTCTTGTTTTTGAAAACCCCTACATGCCAAATTTGGTTTCCTTTGCTTGATTAGTTCTAGAGTTACGCAGAAATATGTGTTTCATTTGTATGGGAGCCCCCTCCCCTTTCCGAGAAGGGAGGGGTCTCTAACTATCTTAAGACCTCCGCGGCCCTAAAAACTCCTCCATACAAATTTTCACGCCGATCGGTGCAGTGAAAAAAGCAAACTGCAGTGTTCCATTGTCCCCAACGACTGGAAGTAAAATGCTTTCATTTTCAAAGTCCTGAATAAAGTCAACTTGTCTTTGGTTAAAGTCACCAAAGAGTTGAACTCTAGCCTCAGGAGGTAATTGTGATACAATTTGATCAACGTTTTGAAGAAAAGATTCATACGCAATTTTATTTGCATGTTCTGGTGGAAAATACACGGAGGCAAATACATGTGTTTCTCCAGCAAGACATGATTTCACCCAAACATGCTCAAATTCTATGAATTTAGTCGTAGAAATGATTTCTGAATTGAATTTGAAAAGGAAATTTTTAAGAGAACACCTCCACCAGACATTTTCTGGGACACATGAAGATTTTGGTCGTCTCTGAATACATTAAAGTACTTCCAAAAATTTCTTCACTTCAAACACCTTCATTAGAAGCTTATATTAGATTAGAAGCACTCGACATTGTCCCAGTACTCAACACTGAAGAAATCTGTATGTCGCAGACGAAATAGGCCTATCTGTCAAATGATATGATTTATAAGCTTCAGTTCATGATCAGAGTTCAATGAACCGTTTGAAATTGGATAGCAATCAGTTTCAGCTTAATAACGTTTTCCACAAACGTCGGATCGCTTTGCGGTCTTTTCGAAGTAAAAGTTTCCTTGAATAAATTTTCCAGGAAGTCGTTGTATTGATTTATTTTTCAAGGACAATGGATCACCTTGCCAGATATTTATCTGTAAAAGTAAGTTTTCCCATGGAAAATCCTATGTAAAATTGAAACCACTAAAAGCGCTAAAATATAGTTTCACCAATCGAGCTGAAATTTTGCACAGTTATTACAGGGTCCAAAAGGCTTCCGAAAATCATTAGGGAACTGGAATTTAAATTTTGTCCCAGGCTACTGCCCACACTAGCACCTTTGGCTCATATTTCGATTTGCTGGCATATTTAACATCGTCTGGTGTTGTTTTAATGTTAGCAGTATAGAAACCATCGTTGCCACTCAATTCATGGTGCGAAAACGTGAAGTAAGATTCATCATCCAAAATTATGCACTTTCCATTTGCAAAATGCTCGCGACGAAGTGCACGGCAGCATTTTGGTATTTTTTCGAGTTGTTGCTGTGTATATTTTGGTGCACGCTGACGTTTCCGATAGATTACGTTATGTTTTCTCAAAATCCGATGGACTGTCATGTTTGAAACCTGAAATTTTCGTGCTAATTTGCGTGTTGATTGGCCAACCTTGTTTTCAGCGCTTGACAGCAGTTTTTTCGTTGTTCTGGCACTCAATTTTGTTGGGCGACCACTTTTCTTTTTATTTTCCGGTTCTTTACCATCACGACAATCTTTCAAAAACGGATGGTGAGTAAATGGACCGAAAAAAAAAAAGTGGAGTATGTATGTAAGGAAAAATGATGTTAAATTCGATATATTGTTGATTTTGATATTGGCTCGTCTTTGAACACGCTCAAAATTTCACTTGTACTAAGCCGTCCAAAAAGGTTGGCGACTTGTGCTCGTAAATCCAGCTTGTACGACATTTTTAATGGAAACTACTGCGCAATTTGAGTTTGACAGTTCAGTAGGAACACAGATGAACGTGACAAGTACATTGGTTGACATCTGTGTGTTTGTTAATGCTGTCAAATAAACGCCTGAAAGTATTCCCAGGACTTATGTTACACATGTTACGGTTGACATCAAATCGATTAGGCATTGTACTTATTCTCACTTTTAGTTTCTCAAAACTAATTTCTTCCAAGATGTAAAACTCTTATCCAAAGCGAATCGTTAACACAAAAGAATAACTATTCATAACAGTAGTAATTGGAATGTGCAAAGAATTTTACTACGGAATATCATGTTCGAGAATTAAAACGTTGTTCGTAATAGGGAGTTTCTTGATACTTGCAGGAACACAACATTCCTAAAAAAAATTCAACACCGATTGATGAATATGTACGCGATATATTCATCATTTATTTGTAAAATTTGAAATTCTTGAGTATATAAAATGACAATCGTAAAAACATCTAGATTAGCGCAAAAATCTCAGCTCAAATTTAATTCAATCAAGAAACGATCGAATTATTAACGACCGGTGTTTAAATTTTTCACGACGGCAGCCATTTGTAAATAACGCACAAACTAAACTTGTTAAAGCCACCGCTGTCTGCCATTTGGTAATTTGTTTGATAAATTCAAATTAAACAAACTCTCAAAACTGGATTGTTCGCCCTAAAAGGACGGATTTGAAATATTCCGCGCTAGAATTGAAACTTTCTCGGTCTTTTAACGAAGCAGGTTATTTCTGCCATGCACGTTGTGCTATTAAGAAAGATGGCTACCAAGAATATCACACACACTCAGGCACGTAATTTCACTCCTCGTGGTGGCGCCTACCAGCTGGCAACAAATCATCACCGGCTTAGGCAATGGACTGCCTAGCACACCACTGCATTTTAGTGGCTGCCTAGAAACGGTTGCCTAGCCAAGGGCTTGCTACAACAGCCTGCAGCGCAATCAGCTACCTGTCCACTGGTGGTCGCCACAGCACCTTCTGTGGTACGCCAAATCCACATTGGCGCTTTGCCGCTCCTAGCTTCGTGCCATCGAGGTTGCCTTCAGAGCGTAAGGCCATCGCCATCGCCAGCTGATGATCCTCGATGGTTCGGTGGTCTGCCCAGCTCCTGTTCTGCGACACTACTGAGTATTTTTTTTTTTTTTAACTTAATGTTTCTTTATTTGTTAAGATTTTTACATGTCTGTATAATTTACATTTCAAGTGATGCTGTTCGTTACATTTCAGCTTTGACCTTTTTGTATTTACATGTTTTTGTTTAATTTTGGCATTGAAGTTTGATTTTTTGCAGTATTGCAATGTTGGATTTATGGTTTCTCCTTAAAACTACTTAAAAACTATCCTACCTATCCTAAATTTTCTAAAAACAGTGAATTTATCATAAGGTGCTCTGATTGTTGACATTTTACTTTAAACTTATTAAAATTTGTGATTATTCTCTGATCTAACATTTGGACACCTGCCAGCTCATGTACCTCTGTTGTTCTTGTTTAATTGAAAGTTTAAGATCTTTTTGGGGGTTTGTTTTGGGGGGGAAGAAGACAATTTAATAAATCGTCTCGTCTTCCAGCAGCTTTTCTGGGAATTTTTGAAGATTTTTTTTTTTTTTTTCATTTTAATTTCCTTGTTTTCGTGAAAAAAATCCCCAGGGGAAGAGGCAAAGTGTGTGAGGAAAATAATATTTAAAATAAAAAAATGAACTTTTTTTCTACATGAAAAGAAAAATCCATATTCGTTGTATTAATCAAACCACATAGATTTTTGCCATTGCTTTTTTTTGCATAATATTTAAATATCATTCACATGACATTCATTAACCGTGTCATATCAACTTCATAACATAAGCTAATACATTTCATATTCATTGCAATATACTTTTCATTGCGGTTTGGTATATGGATACGATGCGGTAGATAAATTAATTTTATGTATGCTTGTTATGACTGGATTTTGTTATTTTTTCTTACGCTGAAACAAAATTAGTTCCAAATGAAAATAAGAAAAAGAGGCAGCAATACCAGCACTGGTAAAGGTTCATGGCAAAAGCATCCCATCCATCAAGCAAACTGTGTCTTCTACTGAAATTAAATAAAGAATAAACATCCTTGACATCGGAATCAACTAAACGTGCATGTGGTTAATAGAATCGTACCTTGAATACATCTTCTGAAAAATAAACTTTACTTGACGAACGACAGACGAACCGATCTCGAGCACCATACGTGGAAAAAATATTCAATATCAATTCCCATCAAAAGTATAATTCAAACATTATACCTTTTAGTCATAAAACCAGCCTTATACTTTTTATTTCAAAGTAAAATACAGGGTATGTGTATGGTTGATACGTTATATTTCTTACCTTTATAAACTTAATATTGCTTCTAATAATAAGTATTCGTCGATCAGACATAGACATTAATAATTTATCTAAATAAAAATAATATTTGATATTTTTTCAGTGTATGTATTTCATTCTCGTTTCATCTATGAATTTCATTCACATATACTTTATAGGACATTGAAATGGAAGTTATAAATATCACACATAAATTTTATTAGAATCCGAAACATAAACTTTATAGCACAATAAAATAAAAATTATGAACCTAAAACATAGATTTTATTTGTCAGAGGCAATGAATTTTATATCTTTTCCAAAATAGCTTTTATTTGTCGGAAATTGCATAAGTTGTATGCAGTTCACACATATTTTTTATTTGCCGAGTCAAATTGCAAACATTGAAGTTGTTTCACACATAAAGGGTATACACATATAAAGGGTATAAAAATAACGTTGTCGTGAAAATTATAATTTTCTCGACAACGTTATTTTTGGTGTAACCATGAGTCTAGAAAATAAGATGTAATTTATAGAAAAAAATACTGGATTTATTTCGAAAATCATCACAACGCGTAAAAATGCCGCAGAACAAAAATCAACAGAAAGATGTTATGACCATCATGCCTTACAAAATCAAAATAAAAAATAACCTACTTTGACCGACGTAACAATAACATAACACGTGCAGAAAATGCATTCCAACAAACGCTAATCCAAGCATGCGTACACGAAGCCGCCCTCCAATAATAAATAACAACGATAAAACAAATTTCTGTCAATTCAACCCACTCAACTTAACCCAAAGCTAATCCTGCATTATCATCCGCAAAACAAACACCCACACACCAAGCCTCAACTGCCCATCGCGCTTCGCGAAATTTTCACGAGTTTGACCAACCGACGCCGGCTCAAGATATGATGCTTCGCGTCCGTCTCGCGTGCCAAAATTACTCCCGTGGCTGAATGCATTCCGCAAGCTGCGTCGTTCTCATCCTGGGTCGAAAGACTCTCCTTTCAGTTGTCGCGAGAAGCTCGAGGTCGCAAGACGTATTTGCGTTGAGAATTTTTGTTACCAACAAGATGATATTTGGGCGCAGTGGCGTGGTTATTGCCGGGTTGTTGCTAGTGTTTGGTGTTTTCCGCGCGCACGGTGGTGATACTTGTCCGGTGTATCTCACATTATCGTCGCTTTCGAGACACATCGAGGATGCATCGTTAGTGATCAATTGGGGCCCAGATTGTGAAACTCCTCCGGACTGGATTGGACTCTACACGGAAAATCCAGCGTTATCAAATGCACCTCCAGCGATCAAAGTGCTGGTGGAAGGGCAAACGTCAGGTGAAATCGTGACGGAACTCAAATTCGGTATACAACGTCTCCCCGGAGGATGGAACTACGATGAAGTGCTTCGTCATATTCCGAAGCGTCGGGCTAAGCCCCTGTGCTTCGATTTCTACCTTGTCAGTCACGACAAGAACAACGAACTTCAAACCTTCGAGTGTCTCAAGATCCAACCGAACTGGATGTTCACGGAACGAAGCATTGGAAACGTTTCCCTGAAGGATTTGTTCCTACCGGGTACTCACTGTTCTGCGTGCTACCAAACCAAAGCAAACGTCAACCACATCTTCCTGAAAAGAGTTGGTTTCCGCCAGGATTTGAATATATGGACTCAGCTGGTGTACGGAATTCGATATTTGGACTTTTCCATCGGATTCCATCCTTCTCACAACGGAACGCGAAACTTTTGGATTATGAACGAAAGCTACCGAGTAGGTTGGATCGTTCCCATCCTACACGATATCCGCCGGTTTGCGATCCTTTCCGAGGAGACCTTAGTTTTGGACTTCCGTCGATTTCCACTCGGATTCCATAACCACCCTGAGCAGCATAGCGAGTTTCTGCAGATCCTGGAGCAGGAACTGGGTGACCTTATCTACCGCCGACCGCGGTTCGGAGATGATGAAAATGATGATACCGAGTCCTACCATCTCACGATCGACCAGATGCGACGCGAAGGAAAGTACATCCTCGTCACGTACAACGACGAGGCCAGTTTGAACGGTGAGTTATGCACATCAAAGTGAAGCCAGTCTGGAAAGTGGATTGGGGTTGGTACAATTTCTACGCGGTCAATCAAATCGTGCGACGCGACAACGAAAAGGGTCATTATCTAATTTACGGCCAAATGGTTGTAATGAATGGAAGAGATCTTTTGTGCGATGTTTGAGTGGATGCGTGGCGAAGAAATGAATTTTGCGCGGTTAACCGGGAGGTTGGACAGTCGTGGCGGATCGGTATTTAAATCGGCAGTAATTTATTGAGATTTGTGACTTATTATGTGAACGACCTTTCCAAATCAATAGCAGACGTTCATAAGTCAAGGTTGATTATATTATTAAGATACCGTTTTTGAATTTCTAATCCAGTCAGTTGAGGTTTGATGCGTGCAAATTTTTATATTCAAGTTTTTTCACCAACGTAGTTTTTATGAGTTCATGCGTGAACTTAGAGATGACAAATGGGTGTTTGATATGCCATAATGGAGTAGGATAGGTATTTTCGTCAACCTGAGCAGAGGTTAAAAATGCATGTAAAAATGCAATAATAACAGGAAACAAAGTATCTGAAATACGCTTGCTTGCTCTTTTGTCGACTGATGTGCACGAAAGTATAATTAATAATCATAAAATTTATAATTCGAACTTCATAATACCGAGGCTTTCAACTATCAGCAATGCGATTTATATTATCGGAAACAAAATTGCTTACTTCATCAACCAGAAACTCAAGAGGAAACAAGCAAAGAAATGTGTATGTGTATGTACCATTTCGTATTGGCAAACAGTTAACAAACATTTACTAGCTTTTCATTTTCAAATAGGGTATGTGTCCCTTGACTCAGCCTAATATGCAACAATCGATTAAATGTTTTATTATAACTCATAAGGTATTTGAGCTGGAAGCGATATTGAACTAGTAATACACTTGCTTAGATATGTTTAATATACATACCTTTTGGTAGTAGGTACCATGAAAAGTTGCACAACTAATTTTATAAAGTCAGAAACCTTGGAGGGATATGGATGTAATGTCGGTCTATAAGCACCAAAATGGGTCTATTCATGGAATCATTGTTATTATACCTTATGACCTGTTAGTATATAACGTGTGACTATTTTCGGTACATCTTGGCTGCATTATTCGGTTTCTAGGTTCAATTTCTGCAAATTTAGATCATTCGAAGATCGTGTAGATAATCTGTTCAGATTAACCAGTAAAATCATGTTGTCATGTTATGGAAAAAATAACTTTTATATTTATGTTTTTGGTGCTACTTGGGTATAAACCCTGAAATCCATAAAATTAATTAAATATAAATTGTAGCACAGTACGGCATCTAACAAAGCAGTATTTACTACAAAGAAATTCTTCCTAAGTTGGATGTTTTTCTGTTGCCCGTCGGAGGTTTGGTTCGATGTTGGTAGTTACATCTGTGAAGGCGTTAAGAGGATCTATTGTTGAAGACGACTACTATCTGTCACTAAGCAGAAGTTCCGCGAGGTGCATGGCATAGCATTTTCCGACCATACAAAATCCTGGGTTGGCTGTTGTAGAGACGATGGAATCGCCAGAAGAGCTGCCTTGGGTATGAAAGGCTCTTCATCCATCGATCTCTCTGCACAACACCTGGCCAGGTCCTTATGATCAGCAAGGGATGGGAGGGAAGTGTTGATTATATGTCTACTAAGGAAGATGCTGCGAACTCATGCTACCTTAATAGATATCTGGAGTTGGAAGTTGGATGGGATTGTGGGCGAGACTTTGCCTGGCGAGAAGGCATATGTATATTTATATGTAGGGAAGATGTACCTATATTAATCTCATCTCTTTGCAATTCATCCTACTTGAAATAAAACGATATACACATGACAGGATTAGTTAGTAGTGTTTGTTGTAGTTATTTATCGTAAGCAAACATTATTAGAAAACGAAACCCGACCTTTAAACGGCCAATTTGTTCGATTCATCGTAGGATGAATATAGGGACAATGAGATTAATATGGGGGCAGTTTCCCTATATTGGTCGTTGGGAGTGACGAAGCTAAGAAAGTTAATGCACTCCTTTGATGTCCACACAGGCGTTTCCTACTTGTATCCTAGCTCCAAATCCAAAGGTTAAGCGCCTTTTCTTGCGTGAGAGTTTGACTGTCAGTTGGGACATGAGCACTAACTCTTGTCCTAGCTTTTTATGGCTTATGGTTATAGCGCCATTACTCGCTTTCTGAAAAGAGAAGAAGGACGCGCCGACACAGAGTCATACGTTCATACACATACACAAATACAGGCAAACACTCTCTCACACACATGCACACACACGTACACACACGCCCACACACACTTACACTCACACATTCACATATTCATGGTTTGTAAATAGCTTTAGATTGAACCAAGCGGTCAACAAATTTATGTACGATTAAAGGAATTTCCCCCGCTGAACAACAAATGTTACAGGAGCTAAAACTCTACTGATATCAAAAATATAAAAAGTAAAAAGTACTTAGCTGAGTTCCATTTAATTACGTGTCCAATCCAAAAACGTTCGATCAGGCAACTAGCATCGAGCAATGCCCTTATCCTCCAGCTGAAGACTGAAGACACGGGTATCATTTAATCGCACAATTTCTTCATAGTCCGACTAGATGCACAGAATTAAGTCCAGTTGATAATTACGTCGAAACATTGTCGAAAAACTTCATATTCTAGATTTCATAGAAACGATTGATCCACATCCTAGGGCATTTAGCAAGGCACACACAATCGTAGCAAGGACACCGTTGGGGCAACGCACAAAGTATGATGGTGGTCGGTTGGCACTCCCGTAACAATCAATGGAAGCACACTCCGGAGAGCAGTCCACGACCGAAATTATAAAAAAAAATACAAATAAAAATAAAATCAAAACGGAGCAAAAATGACAAGAGAATTTTTTTTTCACGTCTCGCTTCGCGCCCCGCACACTACGATCAGGATTGAAGTGCAGCTAAGTGCAGTATATTTAGTCTGTATTCATCATTCCTATTCTAATTCCCCGCCTTTGTCGGTTGAGATCCGCGGAATTAATAAGCAAAGCATAGGATTAGTCATAGTAGAGTAGGGTTCGAGCGTTTAGACAAATCTGTCTCACGATGTCGCAAAACGATGTTATTACTACGGCTTCGGAAAGTTGTGGAAAACACTGTAAAAGGTGCTATCGAAGTGATAATCAGGACGATATGGTGTGTTGTGATACTTGTGAGACATGGGAACATTTTCAGTGCGCTGGTGTTACAGACTCTATCGCTGACCCAGACCGTAGCTGGAAATGCCGTGATTGTTTGGCGGATTGGAATGATTCCTTCAGTCTTCAATTTCTGGAAGAACAACAAAGGTTAAAGCAAGAAGAAGAATTAAAGATGCGGCAGTTGGAGGAAAAAGTTAAGTTAAAGGCCATGGATGACGAGCAGGACTCCTTGAAACCGAAATACGAATTGCTTACGAGTTCGAGTAAGCGTGAGAAGCAAGCGGGAGCAACTGGTAGAATGGCTTAGTAAGGGATCCATGGTCAGTCGAAGCCATAATCGTCGGGATTTACCCTGCCATTACCTTCAGTCAGCACGATGGCTTCTGGAACGATGCCTCCAACTAACATATCAGTGGAGACGAGAAATGTAAACACTTGTGAAGCTCCGAATCAAGGAATGCAATATGGAGATCCGACTATTGCAGGACAGGGTGGAAGCGTCACAGCTCTGGCGCAGTCATATGAACTACTAGTGGCCACAACTGTCCCTGGAGGGTCGAAAAGTAGCCCACCTACATTTTCTGCCGCATCTGCGATAGTAGTGGCTACAGCTGGAGGTTTTGCAACCACATCAGTAGGCACAGCACCGACAGTTAGTCGGCCAACACGTTCAACGATTCAACAGCCAAAAAGAATCCAAATCCCACAATCTACCGTGTCTATTGCAGCACCCATCTACTCGTACCCCGAGATGAGTGTCACGTCGTTCAGTGCAGGAGTGAATCCATCGAATTCGTACGCTTTGAGCAGTGCACGTGTTATTTCCCAGCAGTACCCGGTTTCAACAATGGATAATTCCTGTTCGCGATTGCCGTGCTTCCTTCCACTGATGCCTGTTAGTGAGTCGTTCGTTAACAAAACAGTTTCGTCAACTGTTAAGGGACGTTTTTATGCCACGTAAACATTTCTCCATACAATTTTTTGAAATTTTGTATGAAGCGTAGACGTTGGTCAAACCGAGCCTCAACGACATGCAACTTCGTATATAGTCCACCAGATTGCCCTCAGATTTCAATAAAATTCATAGAGAATCCATTACTGTCGACTACAGCCTTGCACCTTCGAGGCATGGAGTGAATCAGGTTGCCAATAATGCTTTGTGGGATCTCTTCCCAAGCTATTTGGATTTGCACAAACAGTTGAGGCTTATTGCGCAAATTTTCGCGGTTGATTCTTCGATTTACGATCACCCAAAGGTTCTCGGTCGGGTTGAGATCCGGAGACTCCGGGGGCCAATCCATAATTATTACATAGTTATCCTTAAAACACTGCACAGTGGGAGAAATGGGACCCAAAATCACAACTAATTAAAGGCCGCTGGATAAGTGCCCTGTAAAACAGCTTATCTTATGTAAAAAAATGCGAGAAATTGAATGGTAATGGTTTCATTATGGGCAGACTCCGAGAAGTGGTTCATTTTGCCCGATTTTCCCCTAATTTTGGAAGAAAAATTGAATAATCAAACATTTATCATATTAGCTCTGATAATATTGCATCCATTTGTGCTGTACTATTGTGGAAATGTCTGGAGAATCCAATGGAGGTAATATTGTCTTGTAAAAACGTCAGGAACTGTCCATTTTGCCTGATATTCCCCACATGCTGAAAGTACTAGATATGCCATGTGATTTTGGAAATTTTGAAATTAGAATCTATTAAAATGCAAAACACTATTGTGAAACTGTCCGGGGAACTGAATGAAGAATATTTCGTCTCGTGTAAACATCATTGACCATTTAATTGACCATTTTACCTACATACTGGAAGAATCAATAGATAAAATGCAATTTTTGGAATAGCTGCGCATAAGAATCAAATCAAATGCACTACAATATTATGAAAATGTCTGGAAAATTGAATGAAGTGGATTTTTAGACGTATGCAGACTTCGGGAAATGGCTCGTTTTGCCCGATTTTCCCTTAATTTTGAAATAATAATTGGATAATCCTACATTTATCATATTTTAACTAATAATATTGAACCCATTTGGGATCTACTATTGTGAAAAGTTCTGCAGAATCCAATGAAAGCAATATCGTCTTTTAAAAACCTCATGAACTGGAAAATGAGAAGAATGATTAGTAATTTCCATTTAATTCCAACTACCTTTACTGCTTATCTTGACAGATACGCGTATTTCGTCTACAGTGTGCAGACTTCTTCAGTGTCGTGTACTAATACTCAGTCGAGTATTAGTACACGACACTGAATAAGTCTGCACATTGTAGACGAAATACGGTACTGTCAAGATAAGCTAAAAATAGTTGGAATTAAATGGAAGTTACTAATGATTCTTCTTATTTTCTAGTTACAAGTATTCCACTAAACAGCTCACACTCTCCATAATTCATAACCCATGAACTGTCCATTTTGCCCGATATTCCCCACATATTGAAAATACTAGATATGTCATGTGGTTTTCGAAATTTCCGCGAATTAGAATGTATAAAAATGCAATGCACTATTGTGAAACTGTCTGAGGAATTGAATGGAGCGGATTTCGACTTGTGTAGACATCAGTTATTGTCCATTTTATCCGCTTTTCCCTGCATACTGGAAGAATCAGTATATATAATGCGGCTTTTGAAATAGCCGTACGCTACAATAAAATCAAATGCACGGCAATATTATGAAAATGTCTGGAAAATTGAATGAAAGGGTCTTGTGCAAACCTCGGGAAGTAACTCATTTTACCCGATTTTCCCCTTATTTTTGAAGAAAAATTGAATAATCCTGCCTTTATCATATTAGCTTTGATAATATTGAACCCATTTGTGCCTTACTATTGTGAATATATCTGGAGAATCAAACGGAGGCAATATCGTCTTGAAAAAAACGTCAGGAACTGTCCGTTTTGCACGATTTTCACCACATATTGGAAAAACTAGATATAACAAGTGGTTCTCGAAAGTTTCACAAATTATAATGTATAAAAATACAATGCTCTTTTGTGGAACTGTTTGGGAATTAAATGACATCGGCATTTGTCCATTTTACCCGCTTTTCTCTGCATACTGGAAGAACCAATATTTAATGTGTTTTTTAAGTAGCCGCGAATTAGAATAAAAATTAAATGCACTGCAAGAATCTAAAAATTTCTAGCAAATTGAATGGAGGGATTGTCGTCTTTTGCAGACCTCGAAAAATGGCTCATTTAACCCGACTTTCCCCTACTTTCGAGATTAAAATTTAATAATCATACAGTTAACATATTAGCTCTAATAATGTGGAATACATCTATGCTGTAGTATTGTGAAAATGTCTGGAGAATCTAATGAAGGAGACATCATCGTTTGCAGATCTCTTTATCACCCTGTTTTGGCTAGACCGCAAGCTGCCAGTCACCCTGTATTGATAATGCGGTTTTTGTAATAGCCACGCATTAAAATGAAATAAAACGCACTGCAATATTGTTAAGATGTCTGGAAAATGTAATGCAGGGGATGCCACTTTCCATTTTGCCCAATTTTTCCCTAATTTCGAAAGAAAAAATTAATAGTCATATGGTAATCATACTTGCTTTAAAAATATTTAACTCGTTTGTGCTGTACTATGTTATTATTATTATACTTTTATTTTCGTCAAATGTTCATCCCAATGACCCTTTAAAAAATTAAATTACATACGAAAATTAACAAAACTTAACAAAGACACATACGGAAACAACGCTTATTAACATCACGGGATACATTAAAATCAAACACATTATAGCAGCTGTTGAAAACGCGGCACATGCTTTGCACAGGTTCGTGTTTTCCGTAGTTGGTCCTTGAGTGCTGAACACGAAGAACTGTTGTAAACGGAGATTTCGTCGTCGAGTGTTGATGGTCAAGAGATCCAGTAGAACGGAACAATCAACATTTCCTTGAAGCAGATCACCAATGAAACACGCTTTGGCTACCATACGCCTACCTTCCAACAGTTCCAGGATGATGAGCTTGCACCGACTTTCATAACTTGGCAATCTGCGAGGGTCTTGCCAGCGAAGATGTCGCAAAGCAAAGCGTATAAACCTTCGCTGAACAGCTTCGATCCTCTGGACTGCGTTTTGGTAGAAAGGGGACCAAACGATGGCACAGTATTCCAAGAAAGGGCGAACCAAAGAGCAGTATAATGCCTTCAGACAGTAAACGTCCTTGAAGTTTTTTGCGAAGCGGAACATAAATCCTAGCTGCGAAGAGGCCTTGGAAACAATATACGAAATGTGAACCATGAACGACAGTTTGGAGTCCAGCATTACTCCCAGATCCTTGACCGTTGTTTCTCGTTTCAAGCGCGTACCTCGAAGGATGTAGTCGTGAAGATACATCGCACGTTTTCGGCCGAAGGAGATAGTTGAGCATTTGGATACATTTAAGGACATTCTGTTGATTCGGCACCAGTTATCGAACACTTGCAGTTCCTGCTGAAGAAATTGGGCGTCTTCCGGACATTCTATAACGTAGTACAGCTTCAGGTCATCCGCGTAGGATAATTTCAGGCATTTGAGGACCAAGTTCACGTCGTTCATATATAGCAGGAAAAGGAATGGGCCAAGGTGGCTTGAGGACCTTGAGGAACGCCGGATGTTACCGGAAAGCTAGATGAGACGTAATCGGCAATCTTCACGGACATAGTTCTACCAGTCAGGTATGAACGGAGCCAGTTCAACAACTGATCGTGAACCCCCATATTGCCGTATTTAGAAATGGCAATCTGATGGTTCATTTTATCGAAGGCCGCAGATAGATCTGTGTAAATGGCGTCTACTTGATGACCGCGTTCCATTTCGCGCATGATGAACCATGTAAATACGGTTAGATTGGCGCTTGGGCACAAAACCGTGTTGGTCTGGAGAAATAGTCTGTGAATAGTCATTGACCAGCCTTTGGAGAACAATTAGTTCAAATAGCTTGGATACAGAGCTTAGTGCAGCAATCCCACGATAGTTGGCGACGGATCGTTTGCATCCCTTCTTGTGTATTGGGAATACAAATGACTCTTTCCAGCATTCAGGAAACTCGCCGGAAGTTACAGACAAATTGAACACCGTAGCTAGGGGCGCAGCAAGCGTGTTTAGGCAACGCTTCAGTACAATTGAAGGAATACCGTCAGGACCGCATCCAGTTGAAGTTTTCATCTGCTTCCCGGCTGAAATCACCATATCACTATGAATAGTGAAAGCAGAGCCAAATACAGACATGCGGGGAACATTGCTAGTAGCCGATTCGAGGCTCTCGACGTCCAGAATTTCGTCGCAGAAGACACTGCTGAACTGCGTACGGAACAAGCTGGCGATATCCACGATAGTGTCAGCTTCAAGAGTGCCATCAGTCATAGTAGAGGGTAAGCCGGTTTCTTTCCGTTGTTCGTTCACAAACCGCCAGAAGCTTTTCGGGTTCGTTTTGAGACGACAGGGGAAAGTGAGAGGAGACGGGGGGGGGCGAGTCGTCTGCTGTGTTTCCTCTGGAAAAGCAGCCCTTTTAACTCGTTTCAAGTGTTTGAGGTCAGAATTTGACCAGGCAGGTTTGGGAGGCTTACGGTTGATTTTCTTAGGCACGAATTGATCGACGGCGTAAAGCAAAATACAGCACATAGTCGAAGCAGCAAAATTTGCATCCCCGTTTGCAAGAGTCGTGTTCCAGTCCACGTCGGCGAGAAAGTTGTTCATTCCCTCGTAGTCAGCATGGTTGAAGTCATAATAAACATTTTCGAAGTTGTCATGGAAGCTGTACTCAGGATTTAATTCCAGCGTCAGTAGCAGAGGGGAATGGTTTCTGCAGCTTTTGACAAGCGGTGCCGGAGCTTGAATGACAGAACATCTTTGACCCAGTTCTTCAGTAATGAAGCATAGATCCAGCAAACGATTGTTGTTATTCGGAATGCCGTTAACTTGCCGAAGTCTTGCGGTAGAATAAGCATCAAGCAAAGAGAGAGAGATGCTGTTCTGAATGACGAACATGAAGTATCTGGATAGTGGAAGCCGTTAGTATCGACATGCCATGAAATCGTGCTGAGGTTGAAATCTCCCACAACGACGATGTTGTCGCTGGGTCCCATTTGTGACACGATCCAATCCAAAGAAAGAGTGTGCTTATCGATGAGGCTGCAATGTCGTTGACGATACGATCAGGTGGGATATACACAACGCACATAAACAATGTTCCGGTTTTGGTGGTTATTGCCACCCAGAGATGTTCAACCGTTGAGTTTTCGGGAGGCTTCCTTAGGAGGCGAGATTTGAACGTTGAGCGCACGGCAAGAAGGACTCCACCACCAGATTTCTTGTTGCTGTTGAGCGGTGATCGATCTAGTCGGTACACATCGTACGTGTCATCGAACAGTTGCTTCGATAATGTGTTGCTGTTTAGCCATGTTTCAGTGAAGGCGTAGCTATCGTAGCGGATGCGTCACTGCATGCCAATTGGTACTCGGCGAGCGAACTGTTAATGCCTCCTACGTTCTGGTAGTACAGAAGGGCTTTCGATAAGGGAGGCAACGGAATCGGCCGGTATCGATCTAGAAATGGAAACGGCATCTAGCCGGGCGACGTCATTAGAATAAGGATACTTGCCTTGAATGGCAGCTTGGAGAGCCCTGTCCCCGTCGCTAGACCCAGGGCCGGGACGACTTTGATCGACTGGAACGGGCAAATACAGTGTCACTGATACCGGTAGTGGGGTAATAGCTGGGCTAGGAGGGTCCAGGGCCTCCATATTGCTTTTGTGACGTGCGTCCCAGACCGGTTGAAGTGGCGGTCGATGTGTGTTGATGATGAGCAAAACATGTTAGGTGTGATGGGTAAGAAGTGGGCTCGCCGGGCATAATGTGCCGCGAATTACTGCAAGCATCAGCATGCGAGGTAGGAAGGCACTGGAAATCGGGGAAAGCATCAGGAGCAAAATACCTTGGATAACACACATACTTCGTGTTCGGAAGTTCAGGTTGGGAGACCCCTCCCCAAACTCCGACCACAGGACTCGGGATGGCTGTATTGTGAAAACACCTTTTGGACCTTTGCAAAAGTAAAGTCGATCTATTTACAGAATACAAATATTCATATTTGTTTATTTTTTTGTTTTTTGTTTTCATATTCGGTGATCCGTGGCATATTTTCCGGTTGAGCGAAACTTGCACTATAGTCTTGATTTTTTCATGTTATATTTGTCACAAATGTTTTTTGTGACATTCTGCCTATGTAATTATCTAATATTTTTTTTCGAAGTTGCATTCCAAAACTGTCTCGACTTTGATGTCACAAATATACAGCAATTCCATGAAAAAAGAGGTATAACATCCCTCAGAATTTCATAATAATTGGTAGTTTTTTATTTCTTTATTAGGGTGGCCGTTTTGGCGTTAGGGTAATCCAAAAAATTGAGTTTTTCCAAAAAAGCTTTTTTTTAAAAAAAAAAAACATAACTTTTGAGCCAATTATAAAAAATTGTATCAATAAAAACACAAATGAAAGGTAACTAAACATACTTTTAAGAGAAAATAGAAAAAAACATCAGACATTTTTGCAACATTGATTATAAAAATTTCGTACTTTTTAGTTTTTTTTAAAATTTTCATGGTCTCGAGACCAAGGAGCCCCTTCGTTTATATATTTTTTTCTTGAAAAATTGGACATTTTTACATAATATATGAAAAAATTGGCGCTGTATGTATCTTAGTTTTTGAGATAAGTTTTCTACAAAATGCTATGTTTTTAGGTTTTGTTGACTATCCTACTACGCGTTTCACTACATGTAGAAACTTGCCAACCATTTTTTCTTGAATGTATGTTTAATTCCCATTCATTTGTGTTTTAATTGATAAAATCATTTTTTTATAAAAAGTCTATTTTTGGACCACCCTAACGCAGAAACGGCCACCCTAATAACGTAATAAAGAAACAGTCGAATATTTTTTCGATAGAGAAAAACATACAAATATTTGAATGAGGGTATTAGCAGGCGGATAAAGACAAGCAGAAGACGCACCACGAGAAATATATAGCAACAGAGTAAAAGAAATCCCGGGAGGGACGCGATCAGAGCGCACGAATTTTGCAATCCAATACCTCTCCAAGACCCTATTTTGATTGAACCTCAAGTGAATTTGTCGATAATTGATTTGTGAGCCAATAACTTACAGAAAGCACTTATCGCCAGCGTTCGTTTCAATACTGCTTGCCTGCTGTATGACATAATCGCTTAGACTCAAAATGATATTGTTATTAAGTGGAGCTACATACAAGACAAGGTCTCAGAAGCGGTGGAAGCTACCTTACATAAAGTTCGGTCCAGTTAGAACTGAATCACTTATTAAAAAAGTTGCAGCGGCACGGAAAGTGACCGCTGCAAGAATTTTTTTACCTAGGCGCTCACTTTCTGTGGTATAAATTTCACGGTGTGTCGTGCAGTGAGTCAAAAGTTTTTCCAGATGGAAGCCGAGAGGAGGTGGTGGCCTTGCACACCCACGTTGATAAACCAACGTGGTCCGCAATAAAAAATCGCAAAAAAAACGTTGAAAATCGCCAAATCAACCGTGTATGATGTGCTCAAACGTTTCAGGGAGCGAAAGAGAGTGGATCGAGTGCCTCAAGGTAAGCGTCGTAGTGGAACATATGACCGCAAGCTGAATCCAGAAGGTGTTGAGAACCGTCTGAGCAAACCCTGGACTATCAGATAATGAAATCGCACAAAAATACGCTGCTGCTCGCAGTAACGTTCGAAGAACTCGTTTGAGAGCAGGATATCGTTCTTATTGAGCCAGCAAGCAACCAAACAGAACGTTCAAGCAAAGTTTCGTCACCAAAACTCGAGCTCGGAAATTGTACCAGCAGGTTTTGACGAAGTACCAAGGATGCCTGCTCATCGACGATGAAACCTACGTCAAAATGGATTTCCGGGACAGATTTCCGACCGAAAATTCTACATGGCGACGGAACGAGGAGAAGTGCATTAAAAGTTTAAGTTTGCTTTTATGGACAAATTTGCCAAAAAAAACTGATGATTTTGGAGGGGTGATATGCAGCTGCGGAGCAAAGACCAAAGTGTTCGTGACGAATAAGACGATGGACTCGAAGCTGAACATTGAAGAATGCCTCAAAAACCACGTACTACCTTTCATTAAAGCCCATAAAGGTGCCGTGAAGTTTTGGCCAGATTTGAGAGTTGCCACTACAGCCGGGAAGTCATCCAGTGGTACCGCGATAATAACGTAGATTTCGACGATAAAAACATAAATCCACCCAACTGCCCGCAGTTCCGGCCCATCGAGAGATTTTGGGCAATAATGAAGCGGACGCTTTAAGAAAAGCGGAAACTGCTGGGGACGCGACCAGATGAATGCAAAAATGTGGAACAAATGTGCCAAGGAAGTTGACTCCGGAGGTGTGCAGCGTTTGATGGGAGGAATAAAGAAGAAAGTGCGAATTTTCATTAGAAACAAAGAGAAAGAATTTAGCCATATTTTTTCCTTAAATAATATGGAATTTCTTGTTCTGTTGTATTAAACTTATTTGTACGTCAAGCCGTTACCGAGATGCTGATAATTTTATTATTCCGGACTCTAAATTTACATTGCCTTAAATATATTTATACAATAGGTAAAGTGAAAAATAAACACTTTTCAATTAAGTGAATAAAATCAATCAAAGGAAATGATTTAGAATCAAATAAATAATCGTCAACAAAACTAAAGATACCCTGAAACCATGTTATATCAACATGCTAAACCTGTTGGTTCAATATTGTGGAAGCACGGTTTTAGCTGCTTTAACTTTGTTTAAATTTGTAAGTTTCATACATAGTTCTATGAATTTCGTTTTTTTTTTTGCATTTTCAGGCTAGCATGCATGTCAAGAAAAATTAAATTGCGAAACAAGAGCTTTTCAGGTAAAAAACATAACTATAGAATGTTCGAAAATTTGAAATATCATTCTTATCATTTTATCAATATGCAACCTCAGAGTGAACTGCAAAATTTCAGTGAACCAAAGATGGAAGATATAGTATTATAGGACCGTAAGAGCACGGCGGGTAGTTGTGAAAATTTAACAGAAGTATTTGAATTCACATAGTAAGACGTTTGGAAGGCGGCATCTGATCGAGCAGAGGACTTACCTTAGCTATCACAATGCATGGTAGGCAAGGGGAAGGATGATGAAGGTAAATTGTAAAGATCAGAAATGGAGGTTTCAGTGAAGTAACAATAATTCAAACATATAAGTTCACTAGCTCAGTACAAGAAAGAAAATCTTTTATTCATTAGCTCTTCACAAAGGAAGTAGTGTGGCAATGCTCAAAAAGTAGAGAATGGTTGCCAGATAGCAGTTTGTGAAATAAAGCGTTGCCGTATGAACCGGGTGGTTCAGGTTTCCTTCTCAACGCTGAAATGGCCTGGATGCCAATCGCCTCTCTCAGTTGTTGTAGCTTGGTTGCTTGTTGCGGTTTTGTTAGCAGATCGGCCAGAACATGCTCTGTCGGATGTTATTGAAGACGCACTATACCATTCCCGAACCATCTCCCTTTTTTATGCACTTTGTAACAAGTGTCGATGTGTTTAACTCGCTTCTCCGCAACACGGTCACTTCCAAGGTCAGCGCGATGCAGCTCAGATTATCCTCTTGAACCAAGCATAACCGGAAAATCCAGCTCTTCACTTCCCACCGTCTAGCATCGCTTCCTGATCCACGGCACTTGCTACAGGCAATTGCCAAGGCGGATGTATTCGGCCTGGGTAAAATAAAGCGGCCACACACTTGCTGGTGGCGGCAGCTCCATCCAATAATGCCGCCACCGAACTTGAAGAGACAACCTCGAACCAGACTTTCGGTCGCCGACGTCGCCGGCCCAGTCGGCATCTACGAAGAAGCCCAGGTTTCCTTGATCATCGTGTCCCAAACATAACCCGGTGTTGACGGCGCTCTTTAGGTAACGCAGTACCCGCTTGGCTTCATTCCAATCCGCTTCCGTTGAAAGCGTCACACGCCGGCCAAGAATCGAGGTGGCAATCGATGATATCCGGTCTTCCGAGATCACGGCTGGCATATAACAACGCTCCTAAGCGGGAGATTTTGAAAATGCTCCGCGGTTTTGTAGTCGCTTTAGTCTTCTCCTCCGTTTGTTTGAGGAAGCCGGGATCCACTGCGCTATTTTCCGCCTCCGCATCCTGCATTCCGAACCGCTCCAGAACCTGACTCAAGTAGGCCTTCTTATTAATGCGATATTGTCCGTTATCCAGTCGAATTTGGATGTTGAGAAAATTTGATGAGTTGCCCATAACGGTGATCTCGAATTCGTTGCTTATATTCTGAACTACCACTTTAAATTCATCCTCCGTGGCGCAAATAAATAAATTTGACATCATCTACGTATATCAATATAAAAGAGTACTTGCCCGATTTCTTGCTTTGGATGTTCATGCGTTGGATCAGCCTGCGATTGATGATAACCCATCTCCTAAATCACCTCGTCAATCCGCTTGTTCCAAACATGAGCGGCCTGTTTAAGCCTGTACAAGCTGCGCTTTGACCGACAAACAAGCATTCGATCCTGGCTTTCATAGCCCGGCGGTTGTCGCAGATACAGTTTCTCCTGAAGCCGTCCGTGAAGGTTCACAGTTTTGATGTCGATCTGCTTCGCCAACATCTTCCTCCGACTCGCGATGGTCAGCATCGTCCGGAATGTCATCTGTTGTACTACTGGAGCGAACATCTCTGGTCGTACTCCGTTCCGAATTTCTGGCAGAACCCTTGCGCTACAAGTCGCGCCTTGTAACGAACCAGATTACCGTTCTGGTCATTTTTGCATTTGAAAATCCACGGGCATCCAATTGTTTCTCGATCTGGGGGATTCACTGTTGGTTCCCGTACGTGCAATTCTCCCGATGCGATCGCATCTCGTCAATCACTTCCGTTTGATCGTACTCGGTGGACTGTGGATCAGGAATAAATTTACGAAATGTTTTAGGTTCAATTGCAGTGGGCGTTGCACCAAATTGACCCCTTCTGCATACTGGATCGTTCGCAAAATTCAGCCGTTCACTCTCTGCGAGCGTCGAGCCGGGAAGTACATCTCTTCTTCTTCTGCCACTGGATCCATTTGGTCATCATGTTCCGAGGCATCATTGAGCATCTACGACGGGCGCGAAACGGTAAACCCTGGCAGCCACATAGCGCCGTCATCCTCCCCAGCTTACGGAACTCGTCCTTGCCACTATCCAAGCTTATACTGGCGCCACTGTCACTTACAGAATATCGTTCACCGTCAATCACCACTGCCCCTTCGGCTGATGATGGTTGGCCTTCCGGTTCCCACAGATGCGGTGACGACACCCTTTATCTGTTTCCGATCTCCAAAAACCGAACGTCTCGGCTTATCACGATCTGACCGGTAGCAAGGTTAAGCATCCTGTAGGCCTTATGTTCTCCTGAATACCCAACAAACGTCATTTTGATGGCCTTTTCATCCAGCTTCTTGCGCTTTACTGCTGGAACCAGGACATAAGCACTGCATCCGAACAGCCGAAGATGATTCAGGTCGGGTTTCCTCTTAAACCAGATCTCGAATGGCGTACATCCAACAGCTGCAGACGGTAAACGGTTTTGCAAGTAACATGCAGTGTTGATCGATTCGGCCCAAAATCGTTTCGGCATGCCAGCATCCAGCAACATGCATCGGCCCATTTCACTCAAGGACCGATTTTTTCGCTCCGAAACGCCATTTTGCTGCGGAGAATATGCTGCTGTATACTCCGCCTTGATGCCTTCTTCCGCATAGAACCGACGAAGCGCTTTGCTGGAGTACTCTCCACCTTGGTCGGAGCGGATAATCCGCGGCTTGCGACCAATCTGGTTCTCCACCATTCTGACGTACTCCCGAATACGTAGCTCCACATCCGACTTTTCCTTTAGAAAATAGATGAACGTATATCGGCTATGATCGTCGATCATGGACATATAATAGCGGCAGCCCCCTGGAGTCATCTCCTCCACGGGCCCGCAAACGTCGGTATGTACAATGTCTAGGACATCCGTTGAGATTTTCTCGGCAACTTTCGGAAATGAAGGACGAGCCATTTTGCCCTGAATACAACACTCGCAGGTCCAGCGAATGCCACAATCCGTCACTTTCATACCTGTAACCAATTCCTTTCGCTTGATCTCGCCGAGCACTTCCGCATCCCTGTGACCCAGGCGGCGGTGCCATGTATGTTGGCAATACTTCGAATGCTCTCGTGTCTTCGCCTGCAGCAAACGTTCGTTTGCAGTTCGTAGAAAGTACATATCGCTTTTCTTGTCACCGACTGCGACCACAACTTTCCCGTACACCAACTTGCAACCAGATTCGTCGAATTCAGCCCGTACACCTTTCGATGCAAGCTTGCTGACCGAAATCATGTTTCCGTCCAGGGAGGGGACGTACAGCACACCCGTTAACGTTAGCTGGATCGCTTCACCGCTGTCATTAACGCACTCGATAAAACAATGTCCGACGCCATCGACGCGATTTTCAGTACCGTCCGCGACAATAACACTTGAACGCGATCCCGACTCCATCCGGAGAAACGCCTCTCTGTCGTTGCACATATGTGACGTCGCGCCTGAGTCGATCAACCAAGAACGAGATCGATTTACGTCTGTAATTTGCCGCACCATAAACGTGAACGACATTGAGTCGTTTTCGCGAACTTGTTTCACTTTTTGTTCTTGCTTCGGTTTATTCTTCTTCTTATCGCTGCTTTCGCCACCACTCATCTGCGACAGGAACTCCTTACAGTTGCGCTTTTTGTGTCCTGGTTTCCCGCAAAAGAAGCAAACCGCAGCAGAGACAGACTTTGTTCCGTGTTCCGCTTTCAGCAAGCGCTCCTCCGAACATTTTTCGCTGAACAGCTTCTCGTTCTCGTCGATGAGTTTTGCTTTTACCAAATCCATCTTCAGCTCCGCATCCGACCGGCTCTCCAGCGCGGTGGTCAGAGCGTCGAATGCCTTCGGAAGGCTGCGCAGAATCATTGCAACCTGCATATATTCCGAGAGCTTTTCACCCGCGTTTTCCAAACGGGAGTAGAGCTCCTCCATTCCGTAAATGAATTCCTCCATGTTCTGGCCTTCCCGAAAGTTCGTGCTGCAGATCTCCTTTAGCAGCGAGACTTTTCCCGTTAGAGTTGCTTTGTGATGGTGCGTTTTCAGTGCCTCCCACGTACTTTTCGCTGTCGTTTTTGCCATGATGAGACTGTGCTGGCCGTCCTCTACCAGCAGCGCAATGGTTGCTCTCGCCTTCTCGTCACCTTCGTTCCAATCCGCGGTGACCGGAGTAGGGGGAGTACCCGGAGAAACGTACTTCCACGTTCCTTCTCGCATCATGAGCATTTGGACTTTGAACGCCCACGACCGGTAGTTACGATTATTTAATCGGACAACGCCTACTTTCGAAAAGTCCATTTTTTTTCGCCTTCGATAACAGGTCCCGAAAAATACTTGACGAGCCGCGTCGCGCACTTCAAAACTTTCTAGTTTGCACTGGCCCCGATACTGGGCCCATAACCTGATGAAGGTAAATCTGAAAAGACTGGAAACGAGGGCTCAGTGAAGTAATAATAATTAAAACACGTGTGTTCACTAGCTCAGTACAAGAAAGAAAGACTTTTATTCAATAGCTCTTCACAGCGGAAGTAGTAATGTCAAAGTAGAGAATGGTTGCCAGATTAGCAGTCAGAAATAAAGCGTTGCTGTATGAACCGGGTCAAACGAAGAAATTCTAGTCTTGTTTCACGATTTAACATTTATTTAATGTGATAAACATAACTTATTAGGCTATTTGAAGGAATTAAATCCAACTATCTTAGTGTAGAACATTAACTTCACCACTCCTAAGAAGAAAGCACAATTTTCAATGTCCAAGCAAATCTGAGCTGCAGCCGATCGATTTCATTCTTTGATGGGAATTCCACCAATATGCCATTATCCGTCGGTTTCCACTAAAAAAAAATCAAATTTCAATACATAAGTAACATTTAAAAAATCGATCCGACCACTTACCTTCAAGCTCGTATTGAATCCCAGCATGGTGATTTGTGTTACCTTTGAATAATATCGATCCAAAACACCCAACACCACACTGTTGGTCTTGAACGGGTAGTTCAGTACGATTGCATACAGATTGGTAAAGCTTCCTGATTCATCCGCCGTTCTCAACGATTTCGAGGTGTACCAAACATTGGATGTAACTGTGTCGTTCTGGTGAGTCCATGGCCTACTCTTGTAGATAGCTTCCCCGTTCGTTTTAAGCCATCTGCCCATATCAGTCAAACGTTCCGCAAAGATCGGATCGATCGTACCGTACTTGCTGGGACCAACGTTGATCAGAATGTTACCCCCACAGCTAACGGTGGTGGCAATCTCCCCAATCAGTTCGTCCGAGGTGAGAAAATCTTCCAACTTGGCATTCTGTCGATGGCCCCAGCTTTTCTTATCAATCGTCATTGCATTCTCCCACTTGTGCGGTTGGAGGACACCTATCGAATCAATCAAATCAATGACAATAATAATCCTAAGAAAGCATTCAATTTCAAACAAGATGCATTTCAAGAGGTAAACACTCACCAGGGTTGTACCGATCGGAACAGGTATGGAAGTCTCCATGTAGACAAAGTGTTCCAATACCCCACCGATCATTGGTCACAATCGTGTCCTTAACAGGGGATTCATTGTACAACCAAGTGAAGAACTCTTTCGCCTTCCAGTAACCATCCGGTGCCTCCCAATCACCATCGCTCCAAAGAACCTCCGGTTTGTACTTGGTGATCAGCTCCTTCAGCTCTGGCCACACTTTAAAGTCAACATAGTCGTGTTTGAGGAATGCGTGCAGCTTATCTGCATTGTAGAGGCGATTGAACCACTCGAACAACGAGTAATAGACACCAAAGGTTAGCTTGGTATTTTTACGGATGGCAGTGGAGAGCTCTCCCACGATATCCCGATGCGGGCCTACGTCGACCGAATTCCAACTGTATGTGTACTTCGAAGGCCAAAGAGTGAACCCTTCGTGATGCTTGCTGGTGAGAACCACATATCTTGCTCCGGATTGGGCGAACAGTAGGGCCCACTCGGTTGCATTGAACAGCTCGGCTGTGAAATCACTGGCGAAATCCTGATAGGTGAAGTCCGGTTTGTAGTTCTTCGTCATGAAGTCCACATAGTTTTCATATTTATAGCCTTAAAAGAAAAAAAACATCAATCATAAAATATTGTTCAGAGAATGTTGACCCACACTCACCCTGCCAATTGATCCAGAACCACTCCGATCCGAAACTGGGCACGGCATAGACACCCCAATGTATGAAAATTCCCACCTTTGCATCGTCGTACCACTGAGGAAGTGGCCGCGAATCAAGACTGGCCCATGTTGGTTCGTACTTTCCAATTTCATTCTTCTCGACGTCGCCCACCGTTGAATGAAGCCATATCAACAGACAGAATAACAAACAACGTAAACTCATCACTTCACTTACTATACTGGCGACAGAATGGAGCTCAATCAGCGATAATTGAACCGGCTGGACGAGAGCTTCACGTCGAACTGGAGATCAGCGACGCGAGACTGCTGCGCATGCTTACAACCGGCATAATGGGTTTTGAATAAGCTCGCTGAGTCTTTTCTAGTTGAACCTATTTTCTCTACATTGGAATCGGGATTCAAATCTTAGTGCGCATCGTTCCCGGAGCTTTCATAGCTTTCTACGATTGGGTGTCAACAACTGCCTTCAACCCTGATGCAACGCCTACTTGAAAATCGAAAGCTTTGCTTGCAAGCAATCTCGTATACAACAGTGAAATTTTCAAACGAATAAGATAGATGTCTCTACCGGAACACCCATACAAGTCAGAAAAGCTTAACTTCTTCTTCTTTCCCTTTTTTAGCATCCGATCTCATATGGGCACCGTGGAAGAAGCATTCGAGTTCGTTCCTCAAACACACCGAGCTGGGCGAGTATATGAAGAATCTCTTCTCGCAAAAGCATCCGGATGCACCGAAGGACATCGGTTGGAACTTCCACGCCATTCAGGGCCTGCAGAGCAGCTATGTATGGATGGAAGCAAGGACTAGTGTCGCTTTTGAGCTGGGAAATAACCTCTTCGCTTTTAATTTTAGTCCTCCGAGGAGAAGTACATGATGCCAAAGGAGCGTGCCAATCTGATCAATCCGAAGCTGATGAAGATGCTCGGCGGACCGTGGAGCTTGCGGGCCAATGCAGTCCTGCTGGATTATTTTACCAATACCAACTTGATCGACATGGCGGTGCATGCAAATCGCTACAAGACACTGCAGAGCCTGGGCGAGGAAGTTGTAGTTTTGGATATTCAGTGAATTTAACTGGAAAGTAGTACGGTAAGATATATTTTGGATTATGAGAAAAGAGTTCTTGTCAATTTCCAAAGTTAGGTTTTAGTATTTCTTATGATTCGAATTCGAAAAGGGTTTAACTCCAAGCCAGAGCCATTTATGATTATCCATTAATATCGTTCATTAGTTGTAATGCTTAAAGAATAAGGTCTCAAATACATCACAATTATTGTTTAAGTATAGCGATAACTATCGTGTAGTAAAATAAATGATGGAAAAATTACGTGCTGTATTTTTCGAATCCAAAAACTTAGAATTGCAATGTGTTTTCTTTTTCAAATGGTATTCAGCTGATACTAACTGCTTTTATATTTCTATGATACATGCACTCATAATGCAATTTTTGTTTTTATAATGATGAAAATGTATGTGTTCTTTTTCTAATTACCACAAAATTTGTTCCTTTTTTTATTGGTTGGTTTGGGAAGGTACCATGTGAAAAAAAAAAAAGGGGGGGAAGGGGGGTAATTTTGAAATTTAATTTATAATTATTTTTTTTTTTTTTTTTTTGGGGGGGGTGGGTGTTTTGTGGGGGAGTGGAGTGTGTTTGGTGTGGGGGTGGTTTTGGGGCACGCGGGGAAAAAAATTTATAAATAAACTATTCAAGAATACAAGGGGAAGTGGGGTAAAACCAGCCATATCTTCGTTCACAGAGCTGTGCGGTGGTTGAAACAACCTTTATTCGATTTTCCAGGAAATTTCACATAGAACTAGTCCTATTTGGTTTATCTTAAAACACTCCGAGCAAAGATATATATAAACTATTCAAGAATACAAGGGGAAGTGGGGTAAAACCAGCCATATCTTCGTTCACAGAGCTGTGCGGTGGTTGAAACAACCTGTATTCAATTTTCCAGAAAATTTCACATAGGACTAGTCCTATTTTGTTAATTTTGAGCAACTCGGAGCAAAGATATCTATAAACTATTCAAGAATACTAGGGGAAGTGGGGTAAAACCAGCCATATCTTCGTTCACAGAGCCGTGCGGTAGTTGAAACAGCTCTTATTCGATTTTCCAGAAAATTTCACATGGGATTAGCACTATTTTGTTGATCTTGAACGACTCCGTGCAAAGATATCTATAAACTATTCAAGAATACAAGGGGAAGTGGGGTAAAACCAGCCATATCTTCGTTCACAGAGCCGTGCGGTGGTTGAAACAACCTTTATTCGATTTTCCAGAAAATTTCACATGGGATTAGCACTATTTTGTTGATCTTGAGCGACTCCATGCAAAGATATCTATAAATTATTCAAGAATATAAGGGGAAGTGGGGTAAAATAAGCTCTATAACTCCACAACCATATCCGTGCGGTGTTGAAACCACGGTGATTGAAACCAGTTCCATTCGATTTCCCAGACAATTTCCAAGCGGAAATGGCCTTGTTTATAAGCCGCGCTTAAAAGCGACAAAAGTTACAGATTTTTTCCTTAGTTTTCATCAGTTCTTGCCCACTGTGCGTTGGACGCCACCAAGCCAAACATCATGACACCAGCCGGATGTTTGGTTTGAAATTTGAATTTCACTTTTCCCGGAACGTCCCCCAACTGCGGCGGGACCAACCCCCCCCGCGGGCCCGCCGCCCCAACGGCGACAAACCCCCCCCGGGGCAGGACAAACACTATCCCCTCCACCACCCACAACGCAATCTCACCGCATTTTGTTTTTTTTTTTTTTTTTTTTTTTTTTTTTCGTCCGCTTCCCGGCTTCCGCTGCTTAGGACCATCCTGCAGGGACTTTTTTATGCGGTAAACTGTTTCCAAATGGCACCCTACCACCTTGGCAATCTCTTTCGGCTTCTTCTGGGCGAGCAACAAACTGGTGATCACTTCTTTCGCGAACATTTTGACGAATTTGCAATAAAACAAATAGCATGTTTGGATGCAGCACTTGAAAGTAAACATAAACAAATACACTTTCGACAGAAATTAGTCACTAGCCCAATAACGAGTTAACCCAATAATCAAGTTTGAACATTTTCGCATTATTTTCTGCCGCACCCTGTAGACTAATACACAGTGTCTGAAAATGTTAATTTATCCTCACCTATGTTGATGAGCAACTTGTTTCAGTGTAAAAGATTTTGTTTGAGTTTGTTTGATCGCCGTGAACATCCCTGTTCATTATTTTTCTGCGAGGTTATACTTTGAGCTGCTCATTCGCACCCGATTATCGAGGCAAAAAATATCATAGTCATTTGTTTCTGATTGATTTTTTGTCCATTTGAATATCATTTCACTTGGCGATTTTATTCAAAACTTTCTATAATGGATGATCAGCAGCCCGGAGCTTCCCATCCTGCTAGAGATGGATTGAAACGTTCTTCATCTGGTGCCAGTAAGTTCAAATCTATTATTCCGAGTAAGTGTAACAAGTTTAATTGTTAATTGCAGAAAAGGAGAAGTTCCAGGACATCGCGATGCGTTATATACAACGTGAAGGCTCTTCCGGTCGATGTGCAATCGATGCCTCTAGCAACTGCAAATATTTGCAGACAGTTCTGGATGTTGGCAATTTCATCCGTCATTTTCGGAAACTACACCCCATAGTTGCCAACAAAAATGGCCTGATGAAGGATGATGATGTTCCGGAAAAAAAAGGTCAGAACCGTAGCGAAGCGTATGGTGGCTATGGATCGTCCGCTCTTCATTGAGAGATCATGAAGCTAGTCACATACCACCATCTTCCCCTGGCATGCGTCGAATGGGAGGGTCTTAAGCAATTGATTGATCCATTAGCAACGGCAGTTGACGTCACCATAAACAGAAATAAACTAAAATACCATCTCCAGGGAATTGCAGATGAAGTGCGCAAGGCATTGGCGAAGGAAATGCGATTCAAGCTAATATCGCTGAAAATTGATTCCGCAACACGGCTGAACAGAAACATACTAGGAATAAACGTGCAGTACGCTTTAAATGGAAAAGTTGTGATAAGGACGATTGGTAAGATAATCCTTCCTTCGCATTTATGCCTATTGTATTTATCTTTCCTTCTTTTCCATCAATTATTTTCCAGGAATGATTGAACTAAAGGAACGACAGACAGCAGCTTTTCTGAAGACAAAGATTCTTGAAGTCCTTGCATCTTACAGTGTGTCTATCGAACAATGTTTTTCGGTTACCGTTGACAACGGAGCCAATATGTTGGCTGCCGTTCGAAAACTTAAACTCGATCTAGATAACATCTTATCGCAGCAACGTGAAATTCAGAATCTGAACGATGCAGAAACTGATGTAGATGATGAAGAAGATGATCATGGGCATGAGTTGACCGATGCCCTGTCTCACGAGTTCCAAGAGCAGCTAAATTTAATCAGATGCTCAGTACATACACTGCAGCTTGCAAATCTAGATGTAGTTGACAAAAAGAACGAAACAGTACAGACGGAGACGATTACAACTATTGCCAAAAAATGTAAAGGTATTAAATACAAAACACATTTCGAATACCACAATGCAATTCTTCCACCGGTATGGAGCCATACCAGATAGGGAGGCATTTATAAAATGATTGAGTGCTTCTTACATCAAAGAGAGTTCTTTGAAAACCTCGGTGAAGAGTTTCCAGAATTGGGTAAGGACTTATCATAACTTTTGAAAAAAAGAATAAGCATGTCTTTATATTTCAGCAATACTGGCCAGTAACTGGAGTTTCATGATGAACTACTATGAGGCGGTCAAACCACTGTACTTGTGTACAAAGATAATGCAGGAACATCACGTGACCTTGCCCGACTTTTATTTATCGTGGCTGAAGACAGTTAGTGAAATCAGTAGAATGCCATCAAATCCGTTTTCACTACGCCTCGCAGAATCACTAACCCGTCGCTTGGAGAATTTGAAGACATCTCGTGCCTTCCAGATGTCACTATATTTGGACCCTCGTTTAAATTACCTTCAATCTAAACTTTTCAGTTACGGGGAGAAGCAATCCATTCAGGTATATTTCTAGTTTGTAACGTCTATATAAATGATTTCCATTGATTATTATATTATAGAATCACATAGTTAGTACTTGGGATCACATCTCCAACCCTCGGCCAGCATCTGAAGAAGACATTTCAAACAAAACTGGAGGAAGTGAAAGCAGTCAGTTCGACGATTTCATAACGGACCTTTATGGGGGTTCACTAGTGATGCCTGCTAGAACTGATTGTTCATCATTCGTTCAGCAGTTGAAAGCTCAAGAGGCTGAACCTCGACAAACCATCAACTTGGATGTGTGGGAGTACTGGCTCAAACCCACCCCGAACTCTTCGAAGTGGCAATGGTCGTTTTGGCTACCCCTTCTAACCAAGTGTCAGTTGAGCGAGCATTCTCTGCTCTTGCACTTGTGTTGTCTCCACATTGAGCCGGTCTCGGGCATGAAGCATTGGAGAATATCCTGCTGATAAAACTCAACAAGGATGTGTTCGAACAGTCACTTACTACATATGAATGGAAGGATTAGGCAGATTTCGGATCGCGGATCGAATTTCGTTTAAGCGAAGACTGAGAGAAAATAACATTAAAAAGAAATTTTTCTTCATCCATAAATTTTTAATCTTATACTGTATACCAAATAAACATTTTCTGGCATTTACTCAATAACCAACATATTGCAACATAATATTGAATTTTTATGATACCTGTCAGAAACACTCACTGGGTTCAGTCGATCAACTGGCGCATAATATAGCATATTCAAGAAGTTTCTTGTCCTTCATTCCATTTCATTCCTCCCTTCATATGTTGCAATCCGTTCGCTGCACCGGCTATTGGTTGCCCTAACGATGTTGAATTGACCCTGCAAACCGGGAACCGTTAACGTTTGATTTAAAAAGTTACATGTAATGAAATCACAACATTGACTAACCTCCGTTTTAAAATCTTTGACCTTGTCACTGATTCGGTGTCTTCATTTACTGTGACGATTCTTCCTTTTCCTTTGAAATGATCTTTGGAGATGCACTCTAAGTCACAGCTGATGGCAGTGAATATCAATACTGCAAACTGATCTTCAAAATCAAAATCGTTTCCACCCGAATGAAAACGAATATTGACTTTGACAGAAGTGAATTTCCAAATGAACTCGACCGAGCGAATAAACCAAAACAAAAGGTGATTTGAAAATAGATCGTTGCACTAGTCACCAGAAAGTTGTCACATCAAGAATCAGGTTCATTTGTATAGTAGTAATACGATGTCATGTTGTCTTCAATTTCATCCAATTTGAACCTCAACGAAGCGATTTTTAACAGCGCCGCACTGCCAACATGGTGTTTTGGGACCATCAAGCTTCTTCTTGTTGATTTCCTTGGAAAATCATCTGAGCCGCACTCCCAGCAACGTCTAAATCCAGTGGAACAGGACCCCATTGCATCAACCTCGTTCAACGCATCAACGTTCATTCCGAGACGCAACCACGGCCTGAAATTGAAGTTGAAGAATTGCCAATGGACCCACAATACGAAAAAGATTCCAGTCAACAGGAACGAGCTGAAGTCATTTCCGAACCAGAAGTAGGTCCCAGTCAGATTGAGCAACCTGAATTGGAGCAAGAAGAAGATGTCCAACCATCAACCGATCCTGTTCAAGAAATACCATCGCTCCGGCCACAGAGATTGATTCGGATGCCTTCAAGATTTGAACCATGCCTGTTCTGGAAATAAGAAGGGAGGAATGTTGGACACTATCATAGTAGTCGGACATCAAGCAACTACAGTTACCGTGGACAGCCTGACAACGCGTAGCAACCGGACCTATAAAAGGCAGTCAACAAACTGCATATGATTCATTCTGTATTAAGACTTCAAGCAATAAAGAACTATTTCAATATTGTATCAAGTACAACAGTTTTGTTAACTTGTTTTTACAGCCGTCTATTGAGTGGGCCACAATGTACAAATTTCGGCTTCTAAGAAGCACAGAGGAGGCGTTGTTAGGCAAAACAGTTGTGAATGTAGTCTTATCGACAACGCCGGGAGGAGTGCTGGAATAACACTAAAATTGTTACTTGGCCAGTCTTTATACGCCCTTCTTGATCAAAAAGTATCCATATTGCAGGCTTTTTGACAGTATTTTTCACTCTTTACGGATCTTAAGCCGCCATTTTGGATACCTAAATTAAGGCGGTCATCATTTTCCGGCATCAAGACGCCGTCAGCGTTAAACAAATATCCATATTGCAGGGTATTTGACAGTATTTTCCATTTTTCCGTTATTAGAATAGCCATCTTGGATTCCAAAATGGCTTCAGACATCGATTTCCAGCAGTCTACTCCATTCCCTTTATAAAAATATCGATATTGCAGGGCATCTCACTTTTTTTCCGGAACAGACGCCGCCATCTTGGATTCCAAAATGACGTCGGACACCGATTTCCAACCTTATTTGGCCGTTCCTGATCCAAAAATATACATATCGCAAGGTATTTAACACTTTCTATGCAACAGAAGCCACAATCTTGAATTCCAAAATGGCGTCGGACATCGATTTTCTGCCTTTAAACGCCATTTCCGATCCAAAAATATCCATTTTGCAGGGCTTTTGACAGCAATTACCAGTTTTTCTACAACTGGAAGCCACGATCTTGGATTCTAAAATGGCTTCTGACATCGACTTACGGCCTCGAGGTACAATTTTGTCGAAGGCGGTATCTTCATACAATAAGGACTGTTTCGAAAATAAGTTATTCACATATTTTTCTCTCAAATCATATAAAAAATGATATTTTATTCAAACAAATGGAAGAGTCTTTATTGTATGGGATTGAACTTGAACATTAGGAAGACCGGATGCAATTAATATTATTCTTTCACGAATTTGCGAATTTTTGATCGAACGCTTTTCATCAACTTCTGGACAAGTGTTTCATCACAGACCTTCTTCACAATCGCCCGACAGAGTTCGATGGGCCGAACCTGAGGGCAATTTGGCGGATTAATGTCTTTCTCAACGAAATCTATTCCCTTTTCCGTGAGCCAAATGAGAGTTGTTTTGGCGTAATGCGCCGACGCTAAATCCGGCCAAAACAGTGGAGGGGTGCTATGCTTCTGCTTTATATCAGCAGCAACCTCTTCTGTAGATACTCAGATCGATAGATTTCCGCATTTATTTGTAGTGTAAAAAATGGTAGACTTCATACTGCAGGAACATATTGCCTGCCATACCTTTAGCTCTTTTCGACCAAACTGCTCCACTTGAATCGACCTGTCTGCATCGCTTATATCCTCCCCTATGACGGCAGTGTAATATTGTGGACCTGAAAGGGTTTTTGAGTTCTCTTTGACATAGCCCATGTCACATAGCTCTCATCGTCCATCAAAATGCATGCATCCGGTCGCTGCAAAACCCGCAAATACAATTTCCGGGCCCTTGTTGCTGCGCGTCGCTTCTGTTCTGCACTTTGTTTGCCGATTTTCTGCTTCTTGTAGGTCTTCAGGTTGTTCCGTTTCTTGATACGTTGAATCATTCCGACGCTGGTTCCTGCTTTATAGTCCAAAATGTGTTCTTCCAAATTAGAGCTACCACTTTCTGATCTAGTTTAGGGTTGGAACATGTTTGATGATCTTCTTGGCAGTTCATCCAAAGAACAGTGTCCTCAAACTTGTTTATGATGGATTTTACACTCGCGTGATGAATTCCAAAGCACTTCGCCAATTGTCGCATAGGTACACCCTTTTTACCTAGCCATGTGTCCAAAACCTTAATTTTCACGTCTTTTTCAATGCGCGACACTTTTCAAAACGAAGAATTTAAACCATACAAACAAGTAATCAAACGAAAGATGACAGTCAAACGCACAGCCTGCTATGGTGAACACATTAAAGCCATCGCAAATACACGCGGACAATGCAAATGTACGTGGACAGATTATTTTCTGTACATTTGCTAGCGCCGCGTAGTGAGCCAATTCCGCAATAATTCGGACACCTCGAAACATGAATATAACATAAATTTCGCATTACATGTCCGTCGTTATTGTTTATTTCAGATTCATGGGATGTGTTTTAACAGTTCCTGAAGACAAAACATAGTTATTCGGTATTTGCATAAAATTTTCGAACTTTGCGCTTAACTCCGTCCATTAGGGTTCAGAAATCGTAGAAGCCGTCTTTGTCCAAATTTGCTGGAAGTGTTTGATGTCTTTGATTCCTTGCTTCTTTACAGAAAGCTTCCGCTTCATCAGAGCCCAATATCTCTCGATTGGTCGTAGCTCTGGGCAATTTGGCGGGTTTAAGGTTTTTGGTACAATGTTCACTTGATTTGCTTGGTACCACTCCATCACAGTTTTAGCATAGTGGCATGATGCCAAATCGGGCCAGAACAAAGGTTTTTCTTTGTGACTTTTGATGAAGGGTAGCAATCGCTTCTGCAGACACTCTTTCTGATAGATCTCCTTGTTGATTGTGCCTGTAGTGACGCAAGATTTACTCTTTTTGCCACACGTGCAAATTGCTTGCCACACAAGGTATTTTTTGGGAAATTTCGATGCCTTCTTCGTTCTGAAATGCTCAGCAGTAGCATTTCTGGCCATAGCAGAATAAAAAGCCAGCCCTGGAAGCTGCTTGAAATCCTCCAGGACATAAGTTTCATCGTCCATAACAACGCATGAAAACTTCGTCAAATATTCGCAGTACAAACGTCGAGCCCGTGATTTTGCTGCCAAGTTCTGTTTGTCGTTGCGATTTGGAACTGTTTTTACTTTATACGACTTAAGTCCCAAACGTTGTTTTGATTTTTGGACAAAACCAGGCGACATCCCTATTTTACGAGCCACCGTTCGAATGGAGAGATTTGGGTTTTTCGTTAATATCCTTTTCACCTTTCGGTCCATGACAGGATCAGCGCGTCCAATGTTTTTGTCACTTCTCGGTTTCCTCTCCACCGTCAAACGTTCCGAAAATGATTTGAGTACATCGTGAACAGTGGATTTAGGCAAATCCAATTTTTTACAAGGTCCCGTGTTGACAAGTCAGGATTTGCCGTACGCCAGTACAAAATTCGCTCGCGCACTTGTTTTTCTTTCGTCGCCATCTTGAATACTAAACATGAAATGTAAACATCAATCATAGTCTTTTTCATCATAGACTCTCAGCTATACCACAGTGAAATTTTTCATTCCCACGTGCAATATTTCAAAAGTTACAATGATTGAAGGTGTCCGGATTAATGTGGATACAGACCTTACTATCCACCAACCGAAAGACATTGACCTACTGAACAACTTTGCTGAAGACAGTAACTTTCCATATGGTCAGGATCTCGAGATATTTCATGGTGGAACCAATTTATAAAAAATTTTGGTGGGGGAGGCCCCTACCGAGCATCCCGATAAATAAAAAACCAAGAAAACTGCCTTCCCAGGATGATAATTTATTATAGGAAAAAAAAAAAGAAAAGAAGAAATATATATTTGGGTGCCGGGGGGTGGGGGGGACCACAGGACTGAAGCTGCTGTTATCCACAAACAATAATCGTGAAGCCGAAAACTTGGTGCTGCGTGTGGTGCTTATTTGACAGCTCGGTTTTCTTGAAGGCTATATGCAGCAAACATAATATTCGCGGCGGAAGTTGTCGTGTTTTGTCGTTAATTTGATTCGAGAGAAAAATCTTCCGTGTTGTTCTTATTGAAGTAGTTATCACAAAGATAGTATTTTTTCATTATTTATCAGCCAGGTTTTATAATGTTTTATCTAAATTACTGATACTAGTTGTTTGGTAGAAGAAATATTGTAAAGAAATATAATCCGTTGTGAATCGAGCTTAAAATTTTAAAATCGTCACTAGCGCCACACCAAAAGTAGCAGGCTTCTAGAACTAACGCTTTCTTCAGTCCTCTGACCACCACCGACTTTCAGACAGTGCTGCCAGTTTGAAAAGTGTGAAATCATTCTAATTGAGTGTTGCAAAATTGAATAGCTTTCTTATTTTAAATTCAAATTAAGCACGGTTCGTTTCAATTGCTTCATGAGTGTTTTTAAGGTACCTCCGATTTTTTAGCTCAACTTAAGGGTAGCTTTTTTTATAAAAAAAAAAAAATACTCTTTTCCCCCCCGAAAAAGTAAAATCCCGGAAATTAGGTGGGGCGTAAATAATTTTTTTTAAATGAATTTTTGGGTGAAACATTTCCGACCATAATTTACAAATTCGATTTTTCTTTTTTGAAAATCAGTACAGCCTACTACTCAAATGCGATGTCTACAGCTACATTAAGTAAATCGTAAATGTTCAAATATTCATCCTTTAAGTATCTTCAAACTAGCTTCTCGCAAGGGAGAGATTTGTACTCATTTTGGCGTGATGGTCATGTATGTTGAATTCTACTACGCGGTTACTTCCTTTTTGGTATAAATTGATCCCCACATAAAGGTAAATTCTCAGATCAACTTTATCAAAATATTGTTTTTGCGAATAGAAGACTGATCAAATTGATAAATTTCTTGAAAAACGGTGCGATTGACGTCATTGTCTACTATATCAGTGTTTCGATAGCAAAATATTGACACATTTATGCCATATCTAGATTTTGACTGGCAGCTATCATTGCCGCAGAGTCGACCACATAGTGAGAGATACGATAGAAGAGTGACAACATTAAATCGATCCAATATTTTTATCAGTACACCGTGCCCTACCCCTTATATTGCAGTGCCTTTAAGCCCCGTCCTATTCAATGTACCTTTATGAAATGCATCGTTTGGAAACTTTGTACTATGGTTCACAACTTAGTAGGCCTGAAAAAAAAATGATACTTCTCTTTGTTCTGTCGGATTTTTCACGTTAGGTTTGAGTAACCTGTGAGTCTCTTGAAATTAAAAAGTATGTATTTTGGGAGCTTTCGAAGCCTATCACTTTGCAGCATAAGCGTCCTTCATTTTTTTCCCCCCGTTTCCCATTCGTTACTAGAGTAGACTTCAAAACAGTTCAAGTCATAAAGGACATTTCAAAGCTAATTTATGGCATTTCCATAGCAACCGTTTATCTACCCAGCAGGAAACGCCAATCCATCATTCGACTCGCTTTCAACATTCAAACATCGGCAACATATTCCACTTATTGAACGACGCGGAATGTCAGCCGCAATATTTTCCCATGATTTTACGGCTATCCGGCTCCAGAGAGGTCCGCCGACCGTCGCTCATGATTTTATTTATATACAAACCGCTCTGCGCCGGGGTCCACTGGTGAGCCAACGGCTCTACCCTCACCAGAAATGATCGATAGAAAAACTGTTACTAATCACTGCACACCGCGCGTCTCCATTTGCCACCCACATTTGGATTGTGCAGCGTTGCAAAGCGCCACACATCGATCGGTGATTCTAATCGGCAGGATTAACCTTCCCTTCTAGCTTTCTACGAACAGGCCCGGCCGAATGGTGCTAACGATAGCCATAACAATTCATTATTCATCTATCCGGGTTTCCATTTAATGAGCGCCCCTTGACTCTCCGGTGGGACCCAACTGCATATTGTGGAAAGGAGAGTCGGCGTCATCTTAAGCCCGCTACAAAGGTATAGGTACCCGTGCACTTTGCAGCAACTAGAAGCCAGTAGTATTGTGATCGCAGTCGCTATATTGGACCAGTTCATGAAACGAAAATCCTTGATTGCATTAGGAAAAATTCAAATTTCGAAAACCGATGTCGTACTAAAAATGAAAAACCGAATAAGATTTGTTAGTTCTTCTCGACCAGTCTATCATGTTTCCTATGGAAGGTGGGTGGTTCATAAATCCGTTTAACAGTTAGATGCTTTTTCTTTACCCCGCCGCTTGCAACAGTCCACTCGTAGACACAATATGCCGAGCTGATCGGTAACCAGTCGTCGTCATGGTGGAGCCTCCATATGCATGAAAAAAAATGCCCCACTGCAGTCTTCTCGATTCTCGCTTACCAGTTATTAATGGCTCTGACAGCGATATATCATTCATTCATTCCTTCATTCAGCCATTTCTGCCACGTTGCAATCGACGTTCTTATGCGCCGAGTGATTATGTAAGATCGTAAATCAGCGAATGTGTAGCCTTGCTCGTCGATCGCGATTTAGAAAGTGCAAAACCTACAATTCCTCCAATACGAACAATGGAGCCCAGTTGGTGTGTTCAAATTCTATGATTGACTCACAAAGGCTATGCATTTTAATTACTGTAACTAAATCCGTAAACAACGATTACTTACAGTAGCACAGTTATGTTAGCCATTGTGTAGAAATCGTAAACAAAAAACCGCGACTCGACCAGTCGCACCTTCAACCCTACCCATAAGTCCAGCGCGGCCACTTACAAGGGCTCGTTTCCCATATTAATCCCATCATAGCAAGCCGTTGCTAAGCTAAGCTCGATACCTGCTGCCTACTGTGATATGCACCGTCGACTGTTTATATACAAACGATAAAGTCATAAACGAATGGAGAACCACATTCCATCCGAGGTCGTCTAGGTTATATACCTACAAATCCAGTCTCGGCATATTAGTCAGGCCTCAGCTTTGGAGCTTGGACTCAGGTTACTTTCTGATATCAGCAGCAGCTAGAACGAACGAGACACTCGCCCAGAAGCCTTTGGCGGAGAATGTTGGGTGATTGGGTCGTTGCGAGTTCTGCACCCTTCGGTGTACTTTGCGACTTGCATGCAAATATTTATCAAATATTGAAACTAACGTTTACTTAGCCACTAATTGTATGTAATTAAGCTGTGTGTTCTCTGCAGGTCGTTCGAACCTGTGACTACGGCGGCGACGGCCTTCACTAGTTAGTAGCAGAGGCAAACGGTTCATTTGAAAGGTACGATCTGATTTACGATGCTCGTACAAAGTGTGCGGAGGAATGTTAACGATCGCTGAAAGGGTCTCTGTTTTCATAAGGGTGGAAAAAAATCATAATTTTAACAACTTGGGTCTTGAATGTATTTTAGGATTGGATTGGAGTTCTTTATTAGAGAGACTTTCAGCCTCGAATATATTTTAGATGGTTGTTTTAAATTCGTGTCTATTTAACATTGAAAATGTGCCAGTTCTTTGTTCGAATCAAGCGACGTCTGAACTGTACATTGTAGATTCGAATCATAGAATCACGTAAAAAAATATGTTCAATCTCCACTAGATATACCCTTCACAACATATCCCAAATTCTGGACTGTAAAATGATATCTTAAGAAATATTAGTAGTGTTGATTTTTCAATTTTTTTATTTTGAAAAAATAATTTTTAATTGTGTTATTCCCGACATTCTGTGACTGTAAAATGATATCTTAAGAAATATTTAGATTCTCTAAGATATGTTGGAACATTTTCATGTTTCCAATTTTTTTTAACACTTTTTAGAAGAAAAAAAAAACTTTTTCAACGAGGGTATAAGAAAATTTATTTTTAATTCAGTTATTGTTTTAATTGAAGTTTGGTGGGTATTTTAATTGAAAAATGGAATAAAGGTTATGATTATAAAAAATGTGGTGTTTTGGGGGAATTAAAGAAAAGAAAGAAAATATATTGGGAGAAATTAAGGCCTGTATTCGAAAAAAAATGCACCATTTTTATCCGTGTGTAACTTGTCCGTGGGTAAACATTGATGAAAATCTGGGTATAACTAGTTTGGAGTGAATTGTTTACATGTGCAAAATTTCATAACAATCGGTTCAGTGGTTATTGAGATGTCATCGAAACAAGAAGAAAATCGCCGGAGAATTTTGCGCGCCGTCATGGAAAATCCGACTGCGACCATGAGATGGATTGGAAGACAACTGGGAATCACCCATACAACTGTGTCTCGGGTGGTAAAATCGTTTAAGGAGTCCCAGACGACCGAGCGGCGGGCTGGAAGTGGAAGAAAATCGAAGACAGCTGACCCTGTGAAGGCCCGGAAGGTGTTGGATTATTTCAAGTGTAATCCGAACCTTTCGATTCGCGACGCGGCTCTGAAGGCAAAGTGTTCCGCCTGGTTCGTTCAGCAAACCATGAAACGAGCTGGGCTTTGTGTATTCAAGGTCCGCAAGGCACCGAACCGGCGTGATCAACAAAACACACGGCGGCCAAATCCCGCGCAAGGAAGCTGTATCGAGAGTGGTTAACGAAACCGATGTGTGTGGTTATGGATGACGAAACCTACATCAAGTCAGACGCAAAGCAGATACCGGGGCTGGAGTTCTACGTTGCCAAATCACGGTTTGATGTTCCGAAAGACATAAAGAAGAAGAAAGTGGACAAATTCGCCAAAAAAATACTTGCTCTGGCAGGCCATATGCCAATGCGGTAAACTGAGTAAATCGTACATCACAACGGGTACCATCAACAGCGAAATTTACCGCACCGAGTGCCTCCAAAAGCGTCTGTTGCCCTTCCTGCGGTCGCACGGAGGCGAGACATTATTTTGGCCGGACCTGGCATCATGCCATTACGCGCGATCGACGTTGGATTGGTACAGAGACAAAAACCGCCAAACCGCCCAAATTCACCAGAGATTCGTCCGGTGGAAATATTTTGGGCCATTATGAAGGCCAAAGTTCGAAAATCGTCCAAAGTGTTTAAGAACGAGCTGGAGTTGAAGAAATAATGGATGAAAGTGACCAAAAAGGTCGGCTCCACCATTGCACAAAATGTAATGAGGGGGTCTTAAGGGAAAGGTACGGGCTTTCAGCGATGGAAAGGAAATTGAATTGAGTAATTATGCCGAAATCCATATGTATTACTTCATTCCCTGAAAGTTTCAAGAAAATCCAACTTACAATAAATTTTTGGCGAACACTTTTGTCTGGTGCATTTTTTTCGAGTACAGGCCTTATGTATTATGTTGCAAAAGTAATTAAATCTTTCAAAAACATTTACAATGTTCAGTTTTCACCAACCCGGGAACGACCTGACACTTCTAGTACATTGTCACTGAAAATCAAAAATTTGGTCCGGTGGTACTGTCAAACGTGTCAAACCGAAAAAAAAATCTAGCTTATCTTCTAAAAAGGTTGGAATGCGGATATGACATGTGATATGAGCATGAGCATGAGCATGAGCATGATTGACCGCCCACGGATGCAATTCCGTTATTGCCAGATCAGCTGTATTTAGACAAAGAACCAACAGATGATGTTTGGGACAAACATACATCTTCAATGTGTTAAAACTGGTGACCCATTGTAAAGCAATACCGGCGCCGGCCATACCCGAATGCTGGTCAAGTAGGGAATAGGAAGGAACGTGTTGACGTGATGCTCGGTTTGAAGGAAGCCGAGAAATCCTCTGCACTTCCACGAGAAATCACTGGGATGTTGGATAGTTTGGAAAAGGTTAGCAGCAGGGTTCGTTTTGGTTAACGATAAGCTGAAAATACCTACACTATCCGCCAAAAGCAATAGACCGCTCCAATGTGACTGAAAATAGACAAGCATAACGAAAAACAAAACAAAACAAAATAGACAAAATAAAACAGGATATTAGATATTGTCTTCAAAATATGGTAGAGATAAATTATTTGTTGCTTTGCAAATCAGCTCTCCTCGATGTCCTAGATGGCCAAGTCCTGCTGGACCCGCAGCTGCTGCCGTCGGAAACCTTCCGTTAGTAACATGATATCTATTTCTAAAGGGTGTATTCGATAAAAATGGCACACAGAAAATCTTCTGTAACTTTTGAATCGTATGAGTAAAAAACCTAGAAATTTGAGTAGATCGTATCCATAGTGTATTATTTACATCTGCCAAGTTTCATAGTTATACATTCAGTAGTTCCAGTCATGTCGTCGAAACAAGAAATTGTCCGTGAGAAAATTTTGTGCACTCACAATCAAAATCCAGGGGCGTCCCACCGGTGGATTGCTAAAAGGCTTGGAATTGCAAATACAACTGTGTCTCGTGTAATAAGAACCTTCAAGGAGCATCTGAGTGTCCAAAGGAAGGAAGGGACGCCCCTGTCCAATGGACAGTGAAATGGCCAGGAAAGTCGTACAACAATTCAAGAACCGTCCAAACATGTCAATTCGAGATGTCGCTAAAAAGTCTAAGGTGTCAGTCGGTTTTGTGCAGAAAACCATGAAGCGTGCTGGGTTACATGTTTACAAAGTGCAAAAAGCCCCAAACCGGAATGAAAAACAAAACATCACTGCGAAAACCCGCGCCCGGAAACTTTACACGAAGCTGCTCACCAAATCCGGTTGCATCGTGATGGATGACGAAACATACGTCAAGGCCGACTTCCGTCAACTTCCTGGGCAAGAATATTTCGTTGCCAAGTCGAAGTTCGATGTTCCGGAGGATGTTCGAAAGAAGAAACTATCGAAATTTGCAAAGAAGTTTCTAATCTGGCAGGCGATTTGCGGATGTGGTGAAATAAGTGCTCCCTTCATCACTTCCGGAACAATAAACGGTGCGATTTACACGGAAGAGTGCCTTAAGAAGCGTCTCTTGCCATTCATTAAGAAGCACAAAGGATCAACTCTGTTTTGGCCTGATCTAGCATCCTGCCACTACGCTCGAAACGTATTGGAGTGGTACCGAGCCAACGGAGTCAATTTTGTGCCAAGGGATATGAACCCACCAAATTCACCGGAACTTCGTCCAATTGAAAAATTCTGGGCAATTATGAAAACGGAACTTCGCAAACATCCCAAAACTATAAAAACAGAGCTAGAATTGAAGAAAATTTGGGTAAAAACAACAAAAACACTGGGAAAATCGGTTGTACAAAATTTGATGGGTTTTGAACAAGGAAGGTGCGGGCATTCGGGATGGGAGACGAAATTGAATAAAACAAATGTTGTAAATCAAAACTCATTAGTAGTTCTTCATTCCCTGAAAATTTCAAGAAAATCCGATAATCAGTTTAATTTTGATGAGTATATATGTGTGTGCCATTTTTATCGAATACACCCTTTAATACACTCTTCTTGCACCGATTAATTTACAAACTCACCCTGCACACCGAATCAAAATTCACTTTGGCACAGTTGTGGTATTTTCCTCTAAAATCTAGTTCTAGATATTGGCACTTGGTTGCAGGAAACAGACTCAATAAGAAAAATAAACTCACTTATGACCTCTAACTTTACACGGTTGCTAAACAATACACACTCGCGGATATGACATGTGATATTGTGAGCGATAAAAATTGTAAATGCAAAGTTTGTTACATTTTATGCTTGCAATGAACAAGGAAACAATGGAAACATAAAAGTGTGACACTCGGTACAACATTTTGAATTGCTTCATATAAAACGTGTTTCAAGGGGAAAGAGGGAGCCGATAAGCGTTTCCTAAGGGGAGCGGTCAATCATCAATTGCGTAAGAGTTTCAAGGGATCGTTCAAACATGAAGTCATGATTATTAGATTGTTTGCTAAATCACAAAATTTAAAGATCTTTGTGTAGAGCAGATTTTATTTTATTTTTGTAAAATGTGACGTCATTCATAGATATTCCATGTAATAGATTAAGTCTAGTCAAAATAGTCTGAAGGTCGAAAGTAACAGTCGTAAGCAATGACTTCTAGCGTATTTTTCTGGGATCTGCTTGCTCCCACAAACAAAATATCACCAGAAACAGATACAAGGAGTTATTACCTTCCCGTCGGTAGTGGATATAGATGTGAGCAACCTGCACTGTAACAGGCCAGTACCCATTAATGGGTAAATATGTACCCATTTTTCGATAGTATATGGAACTGTCAAAAAATGGGTACTTTAAAAATCAAAATAATGCATACTAAATACCCATTTTTTATTTTTAATGAGAGATCATACGATGGGTATTTTTCTACCCATTAATGGGTAAACAATATCTTAGCATTTTCCTGGCTCGCTTTGTTTATTTGAAAGTGCGTGGTTCGAAGAATAGAAAAACTTCGCGTAATCCATTCCACGAAAACGCGAAGAATACGGAAGAACTGAAGGTTAAACTGGATAGCGAAAACTTCCAAAAAATAAGAGGTACGTTAATAATTTAATATTATAATATAAAATACTTCAATTTCATGAGTAGAATCGTACTTCCGAGTATGTGTCTCTTCCGGGGCGTAAAATCCAAGCTTTCATCAAGTTGACGTCAAAATCATTTAAATCCTTTCAGATATATTCCACGGATATCCTCTCTGGAGGATAACGATGTGATATGGACCACTTGAACGTCGCCGGAATATTTGCCGGTGTGAAAACTCCCGAACGAAACTTAACATACCTGATAGGTATTTTTTTTTTAAATATTCATTTATTTGTACAGGCTCAATCGAATCAACTTTACAGAGCCAAGTTTTCATGTTTATATACATCAGTTATCTTAGAACTAAGGTTAAGGGGGTGGAACCGATTACTCGCGGCCGTCTCGAGGTTAATAGGAATTACAATTTTATGGATGGGAAAATTGCGGTGGAAATTTTAAACAAAGCATAAGGAACAATGGTTTTCTTATGTCTAGAATTTCAAATTACAATTTTATAATTGAACGTTTTGAATTTAAAAAAAAAATCCCTAACCACCCCCACACACACACACACACACACACACACACACACACACACACACACACACACACAACACTCACACACACAACCACAATCACACACCGATGCACACAATCCTCAAAAATTTAACCTAAACAAGTAAGTTAATCAAACTACAATCTAAGGCTAATGTTTGTCAAAAACACATAAATGAGTTTCATAAACTCCAGATCGCGTGCAGCCAAAATGTCTCGAATCGGTACATTGGGTTGTCTACCTCGAGCCCGAAGGGAATCATAAAGCTCAGATCTGACTCCACGGTGCTCAGCACAAAACCAAATAACGTGATCTGCGTCCTGGTAACCTTGTCCGCATTCACAGAGATTGCTGTCTCCCAGCCCAACACGGAACAAATGAGCGTTTAAAGAATAATGATTGGACATGAGGCGAGACATCACACGAATGAAGTCTCGACCCACATCCAATCCCCTGAACCAACATTTCTTGGACACCTTAGGAGTGATAGAATGTAGCCATCGCCCCAGATCTCCTTTACTCCATTTATACTGCCAGCTATCGAGTGATAACTGACGATAAATATAGAAAAATTCGTTGAAGGCGATTTGTCGGTCATAAATATCGCCTTCCATAGCGCCCACCCTTGCAAGCGAGTCCGCTTTTTCATTGTCAGGAATCGAACAATGAGAAGGGACCCATACAAAGGTGATAATAAAAGAACTTGAAGATAAAGCACTTAGAAGACCTCGCATTTTCATAAGAAAATAAGAGGTGTGCTTTACCGGCCTCAAGGAGCGAATATCCTCTATAGAACTGAGACTATCCGTGAAAATGGAGTGATTATCCGGGGGTGGTGGGGGAAAAAGTTTCTAAGTAAAATGAATTGCTGCAGTGCTGCCAAAGAGAGAGAAAAAGGAACGTGGTGCATGAGGGATGGAAGCAATATTATTGTTTGCAATAACAGGGGGGGAAGCCAGCGGAGTCCTTTATCAAAGACCCGTCAGTGAAAAACGTTTTGGTGGAATCAACTAGGCCAAACTTTGCAGCAAATATCACCGGAGCAATCATAGGACGATGATGCTCTGGGATTCCACGAAGCTCCTGTTTCATGGATAAATCAAAATGAACCGAATTTCCGAAGTCGAAGAAGCAAACACGATTGGGAATATTCAGCGAAGGGCATCCTGAGTTATGTACAAATGGTACAAAGTCATGAAGCGAGTTTGAGGATTCAACTCAAGGAGCTTCTCAAAATTTTCGATCACCTGGGGGTTCATAACTTCACACCTGGTAAGGAGCCGGAGAGATAATTCTGAAAACCGATCCGAGAGTGGCAACATGCCAGCCAGCACTTCCAGACTCATGGTATGAGTCGAGTGCATACAACCTAACGCGATACGAAGACACCGATACTGAATACGTTCCAGTTTAATGAAGTGCGACCGAGCCGCTGACTGAAAACAAAAACTACCGTATTCTATAATCGACAAAATCGTTGTCCGGTACAACGTTAGAAGATCTTGCGGATGCGCTCCCCACCAGGTCCCGGTAATTGTGCAGAGAAAATTGATCCTTTGTTGGCACTTTCGCTTCAGATACTCAATGTGGGATCTCCAGGTGCACTTTGAATCGAACCAGACCCCAAGATATTTAAATGACATAGAATGAGTTATCGGTGTACCCAAAATTTGAAGCTTCGGTTGTGCAGGGTTATGCTTCTTAGAAAAAACTACCAACTCAGTTTTCTCCGTAGAGAATTCGATACCTAGCTCGAGAGCCCAAGTAGACAAATTGTCCAAGGTATCCTGTAAGGGTCCTTGCAGATCGACCCCATTGGGTCCCGTGACAGACACTACACCGTCATCTGCAAGTTGTCTCAACGTACAGTTGTCACTTAGACAACCGTCAATGTCTTTGACATAAAAATTATACAAAAGGGGGCTTAAACATGATCCCTGGGGGAGACCCATGTAGCTAAATCGAGAAGCTGTAGAGGTTCCATGAGAAAAGCTCATATGTTTCTCTGACAGCAAATTGTACAACAAATTGTTCATTAATGGTGAAAAACCACAAGCGTGGAGTTTATCTGAGAGAACTTCAACAGATACTGAATCAAAAGCCCCCTTGATATCCAAGAAAACAGAAGCCATTTGCTCTTTTTTAGCAAAAGCTTACTGAATCTCTGTGGAAAGCAACGCGAGGCAGTCGTTCGTTCCCTTACCCCTACGGAAACCATATTGAGTATCTGAAAGCAGGTTGTTCGTCTCAACCCATTTGTCCAGACGGAAGAGGATCATTTTCTCCAACAACTTTCGAATACAAGATAACATCGCGATGGGTCGATAGGAGTTGTGGTTGGACGCGGGCTTACCAGGTTTTCGAATGGCAATAACTCTCACTCGTCTCCAATCATCCGGTACAATGTTGAGAGCCAGAAACTGATTAAACAAGTTCAACATGCGCCTCTTAGCGACGTCTGGAAGGTTCTTAAGCAAGTTGAACTTGATTCTATCAGCCCCTGGAGCCGTATTGCCACACGAAAGGAGTGCGAGAGAGAGTTCTACCATTGAAAAAGGTTGGCTGATCTCATCTATCGAATTCGTGATTTCGCGAGGAAACATTTGTGCTGGAACAGAATCTGGACAAACTTTTCGCGCGAACTTGAGGATCCATTGGTCCGAATACTCCTCGTTCTCGTTGTTCGTAATTCTGTTACGCAATCTTCGCGCCGTGTTCCAAAGGGTATTCATCGACGTTTCACGCGATAGCCCGTCCACGAATTGTCGCCAGTAACCACGTTTCTTGGCCTTGATGAGGCTCTTAAATTCTCGTTCGAGAACCGTGTACCTTTCGAAGTGCTCAGGTGTTCCACGTCTACGAAAAACTTTGAACGCGTCGGACTTTTTGCGGTAAACCTCGGTGCATTGCTGATCCCACCATGGGGAAGGAGGTTTCCTGTGAAATGACGTTCCTGGAACTGGTCGAGTTTGAGCTTGAAGTGCGCTTTCCAAAATCAGGTTGGAGAGGAAGTTATATTCCTCCAGCGGTGGAAGCCCTTCTACCGTTGTAACGGCTTCATCTATTGCTGTCCTGAACCTTGTCCAATCGATATTACGAGTTAGATCATACGTGACGTTGATCGATTCCGGCGGAGTGAGCCCGGTGGCAACCGAAATTTTAATAGGCAAATGATCACTACCGTGGGGATCCTGGATCACATTCCACGTGCAATCCAACGATAATGAATTCGAGCAAAGTGTGAGGTCTAACCTACTGCCAAGTGAGGATGGACCAGCCAAGCGTGTAATTTCTCCATTGTTGAGAACGGTCATATTGAAGTTGTCACAGAGGTCATATATCAAAGAAGACCGGTTGTCATCGTACAATTCTCCCCAGCCGGTACCGTGAGAGTTAAAATCTCCCATGACCAACCGCGGAGAAGGAAGAACCGAACAAATATCTGAAAGTTGTTTCTGGTTTATTGAGACTCTAGGAGGAATATAAACGGAAGCAATGCAAAGGCTTTTATTTTTAATAACAGCCTGACATGCGACAACTTCAATACCTGGAATTGGAGGAAAATTCACTCTATAGAAGGAGTAGCACTTTTTGATCCCCAAAAGTACTCCTCCTCCACGTGAATCCTCACAATCAAGCCGAATAATGTTGAAATCGTGAATCGGAAGATCGATTTCGGGTGAGAGCCATGTTTCACAAAGAGCAAATGCATCACAACCGATATTGTGAGCTAAAAATTTAAATGATTCCAATTTAGGAATAATACTTCGACAATTCCACTGCAGAACAGTGATCAAATCCCCGACCTCTTTTGGCAAATTATCCATCGAAGGAAATGATAGCTGCAAGGAGGGGCCACTTTAATGTTAATTTCTTTAAAAAAGTTTTCACAGTGGGAAGCATTGCCATAACAATGCTTTTAAGAGGGTCAGACATTTCGAGGTACTTGAAAATACCTTCCACAATATCATCAAATGAGAACAGCCCAGATGAAGAGGGGGCTTCTGTTCTAAAAATCGGGGCATCGGGGGTTCTGGATGTCCCCAGGAGAGAAAGGAAATCCTGTGTGTAGTTGGCACTTCGAAAACCAGGAGGATTTGGATTATCCTTATTTCCACTGCTCTTTGAATTGGGCATGTTGATTTGGGGCTTCTTTTCAGCTACTTTCCCTGCTCGGATGCGTCTTCGCTTCCGTGAAGCACCTTCCGGAAAACTGAAAGAGGTCCCCTCCTCAACCAAGTCCGAATCAGACTCGTCATCTGACAGAGCAGCAAAAGGATTTGTATTGATATCGGGTGGCGAGGCTTTCTTAAGCATTTCTGCAAAAGATTGCCTTGAACGTTGTTTCAGAGAACGTTCCAATTTTTCCCCGCGTTGTTTGTACGCCGGGCATGGCGAGAGAGCATGGGGAGGAGTACCCTTGCAGAAACGCATTTTAGTGTGTTATCTGCACAGGGACCAGCCTCATGTTTCTCCCCGCAAGTTGAGCAGCGCGCCTTATTGCCGCAATGAGAGGCCGTATGCCCCATCTGCTGGCAGTTTTGGCAGATCATTACCCGGGGTACAAATAACCGCACAGGTAGCCGAAGTTTGTCCAGTTCTAAGTAGTGAGGAAGGGCAGAGCCAGAAAAGGTCACCCGAAACGAGTCTGTGGGGGTAACTTTTTTTCTTACCCTCGCTGTGCGATATTTTCACTAATTTTGTTACTTCCAGTATCTGTACTGGGGGGAGCAGAGGGTTCTTGAATCGGCCAACCGCCCGCTTCTCCAAAATTTCAGGGCACAGACTCGCCTCTGTGACTACTCCTACAATCTCCACATCACGAGCTGGAATATAAACTCTATATTCCAGTGTAAAATGCTGGGAGGAAGCAATCTCATTAGCCTGCTTCAGGTTAGAGACGACAACACGGAGTTTATTAAATTTAACTTTCGTGATCTCTGTCACGGCTGAGAATCGCTTCGTCAAATCAGTAGTTATTTGGTACACGTTCAGAGGTTTAATTTTGGGCTGAAAGTAGACAATCCATGGACCGACCGAGTCCATTGGATAAGATCGCGGTCGAAATTTTGTTTGTGCCTTCCCATCATCAGGTGGCAAAGGCACTTTTTCAGCTAAACCGTCCATGTCGAAGAAACCTCTTCAACATGCACGATTTGCCTTACTTGTGGGAGCGTTGAACGCCCCCAAAAATTTAAATCACACACAAACACAAAACAGGAACACACACAAATTAACGCTACACTCTAGTGGGATGAGAGACAGAGGAAAAAAACTTAACTAATATTACTGATCTGTTGCTGCTGCTGCTGCTGCTGACGCACCGTATGCCTGAACGTCGCACTTCTATGCGGGCAGCGGGGAGCGGTGCGCTGCGTAGGTGTACGGGTGAATCCGATCGCCTTTGGTGCACTCGCTCGCCGATGTCGGATGACCGTTGGCGATGTAGTAGTGTATCGCTGGTTAGCGTCACCACGCGGGGATGAAGCGAAAATGAGCGGGATGATAATTCGCCAGCAAGCACTGCTTGATTTTCTTATTTCACTGGAAAACCACACTGCCTTCTTAGAAAAAAAAACTCACATTCACTCCTTTCACTGAAGTGAATAGATTTTGAGAAAAAAAAAACTAATTAAAACTAATTTCCAAGGATCGCACTCGAAAAATCTTCCAAAATAACGGAGCGCTGGATCGAACGGACTTTCTTCTTTCGCTGAACGAAGTGAGATAATTTGTTGTTGATATCAAGATAAGTTTGCGAATTGCTATCTTTATGATGTTAGACTTTACTCGGGTATTTAACAAGCAGGTTTGGATTTCTTTATTAGAGAGACTTTCAGCCTGTGGCTGGTTCGTCTCTATTTAACAAGCAGCGTTTGAATAGCATTTAGCTACTTTATTGCAAATCATTTGCTGATGTCATGCTAATATAACCGTGTAGCAGCTGAAATGTAGATAAAGGGTTGATTTATTACATATGCTAATGCTTAGTGGTAACGTCAGTAATTTTCACTTCTTTCTTCTTGATCTTGGCTTTTACGCTCTTTGAACGACCTTTTTCCTGCTGTCAACTTTCAAGATCAAGTATTCTAGAAACTCTTCCACCGTTGTTAATTGAGATTTCGATGGAAGTCGTGAAATTTTCCTACTCGTCTTCAGCACGGTTTTGCATAAAAGCTGCGCCTATCGACTGAGCTAAAGGGGGCTTTAACTTCATTATTCAATGATTCAAAATCGTCTCACTCCATACTTGTGTGATTTAAAAAACAATTTTTTTGATTCACTTATTACTAGATTAGTCAAAAAATTTTAAAAGCGTAAATGAAAATACATTTTTTTCGGGCAAATCACTTTTATTGCTAGGTATAGTCTCCCGTAAGATCAATACACTTGGTCCAACGATCTTCCAACTTTGTTGTCCCATCATGGAATTGACTTTCTGGAAGGCCTGCAAAGTACTCCTCTACGACGGCTATAACCTCTTCGTTTGATGAAAAATTCTTTCAGCGAAGGAATTTTTTGAGGTGTTCTCAGAAGTCAGAGGGAGCTAAATCTGCCGAATAAGGTGGATGCTGGAACAATTTGTACCCCAATTCACTGATTTCTGCGATGGTTTTTTTTTTGAGATGTGTGAGCAGGTGCATTGCCTGGATGAGTAAACTATAAGGTACAGCCCAATGGGGTTGTGCGCAAAGGTGACGTAGGACTACGCAGAAATGTGCAATCTAGATCGCTTGATTGTTCTTATTTCTATCTAATTCCCATACACTAAACGTTCGCAGTACAACCTTAATTTGCAGTTCGGCTCGAATTATCCGTTCTTGAATTTCGTTCGTTGGTTGTTCAACGCTTTCTTCTTCTTTAGCATTTAAGCTTATTGCTTTCACAATAAGCTTATTGCTTGCTCTTAACTTAGTGTTCTAAATGCACTTCCACAGATACTAATTAAGAGCTTTCTATGCCAAGTAACATTTTTGATAGTATGTTGGGGGAAGAAAAGAGGTGGGGGGGAGGGGGGTCGGTTTGGTGGTGGGGAGGGGGGGGGGGCCCGGGCGCCCCTCTTTTTGTTTTTTTTTTTTCCTTTCCCGAGTTAAGGGGGAACGAAAAATAATGGGCGGAAGTGTATGTCGTATTTTTTTTTTTTTTTGTGTAAAAAAAAAATTTATGTTGGTGTTTTTATATATTTTAAAAAAAAAAAAAAAAAAAAATGGAGGGGGGGGGGGAAAGAATTTTTGTGGCCTATTTGTCATTGTGGTGTGGTGTTTAGTTTTTTTTTTTTTTTTTTTTTTTTTTTTTTTCTTTTTTTTTGCGGGGGGGATGATGTAGAAGGAGATGTTTCGCTCATCGCCATGAGACACAAAGAGTAGACAGTCATGTTTGCTAGAATGAAAGATATGAAGAGAAAGTGTTGAAAGTTCCGTTAGTGTACGGTAGGTTGAAAATGGAATAGAAGTATTGAAAGTTGAGCGAAAGGGCATGGGTAAAGTAGTACTCGAACCAAGGACGTTATCATTGCCAAACATCCCACTGCGGGGTAGGTTGAGGCACAGATACATCTGCCACCTCAACTGGCAATAATAACGTGATGAAACTCGCTCATGTACCACTGATCGCTTGTGATAGTTTCTAGCGGTAGTTTGTACACACTCTGTTTTGATGCGTACATGGGAGAGGAAACTCTCTCCTTTTTGGGTTTGTTTTTGTTCACAACGACTGATAATTACTAAGTGTTTATTTTCTCGTCATCTCTAACGTAGAGACCTCGGAGAGAAAGACCGTAAAGCGTTGTGATACTGGTCCCCACCAGTATGAATTAATGGTTACCACCATTTATGGGGTTTACAACTTTCAATACTTCTATTCCATTTTCAACCTACCGTACACTAACGGAACTTTCAACACTTTCTCTTCATATCTTTCATTCTAGCAAACATGACTGTCTACTCTTGGTGCCTCATGGCGATGAGCGAAACATCTCCTTCTACATCATGTCCTTCTCGTCTTTGACTGTCTTTTTGCTCTTCCGAAGTTCCCGCTTCATCATTGCCCAGTACTTCTCCGGGGGGGGGGGCGGGCGGGGGGGGGGGGGTCTTGTGGTTGTGGTGAGAATGAAGAGGGATTTCCTCTCACTACTCGCGGGGGTTGTTGTATAGTGGTGGGGGGGTGCTAAATGTGGGAGTAGTGGGGGTGGTTGGTCGTGTGGGTGAAAGGGCGAAGGAGGCTGCTGGGGGAGTCGGATTTGTGGATTTTGCCTCTTTCTGTTTTCTGTGTTGTGTGAAAGGATGGGCTCCCCGGGCCGGAGGGGAGGGGGGTGGGGAAAGTGAGAGGGGGAGGGGGACATTTTCTTCTTCTTAAATTTGTCGTCCACATAGAACTTGCTCTTGCCGGTGAAAAACTCCAACCCCGGAATTTGCTTAAAATCGGCTTTTATATACGTTTCGTCGTCCATCACACAGCAGCCATATTTTGTCAGCATCTTCTCGTAGAGCTTCCGTGCCCGAGTTTTAGCCGTCGATTGTTGCCGCTCATCGCGGTTTGGGAAGTTCTGTACCTTATATGTATGCAGTCCAGCTCTCTTCTTTGCATTCTGGACGTAGCTCTGCGACATGCCGATCTTTTTAGCCAAATCACGGCTTGAGACGTTGGGATTTGCTTTGATCATCCGCTTCACCTTTCTCTCCGTTTGTTTTGTTCTCCGGTCCCGGTTTTCTTCCAGCTCCTTTGCCGTGGTCCAACGTCAACCGCTCCTGGAACCGCTTCAACACTCTGGAGACGGTTGAATGGTGAATGTTCAACATTTTTCCCAACTGCCGGTGCGACAGGTCAGGAAATTCCAGGTGTTTGGAAAGGATTTGTTCTCTCGACTCGCGTTGGTTCACCTCCATTTTCGTTGAATCGAAAAACACTACTTCGAGTTTGACAGCATGTAAACAATACACATCAATGAGAAAGTGTGCAAAATTTGGTTGATTTTTACCCAATGGTAAAAAAGTTATGCCCTGTTGAATGTGTCGCAATAATTTCGTGTTCGCCCTTTAAAATAAAAAGCAGTCTACTGCGCTTTCATTGATCGCATCACTTACCACAGTGAATCCATGATCTAAAAATAACCTGCCTCACTAACACAAAAACTATCCTTCCCTTGACAATTGTGGAGACGCAGAGGTAAACACGGTCTCTTACCAACGATTGACAAATTAATCATCCTTCCCCCCTCCCCGAAGCCCGTGAGGACGTGGCCGGCGCCGGTACTGATCTATAAATAGAATGAACTAGTGAACTTGTACATTGAAAATGTAAAGCTACTCCCAAGCTCCATCTATGTGGTTCTCTGTGCAATTACACTAGTTCTGCCTTTACCGACTGAGCTAAGGGAGGACCCTGGTTGTTCAACGCGCTTTGTCATTTTCTCGGGTATGCGGCGTTTGGAGCAATGCCATGTTCAGTCGGGTAATGGAAATTTCAAACAGTACAAGAAAAAAAATCAACCAAACAATTTCTTTAATTGGCAAACTGACTTGGTCGTCCTGAAAAAGACGGATTTAATTGACGGGGGGAGAAACATGGTTCGCGATTGAACTTGGGTTTTCTTTCTTGGTTCAGCTCCTCGTCATTGCGGGTGGCCAATTGCAATTGACGTAGGATGATTGATTCTTGTCTCGTTGTCACGGGTGACCCTTTTCCCGAATTGGAGACTTAGTTGACGGGGAGAACATGGTTCCAGTTGAACTTAGGCTTTTCATTCGGTCTTCTTGTACAGCAGGACAGCCTGAAAAGTACAACACTCTGTGAAATGTTCACACCGGAGAAAAGTTTCATCAGCTCTGCGTCGTTGCGGATGGCCAGCTGCATGTGACGTGGTATGATTTTAGTCTACTTGTTGTCGCGAGTTGGCATTTCCTGCCATCTCAAGCACTTCACCGGCCAGGTATTCCATCACCGCAGCGAAGTAGACGGGGGCACCAGCACCAACGCACTCGGTGCCCTTCCTGAGCAGACGGTGTATGCGACCGAGTGCGTAGCCGAGCGCTGACTCAACATCTTCAAGATCGCTGAAAGGCTTAAGGAAAATTCCAACGTGTCCCCATTAAATATCTTTTCCTGATGCATAGGAGACGTTCCTTACTTAAATATGAAGTCGGTGCTGGAAAAGTACTGTGTATTTGGTAAATTTACTCTGAAAAATCAGCATTTTAAGACATCACCTTATATTTGCGTAAATTTTAATAGTAGAATGTTAAAAAGCAATAGATTTAAATATTGAAATCGAAGCGTAGAAAATGTCCCGATCGATTAACGTTCAAAACCTATATATTTTTCGTGACGCTCCAAATTTTCGCAATTCGAACGTGTACCCCAGTATTGAAAACACAGACGTAGTCCTACGTCAAAAGATTTTTTTTTTCTACAAACCGGGTCTTTTTCAAAAAAAATTTCATCCAACTGGTCCAAAAGGTCACAATAATAATCAGAGTTGATTGTCTTACTAGTTTAGAGATAATCTATCAATAAAATTCCTTTTGCATCGTAAAAAAAACTGACGCTAACACCTTCTTGGTCGATTTCTGGACACGAACTCGCTTCGGAGCCGAATTGCCTGTTTCACACCACTCCTTTATGTTGATTCAAGATCATGATGTTAGACCCAAGTTTCATCCATAGTGATAAATCGACGCATAAAATCCTGTTTATGCTTTAGAAATTGCTCCAAATGTTGCCCAGAAAGTCGCATTCGAACGTGTTTTTGTTGCATTGTTAGCAAATGCGGCACCCATTGTACACACAGTTTTTTGAAACCTAAGACTTCAGCCAAAATATGCCATGTTGTTCCATATGAGATGCCTATGGTGTCAGCTATCACATCCACAGTCGGTCGATGATGTTCTAAAACCATAGCCTGTATTTTTGCTATGATTTCTGGTGTTGATGCACTTTTTGGACGTCCTGAGCGTGGATCGTCTTCAACGCTAGTACGACCACGCTTAAACTCCAAAACCCATCGGTGAATGGTTGGAAATGTAGAAGAAGACTCCTTTAATACGTTCACTATCTTTGCAAGGATCTCAGTAGCCGATAAACCTTCCAAAACAAAGAATTTAAATACTGCTCGATATTCGGATTTTCCATTGTTGGAAAATACACTGACACGTCAACTTCAAATGGCTTGTTAACAAAGAATGAATTGACAGATTGAAATGAAATTTTTGCGTCCGCTCTTCCCTAATAAATTACACATGGTTATTTTTCTTAACGACCTATTTTGGGTATCATCCAAACCGTTAGAGAAATGGGTGGAGGATTTGTGATATCTTTCGTTTAAGGTAGTTTTTTATCAGGGTTACGGACGATGAAATATTAAAATAGCGTAGACATTTTGGTTTTTCTACTGCTCCATAGATGTCGCTTTTGAAACTTGGTGACTAACCTAGTATTTATGTTATTTCAAACATTTAATGACAACTTCACTCCATATTAAATGGTTTAGAACTTTTACTTAAGTAATTTTTAGCATTTCAAAATTGGCCCCAAATAGTTGAAGACTAAATAACTTAGTATGCAAGCGATTTAAAATTTAATCACTACATATTCATGTAACTCTATACTTTGAACGGCTGATTCACTTCATATTAAAATGCTTTCAAGCTTTGTATGGCTGATTAACTTCACATTTGAGTAATTCCAAACATCTCAGGATTAACTCATGTCATATGCAAGTGTCTGATCCCAGATTTTTGAGGACTCACTACCTTTAATGCTGGGGTGCGGCAGAAAATAATGCGAAAATTTGTTCTATTTCTTTCAAATCCCATTTTCAACTAATTCAAGCAATGATATCAACATTTTCGAGTGCAGTTATCTTTATAAAGTCCTTTTAAACAAATTTATTCAATGCGTCCTCCATTTTTATTAATAACATCCTCGAGCCGACGCCGGAAGCCAGAGCATGCTTTTCAGACGTAGTCCTCCGACATTGGCTGCCATGTGCGTGTTATGGTTGACGTCAGGGTTTTCACACTAGGGTGTGATGTTTTGCAGGCTCGTGCTTCAACATATGCCCAAATCCAATAATCCAACGGATTAAGATCTGGACTGCTAGGGGGCCACAAATCCTTCGGCCAAAACTTCATGTTATCGTTCAATAATTGTTGGGTTCGATTGGACGAGTGACACGGCGCTCCATCCTGCTGTAGGACAACGTTTTGGTCCTCGGAGAAGTTGGCCTTCACCCAGGGAAGCAATTGGTCCTTTAAAATACCAATATACACTTCGGTATTGATTTTAACTCCAGCATCAATGAAAACAAGCGGCATTTTCAAACCGTTGGACGCCACCAAGCCAAACATCATGACACCAGCCGGATGTTTGGTTTGAAATTTGAATTTCACTTTTTCTGGAACGTTCTCCATTTTCTGCGGTGAAATGAACCGGTCCGTGCGGCTTTTGGCCACAGCATCAGTATAATCATTTTTTCCTTCTTCAACAAGGAATGCAATCTCTTGGAACGAGTCACTCGTAGCTCCTTGACCCGGTCCGTAATCAAGTGGCGTTTCACTCTGGCTCTGGAAGATGCCTGCAGGTCTTCTTTGATGATCCTCCGCATGGATTTCTCCGAAATATTGGCTTCCTTTGCAAGTTTTCTTATGGAACGCACCGGGTTGCGAGCAATTTTTGCACGGACCGATTTGATCACGTTTGGCATGCCTGCAAAGCGCGGACGTCCGCTTCCCGGCTTCCGCTGCTTAGGACCATCCTGCAGGGACTTTTTTATGCGGTAAACTGTTGCCAAATGGCACCCTACCACCTTGGCAATCTCTTTCGGCTTCTTCTGGGAAAGCAACAAACTGGTGATCACTTCTTTCGGGAACATTTTGACGAATTTGCAATAAAACAAATAGAATGTTTGGATGCAGCACTTGAAAGTACACATAAACAAATACACTTTCGACAGAAATTAGTCACTAGCTACACGAATTAACCCAATACTCAAGTTTGAACATTTTCGCATTATTTTCTGCCGCACCCTGTAGTATGTTTTACTTCGTATTCAAGTGGTTCCAATCTTTTTTGGACTGAGTCGCTTCATATGCAAGAGGTTGTCTTTCCAGGACCTACAAATTTCATATTGACGAGTCTCACTCCAACTCATCCACTGGTTGGCAGCACCCTCTCAGAATCCAATGAAACTTTGTGGACGTGTAGAGTATGTCTTTTTAAGTGATTTTGCATATCGACGCGATTTTGTTCAAAATTTATGTAGACTGCTATTTGAAACGGGCTTATGTTTTATGATCATTTTTTTATATCAACATTACTCAAAAAGGACAAGACTAACAAAAAAGTGATTTATGTATGACTTTTAGAATATTGTCTGAAATTTTATGAAAAAAATTGTAAAAATTGTAAAATCGATTCTTATACGCTAAAATAAAATATTTTCAAGTCAATATGCAATCTTAGAATTGGACGAATTTTTTTCTTAAAAAAGACATTATAATTGTCTAAAAGTTCGCATTACAGTGAAAGATGGGCACTTTTAAGGAAAAAAAGTTTTTCAAATAACAACTTTATCATGTCCTATTCTTACCGTCCATCGCGCCAACTCCTCTTATAAAATTGTCCTTACCACCTTTACAGAAGCCAATTTTATTTTATTATAATGACAATTTGGAATTTTTAAGGGTCTTTGAATGTTTGAAAAATCAAGGCTTCTATTTGAGAAGGGCTTATTTTTCAATAATTATTTTTTTAAACTTTGTGATAATACATTCATCCACAATCAAATCAGGTGGTTGATCCTGTTTATTACTTAAAACTATAAACACCATTTAATGATTGACTTTGAGAATTTTTATTATTTCCTTCCTAAAATAACCGTTGTGTTACCTACAGGTAAATAATGGGTAGAATTAATGTATTTCATTAAAATCTATACCTTAGACCGCAGCAGTTAAGCACGAATGAAGGCGTGAGCAGTTCAGCACCCTTTCCGTTTTCATGGATTATTGTACACCCTCTCGTCTTCTGTTATGGGTATTACTCGATGCTGGTTGCCTAATCGGGCTTTTTGGATCGGATACGGGACTTAATCGAATTCAGCTAAGTATATTTTTTAAATATTTCTGATACCATAATATTTTAAGCTCCCGTAACGGATGTTGAGCAATTGGGGATATTCCTCTAATCGCACATGCATATTTTGACCGTTTGTTTCAATTTAAAGCTTTGCAACCCATGAATATGTGTATGTGTGTGTGTGGTCTGGTGTGTGCATGTGTGTATGAGAGGAATAGTGTGTCTGTGTGTATGTGTGTGACCGTATGACTCTGTATCGGCGCGCCCTTCTTCTCTTTTCAGAAAGCGAGTAATGGCGCTATAACCATAAGCCATAAAAAGCTAGGACAAGAGTTAGTGCTCATGTCCCAACCGACAGACAAGCTCTCACGCAAGAAAAGGCACTACACTCTTGGCTTTGGAGCCTGCATACAAGTAGCAAACGCCTGTGTTCCAGCCCAGAAAAGTGGACAACAAAGGAGTGCATTAACTTTCTTAGCTTCCTCACTCCCAACGACCTATATATGTATGCTTTCTCGCCAAGGAAAGCCTCCCGCACAATCCCATCCAACTTCCAACTCCAGATGTCTATGAAGGTAGCATGAGTTCTCAGCATCTTCTTAAGTAGACATCTAATCAACATTTCCCTCCCATCCCTTGCTGATCATAAGGACCTGGCCAGGTGTTGTACAAAGAGATCGATGGATGAAGAGCCTGTCACACCCAAGGCAGCTCTTCTGGCGCTTCCATTGTCTCTACAACAGCCAATCCAGGAGAATGTATGGTCGGATAATGCTATGCTATGCTATGCTATGCTTCATTAAAATCTATACCTTAGATCCCTCAAATGCTAAAACGTACTGTACCACAGGTGGTACAGTACAATTTATCACTTGAGTGATCTTAGGTATAGATTTTAATGAAATACATTATTTCTACCCACATTATTTACTATTCAAGCAAGGCGTCATAATAACAGTGATGCAGTTACATGATTAGTTGTGAAAGAAGCTTATCATAATGGAACAAAATGGTATAAGTATCAGGATGAAATGTTGTGCACGTATCAATAATCCCAGGTGCAGCCACAAGAATTTTATGTAACGTAAAATCAGCTATGATAGAAACAATATATTCCTGGAGATATGACCACAAGTTGGATGAAACAATGCGTATTTGTGATTCATGCCGTGAAATTTTGACCCACAATAGGAATCTCACCACTAAAAAGAGGCGTTCAGATGGAAACGAAGCAAATTGTGATCAGGATCTCAAAAACCCACAACCGTCAACAAGTTATCAGGAATCGGAACATACATTAGGTAATATTTTTTCTCCATAATTTTACCATTTAAATCTGCGTCGAAGTGTTCGAGTAACATATTGTATGTCAATAATAACTTTTTATTTATTTTATTTTACAGAAGCGGTACAGTAATTGGAGTCAATCGCCTCCGCGGATGAGCTGCATGGTCCACATAATGTGAGTAAACTCAATTCAAACCTTGAGCATATCACCAATTTCTACGAGGAATCTACGGAGTATGAATTATTGCGTCAAAAAGTTCGAAGAAATGTCCAGAGCAGTTTGTAAAAAAAATGTTTGGTATGGATCCAGACGATGCCAATAAAGTGGAAGCTTTCGATGAAATGATGATGCAGTTGAAAGAGAAGTTCAATTCGCCTACTACAACAAGAAGTCACCAATTAAAAGTTTCATCGATACTTCCCAAGTCAAGGTCAGTGAATAAAATCGTAAGTGAGTTCAATGCATTGCATCACACAGTGAAACAAATGCAAAGCCTTGTGAGAGCTCAGGGTATTATTTGTAATGCTGAATCACGAAATGGACATGGATTAAGTGATGGCGATAGGCAAAAAGTTTAAAATTGGAAGGAGAAAAGGGGGGGAGAGGAAAAATGTTTTGGAAGGGTGGAGGAAATGGGAAGCGGTTGTTTGATGTGTTGGAGAGATTTGTGTAAAAAAAAAATTGTTGGAAGGGGGGGGAGGTAAGATTTGGGATGAGATTTTGTGTGTGGTGGGGGTTGTAAAAAAGGTGTTAGATCGAAGTAAGCGTTTGCCGCGAGTGGAGGTGTTTATATTTTACTGTCATTTTTTTCGCTCCTTTCTAAGAAAATATAAATTGGATAATCTACTATATTTCCAAACCAATGAGAACAATGTGAAAGTGTGAAAGTACATGCCTATGAATGCCTATAAATAAGTTTATCACGAAATCCAGTATGCTAAGCTGTTCGGTTCTTGTGTTGTCGAATGTACGCATACGATTTAGTGAACGTTAATTTATCCATTCCACAAGTGGTGAAAAATGTTGTTCTAGGCCGTGGCAATCTTTTGCGCTAGCAGTGTCGAAATTCAGCGCTGATTTTGATCGTAAAAATCCATTCGGAATATGCTCTGTGGTGGAGTGAAAAGAATGTTTCTGAGGGAATAAACGATTAGACGTTGAACGGAGCAGTAAATAAAGGAAGCAGCTGTGCGGAAGAGTTCAGGAGTGCTGGATAGTGAAATAGGTTTTAATTTTCTCGTTGATATGCTAGTAGCTGTGCGGTTAGATTCGGTGGTGCTCTCACATCAGCGCGACGTGGATTCAAATAAATAGAAGAATTACTGTATGGATCGTATTCTCACAAGTTGTAATATTTTTGGAACTATACACGAGCGAGGTAACACATTAAACCTTCTGGTTCGCCTCTAAGCAGGTTGTTATGAAGTACCAGGTAGTTATCCAACGACTGCCTGTCGATATGCCAAATTTGGATGACGTCTGAGTTGCGTTGTCTCAAATTGTAGTGTTCAGCTCACTGTATCGCGGAGCTTAGCGATTGGTTGAGCGGATTGAAGATAATGAGATCACTACCAAGTCTTCCCCGGTTAAAGGGTGATACGGCAAAAATTTGGTCAAGGGAAAACGCGTGTAAATCGGTGAAATCGTTTATTTAAAAAATCAAATTAAATTTCTTTTTCAAGTTCAATTAGTATAAAATTCAGGAAATATATTCAGTTAGGCTTCCGCTTTTCCGAATCCGAATTGCCGGGCCTTACGCTTGACCCCTGCCATCAGATTTTGTACAGCCACCTTGTCCACCTTCTTCGCCGCAGAAAGCCAGTTTGCCTTGAACTGCTGCTCGTCCTTAGCAGTTTTTTTGGTCTTCTTTAGGTTCCGCTTGACAATAGCCCAGTATTTCTCAATTGGGCGGAGCTCTGGCGTGTTGGGAGGGTTCTTGTCCTTGGGAACCACCTGCACGTTGTTGGCGGCGTACCACTCCATGGCCTTTTTACCGTAATGGCAAGATGCCAAATCCGGCCAAAACAGTACGGAACAACCGTGTTTCTTCAGGAAAGGCAGCAGACGTTTATTCAAACACTCTTTCACGTAAATTTCTTGGTTGACAGTCCCGGAAGCTATGAAAATGCTGCTTTTCAAGCCACAGGTACAGATGGCTTGCCAAACCAGATATTTCTTTGCGAACTTTGACAGTTTCGTGTGCTTGAAAATATCTGCTACCTTTCCCCTTCCTTTTGCCGTATAAAACTCCTGTCCCGGAAGCTGCTTGTAGTCGGCTTTGACGTAGGTTTCGTCGTCCATTACCACGCAGTCAAACTTCGTCAGCATCGTCGTGTACAGCCTCCGGGATCGCGCTTTGGCCGTCGTATTTTGTTTATCATCGCGATTTGGAGTCACTACCTTCTTGTAAGTCGATAGTCCGGCTCGTTTTTTGGCTCGATGCACGGTTGTAGACGATACACCCAGCTTATTTGCGGCATCTCGGAGAGATAGGTTAGGGTTTCGCTTGAAACTACCGGCAACTCTCTTTGTCGTCTCAGCGGCTTCCGGTTTTCGATTTCCCCCCGATCCAGACTTCCTGGCTGTCGATAAACGTTCCCCAAACACTTTAATTACATTTGTAACGGTTGATTTGGCAACTTTTAGCGATTTTGCCAACTTTGCGTGCGAGTAGCTCGGATTTTCGCGATGCGCGAGCAAAATTTTGATACGCTGCTCTTCTTGCTTGGACGGCATTTTGACAACTGAAGAGTGAATTCCAAAATCAAAATAGGAGCAACATTCTACACAGACAAACCTTCAAAATGAGGGGTGTTCAGGTTTTTTAAATGCAAAATTGAAAGAAATACGTCAAGTTGATATTGACCAAATTTTGACCGTATCGCCCTTTAGTGCAGGGTCGATGACTTTGGAAATGAACAGAAACATAAGGTTCCCAGAGTACGAGGTGTTTCTAGGGATTCTAATTTTATGAAGTCTGTCAATTGTAACATTTAATGGATGGGCATAGATTACTTTGGTACGCACTATTTTGTTATGGGGTATAGTCGCGTTGTTTATGGTTTCAGTTACGTATTTTCCGGTGACGCGAGTGATCGAGTGAGCACAGAAAAGAAAACAATGCTGTTTCCCGGTTTGCCTTGATTTAAACATGGGAATAAAGTATGAAGACTACTATTTTTGCAACAAGATTCTGTTGCAAACGTGGCATATGCTGACGTTTGTATTACTTCTGGGCGCTGTACCACTCGGCACACCATTCAACCAGATTTGAAGCCAAACTAACTGCGACGACGTAATTCCACCTGAGGAGGTTCAATAGAATGATGATATTGTCATCGAGCTGATCACTGAAGCTGTTTTTCGGGTACGTTCCGCTATGATCTATGATATTGTGAATCACTAAATACGCGTCAATCAAGCATTGCACATACGCTTGATTGAAAGTTTCAGTATGTCAATGGCAGCAGGGTAAATGCACCTTTCTTTTTGGGGAAATGCTCCTTAAACTTTGGAAAAATGCTCCTTAGATGCGTTTGCCCGGAATAATGCAATCGGAGGAATTAACCTTCTGGTTAGCGCTTGCCGGTTGTTTTGACGGGTCTTAAGTTTCTTAAAGATTGCATAGCAGAGCTTCGCTCCGCAATCCTGTAGGTAGTTTTGACGGGTTTAAATTTCATTTTGACGAGTTCTAATTTAATTTTGAAGAAACTTAATTTCGTTTTGACGAGTCTTAATCTCGTTTTGAAATTCAGAAACTTAAAACCCGTCAAGACTATACAATCTTGAAGAAACTTAAGACTCGTCAAAACACCCGGCAAGTGCTAACCAGAAGGTTAATACCTCCGATTGCATTATACCGGGCAAACGCATCTAAGGAGCATTTTTCCAAAGTTTAAGGAGCATTTCCCCAAAAAGAAGGGTGCATTTACCCTTTGCCGTATGTCAATACTGGAGCGGGGCTTATTGTGTACGAAGATAGCTTCGGAATGCTTGCGTTCTTGAAATGGGCTATTGGAGTCGCGGTAGAGCTGTCACCTTCTAATCCCCGGATTTAAGCTTTTTGCAACTGTAAACAGCAAATATGAAACAGTTGCAGGAAGATTCTATCCATAATACCGCTGCCAGACAGTGGGAACTAGATTACACACACACACACACACACACACACACACACACACACACACACACACACACACACACACACACACACACACACACACACACACACACACACACACACACACACACACACACACACACACACACACACACACACACACACACACACACACACACACACACACACACACACACACCTATCAAAATGCGCGGTCTTACTCCGGAACAACGAAAAAGTATCGTGCACAAATGGTGCACTGTGAGCGGACTCTCCTTGAGAAAATTGGCCAAGGAAGAGGGTGTAAGCGTCGAAGCGGTACGATCTGCGATTCGAAAATATAGAGAACAGTGTACGTTTGAAGATGCGCCGAAGAGTGGTGGGAAATCCGGTCCTGTTGGTCCGGATATCGATAAAAAGATCAGGGATGCCTACAAGCGAAAACCAGTGACTTCCGTTCGGGATGTTGCGAAAAAACTAGGGACCTTGTCGAGTAACGTCATGCGTGCCACAGAAAGACTTGGGCTAAAAACATACCGGAAGCAGAAAAAACCCAAAAAGAACCCGAAACAGACCGCGTCCGTGAAACCACGGGCCCGTAAACTCTACGATTCGTTATTGTGTAGAAATTCTGGGTGTATAATAATGGAAGATGAAACTTATGTGAAACTAGTTTACAAAACGCTTCCCGGACTACAATTCTATACTGTAAGCGAAGACAAAGTTTGGCAGGAAATATGCGAGTGTGGTAAAACATCTAGTTCGTACATCACAACGGAGACGACGAACACTCAGAAATACGTTAAGGAATGTCTCCAGAAGCGATTATTGCCGATGATCAGGCAGCACGAAGGTCAATTAGTGTTTTGGCCTGATTTGGCGTCATTTCATTACGCAAAGGACACATTAGAATGGTACAAAAGTCAAAATGTATGTTTCGTGCCGAAAGACATGAATCCGCCGAACTGCCCGGAGGCACGGCTAATGGAGACTTTTTGGGCTTTAACCAAAGCAAAGCTTCGAAAATTCACAAAACCAGCGGACGACATCCAAAAATTTAAAAAAGATTGGCCAAAAGTGGTCAAAATGGTGGGAAGTACCACTGCGCAGAAGCTAATGGGTCACGTTCGAGGAAAAGTTAGGAGTCTTGGCTATGATTAAATATTTTGATTAAACGAGAGTAAAATATCAGATAAACCACAAATACAAATATGATTTGCCAAATAAGTTTATTAAATCTAAAAAAACATGACTTTTTTGTTATTTTGAAAGTGTGCTTATACTTTCTGGAACAGTCTATACTTTTTAAGACAAGGCTTAACATTTATGAATTTTTCAATAGTATGTGGCCTGAAATCAACAATTTTTTGTATTGAAATTGATGCGTAGAAATAGGAGTAAAATTTTGAAAATTTATTGAGAAAATACTGAGATATTAAGGCTCAAAACATGACCACTTTTCGTGACAGTCGCAATGCGATTTTTAATTGCCCCCCAGTATAGAAAACAAATAAATCGTCCTACGCCAAAATACATCCATTTTAAAAAATAGCACATATGGCCGAAAAATAGGAGTACCTATATTTTTTTCTGACTTGTACCTGCAAACTCAATATTTATGTGGTTATGTATTAATTCATAAATTCATCCCTTGCGCTGAACTGGCCGGCTTGACGTGCCGCAAGGGCTCAGTAGGGATCAAGGCCTGAAGCTAAGAGTCAGTTCCATTGTGGTTATATCACATTTATTAGCAGAGCAGCACATCGAAACTTTAGGTTCATTATTCTTTATATGCCATATAATTTCAGATTATCCATGGATATTCCAAGTTTGATGAGATAATTTAAATCATTTTTTTTCTCGCAGCTACATTGACTAAACTTTCAGGTCCACAACTGGAATTGTTATTTTCATATTCATTCACTATATTATTTGTCATTTGTCATTCATTCGCTATATTTATTATAATTATAATATTAATTCACTATATTTTATACATTACTATATGACATTAAATATATATTGGGAAGGGAGGGAGCATCAGGGTATCACTCAAGCTGGAATTGGACAATGGAGTGGTATGACAACCGGCGTCTAGGAGAGAACAAACAGTATCATTTTCTTTATCCTACCGATTCGATTGTGATCCTGTGAATTCTACTCCAACAGTTTCAGTGAGAGTGACGCGCCCTTCTTAACAAGCCATCCCGTAGAAAGCTTAATGAGTATTGCGAATTGGGTTATTCGATTTGTTGGATCGTATCGTTGGAAGGAGATTCTTATGTTCCCGCGGGTTTCGCGTAAGGGTCTCTGCTTACGGGTCCGCCCCACTGTTTTTGGCCCTTCATACAGCGTTACTGTGAATGCAAACCGGTAACTCAATTTGATCTTGCTATTAAGTGGAGCTGCATACATGACAAGGTCTTAGAAGGGATGGTGGCTACCTTACATACATGTATTAATTCATAAATTCATTATTTAATTAATTCATTTATTTAAAAAATATTTCCCTGGTCCATTTTTGCTCTAAAAATACCGCGAAACACAAACCAGCAAAAAAATTCAACCGAAGCGTCAAAATGCTTCCACCAACAAACTATGAACTATTCCGTTCGGATGGAATAGTTTATAGTCTACTACTATACCATAAATAGAAACTAGTGCTAGAGTTTACACACGACAACGGGCACGGTTTTATATCATAGCGTCAAACTATCGCTTGCATGTTATATTTTTGAACTATCACTACATTGTTTAGGTGTTCCTATGAACTATTACACAGTTCTTTAGCATATACCTATAGCGTATAGCATATAGCATATAGCTGACTATATACTAGAAATAGCCGCCGTGTGGCGGCACCTTTATGTTGTCGAACGACGTTATCTAACATGAAAAAAATCACAACTGTTTGCACCTGAATCAAATCATTAATTATTGTATATTCAGGGCAACCAGCTCAGTAATTTAAAAAAAAAAAACTTCAGCCTACAAAAGTAACAATACGTTGAACCATTTTTCGTAATTGCTCTTCTTAAAAGCCCCACGATAATCCGAAACGATCTTCATAACTCTACCGTGAAGCGATTGCTGCCATGTTTGCCTTGTCATCGACAGAAGAAATGACCTTCTTCCTTCGACACACCACGCAGGATTTGTCGTTTTCTTCCGGTCGGTTCACAGCAGCTGCCGCAACTCAACCGGAATCGACAGGGTGCGAAAATGGCACCAAAAATTGGATTCATAAATCAAAGACTTTTCTCCATTTGCGAATGTACCCCGGCTTATGGGCTGTTGATTTCTCTCATGCTTGTTCATCGACTAAAATTTCTCAATCATGATGCAATTTTAGCTTTGCTTAGCTTTTGAAATACCTTCAGAATCGAACCCAGAACCGACAGTTGCACCAATCACGGAAGAACCAGATTTTCGCGGTTCATATTTTCCAGTCGGTCGAACCTCTCTCCCTATTGGTTTCTTGTTCTCCAGGCAACGAGCGTCGGTCGAGAGCCTTTCAAACCGTGCTTCTTACCTTGTGTTCGTTTAAGTTATGACAATGTCTCCTGTGCAGCTAAAAATCCGGAAGATCGATTTTCCCAGTGCCCGCCCGCCCGCTCATTCTCCAGCTGCTGTCGTTCCGTCGGTGCTAAAGGGTTGCAAATCCTTTACCTAACGAGCAAACGCGGTTGGCAACTGTACCTTCTCGACGGTGACCGGGCTGGGACCAGGTTGGAGACCGGTTTGGCAGCTGTTCGATCGTTGTGGCCATCCTGAGTGTGTTTGTGTTCGTGTGTCTGCTTGAGTTGGTCGGTTGTCCGAAGAAGAATGGCTCGTGTTTGTTATTTATGGCTCATGCCTGGAAGAAAGGCCAACGGGGTGGAAGTTGAGGGAGGATCATACTTGGGTGGGCTTATTGAGAGCTTGATTTCGCTTCGTTTTGAGCTTTCGTTTGCACATATCGAATACGGTTGATTGCAGGAACAACGAGCTGCTGGCTGTTGTTGTTCGCTCGTTTACAAAAAGGATTTTGTTGCCATGGCAGCAGCGGGCTGGATGTGTTTCGATGGTTTACCGCATTGTTTGGGTTCGATGATGAGAATGTATGCATTTTCGGGTTTTGCGAATGGATAATGGTTGTTCATTTCTGGAATCCCTCAAGGGGGCGAGAGAGGTGGTTGTAAATTTTGTGTGTGTGCGCCTATCTTTTTGCTACTGGAAGTTATTGCAGGAAGGTTGAATCTAGCGAGAGCTTACGATAAAATACTTTTTGGGTGAAAGCTTCTTTTCTCTTTTCATGATGGTATTGCTTGGAATTATGAGGGAATTGTTGCTTTCATTTTGAGATGGATAAGTGATTGTTTGCTTTTGGTTAGTTATTTGTGAAAAGAAGACCCCGATGCAGTGATTGACACCTATATTTCTCACGCAGCTCAATTATTTTACCATGGTATAAATGTCAGAATAGGGGAACAAACATATATTGTATTAGAAAATAACAAATCTGAATTCACCCATCTTGTGCTCCAAGCGATGTAACATATTAAGGTAGCACAAGTAATCATCCAGCACAAACAAACAGCAGCCAAAAATCTTTGCCGAGCAGTTTAAATAGGTACTGCCACCATAGCGCTGGTCCTAGAATCATACATGGAAGATTATTTGTTGGAAATTTAGATAGTTGTCAAATCATCGCATCATGCCACGTAAATATTTTTCTAGTTTTAATAAACGTATATGTTGATCATACTGACAGATAATATGTCTACTTCTAAGCTTACCATCCACATGTGGCTTCGCCTACAAAAGACTTCAAAAAAGTTGTGTCTCATTATAATATAAATAACTTACAAGATGTTGTCGGCGACGTTAAAATTCCCCTCGTGGGGTGCCCAGATTTCCATTAGGGGGGGTTGGAAAAAAATAGAGTTTTTTTTTTCTAAACGCTTTTTAAAAATATTTTGGATGCCCCCCCCCGCGCCCCCGGCGCTACTAGTGTGGGAATTAAATCTTTTTCACTGGGTTTTTTGCACTTTTCTATAGGAACAAACGGGCGCTTTTTTGTTAAAATAGTAAGTGCTCAACTTCCGAATAGAACACACGCGTTTTTACTGCCGTGAAGTCGAATACAAGCTAGTACCAGTGCCTACTGTGTTATTTTCTCGCTTTGTTCATCGCTGAGCCGTTCCGTGTCGCTGCGCGTCCAAACGACTTCGCGATGTGCCGTCGGGAAAATAAGTTTCGAATAGATTTTTCGAACGTGCCGAAGAAGCCGGACAATGCAAAAGTACACAAGTTTTGTGCCACCACGCTGGGTTTGAAACAAGGTGAAGTGCTACGGATCCAGAACAGCAGAGCCCTCGGTGTTTCCTTCGTAAAAGTCGTTGACCTGGCATTGGCGCAACGAATCTGCGAAGAACACGACAACCAACACGATATCTCAGTGGATGGGAAAAAATACCCACTAAGAATCACTCTAGAAGATGGAGCAGTGGAGGTGAGACTGCACGATTTATCCGAGGACGTGTCGGACCAAAAAATTGCTGACTTTCTGGGAAAGTACGGTGATGTCAACGCAATTCGCGAACAACGATGCGGAGCCGATTCTGAATTCCCCGGGATTTCAACCGGAGTTCTTATTGCCAAAATGACGGTCAAACAAAATATTGAGTCGTGGGTCACTATCGACAGTGAAGTGACGAATGTATCGTATTTTGGGCAGCTACAAACATGCCGACACTGCCGCGAATACATACATATCGGGGCTACTTGCGTGCAGAACAAAAAACTGCTCGTGCAAAAATCTTACGCCGATGCCGCAAAGCAGACGCCTTCGAAAAAAACGGGTCAAATCGACCGTACTACCGACCAAACTAACACAAACTCGAACCAAACCGCTCCCAGTGCGAACCAAATGAAGCCAACCCTGATTCAAGCCACCCGAACCATGCCACCACCGAAACAAATTCCCCACCGCCAACAACAGAAGCTGATGCCACCAGTCCTGACCGAAAACAACTTTCCTCCGTTAGCCTCTGTATCGGCTTCGACAAAACCTTCGGACAGCGGGTTGTTGACCCCCTTTACAATTCATCAGCCCCCTGCTAGCGGCGGAGTGGATCGCAAAACTGCTAGTGGAAAGTCCCATGGTAACGAAACAGATTCGTCTATCGGTTCAACCAGCTCCAGAAGGCACCTGACCACCAGGCAAGAAGGCTCGCGTGGAGAACGATTCTATCGATAAGCAAGACGGGAGTAACGAAATGTCCTAATGGCTGAGTTCTCCAGTTACAACCTCGCCTCTATAAACATAAACAATATCACAAACGTAACGAAAACGGACGCTCTCCGGACCTTTGTTCGGTCGCTGGAGCTAGACGTTGTTTTCCTCCAGGAAGTAGAGAATGAGCAGCTCTCCCTCCCGGGTTTCAACGTTGTCTGCAATGTGGATCAGGCAAGGAGGGGAACGGCGATCGCTTTAAAAGAGCACATACAATTCTCGCATGTAGAGAAGAGCATGGATGGCCGCCTGATAGCCTTAAGGGTGCAAAACACGACTCTGTGTAATGTTTACGCGCCGTCGGGGTCAGTTTTGCGTGCGGAAAGAGAACGTTTTTTCAACGGCACGATCGCATATTACCTTCGTTTCAACACGCAACACGTCATCCTAGCTGGTGATTTTAACTGCGTGCTTCGTCCGTGCGACTCAACTGGCGCAAACAATAGCCCCGCTCTCCAGGCGACCGTACGGCAGCTGCAGCTTCACGATATCTGGCTAAAACTGTACCCCAGGCTCGATCGCATATACATCAGCACTGGGCTTTGCGCACAACTCCGAAGTCCTCTAACAGCGCGAATATGTCTTCCCCACCTTGGCCGTGAACAAGGACGCGGTTTCTGGTCCCTCCGTCCTCACCTTTTAACTGCCGAAAACATAGAGGAGTTCCGTGTTCAGTGGCAGTTTTGGACCCGCCAGCGGAGAAACTTCCCCAACTGGATGTCATGGTGGCTCACATGTGCGAAACGAAAAATAAAATCCTTTTTCGGTGGAAGTCCTGGGGTTTTTTTTTTGTCCTAAAAGAAGAAACCCGCGTGAACGCGCGCAGGGGGGGGCCTCTATAAAAAGGGGGGGCGAAAATTTTTTTTTGGTTTTTCGGCTTTTTTGGTGGTTTTCTTGTAAGTTTTGTATAAAAATAGTCGTATTTGTGTGTTTCCATCGCATCCAGAAGGTGTAACTAGTATTTAACCCAGTAATGAGGTACGTGTCCTGAACAATAAAACTTGAACGTTTGTTTTTAATTTTAGGGGGCAGTTCAAATGCAAATCAAAACTACAATAAGGTTGCTGTGCATAATATTAAATAGGAGAGGTGAAGGTGAAAGCCCCCCCCCTCATTGTCAAGATCTGCCCCCCCCCCCCACCATTTTTTTTTAAATATTTTGTGTGAGAGTATTATTTTATCGATCAGGTATTTTGGTGAAGAATTATTTGTATATCAAACCTCCTCTCCCCCACTCCCCCCCCCCCCAAAAACTTATCAACCGCCCCCCCCCCCCCCCCTTGAAATATTTTTACCGTACAAATAAATCATTCAAACTAGTCGAAAAGATGCTTTTTTTTATATGTTTCCATTATTTTTACTGAACGCATATCACCATCTTTAACTAAGTTGATGATTTGTCTCCATTTTATACACTGCAGGGATGAATACACTATAAAATTATACATGATTTTGATTGATAAATTGTCATAATAAATTTTATTTATTGACTTTCTCTTAAAACTAAATCAAATTCACAAGCAATTCTACTCTTTTTCTTTTTTTTCAAGAAAAAAAAAATCATCCCAGTTGTCCAACATCATCCATTAATTCGTCAAGTACATTGCTTTCAGTGTTTAAATTTTCAGAGCTGTCAAGATCTTCGAATACTAAAAGTGATTTTACAACATCTGGATATTCAAGTGATACATTTTTTCGCATTCTATTACCTAGATTTATTGAACTTATCAAAGGATCAGACGAGTTCATAGCTCGAATAAAGACGTCATGCAGATTATCAACTCGTGACCTTTTCCTAGCATGATGGGTACGACATTTTTTTAGAAGTTTATGTTGGCACTCTGCTGCTTCTTCAGCTAACATGCCAAGAGGAGCCGGTGAATGGATTATTATGCTCCCAGCGTGAGCGAGTACTTTATGTACTGTTGCTGGAATTTTATACCAATCATACAAATTAATATACTGCCGATATGTTTCTTTACAATAGTCATCCATTTTTTTGGGATTGATCGGATCTTGGCAATTGATTACTATTAAAATATTACGAAATCTAACAATAAGTTCTTCGTTGATGTTCAAAACTTTGGAAAGTAATTCAGGATTTGAAAATGCTTTTCGACACACGTTTCCTGTTGTACTGGTCCCTGCTCCGCCTGCCCTGGGTTGATCAACTCGTACTCCGAATGCTTCGAACATTTTTTCAGTAATGATTTTTTTCCGATCAAGATATTTGGCCTTTAAATCCTTCGTGATCTTCCACTTTTTAATTTCCATCCTGTAGGAAATATGTAATAAACACTCAAAAAATCGAATCCAAGCGTGCAGTGGAGATATGCCGTAATGAAGAGCATCTTCGTTCGATTCGTATCCTGCTTCAAGCTTCTGTAAAGTAAAAAAATCAATGTTATTTCTATGGCAGTTAGAATTTGATAAAAAAAGTATTACCTCTATATCACTCATCACATTTGGAGTAGCGCCACAAATTGGACAGTTGGACATGGAAGAAGTATCGGTTACATAATTAAGAACTTTGCCGTCGATCATACTCATAACGAAAATAAAATCAACCAAAACAAACTCGCCATTCGATAATTGGATTTTTACTGGAACAAGCTCACTTATTTGATTTTCAATGTATCTCTTGGTGTTAAGTACCATCTCTTTAGATTCTTTGATAAATTCCAGCATAATAGGCCTACAGAACCGAATGCTTTGGGGTGTCAAATTATGCCACAAAATCCTTTTCTTGTTGTTCTGATAATAAAGTTGTATAGGAGTTGTTGTCACTGAAAAGACGTCACTGTCATCCTTTTGATTTGGCGTTGATAGCGCTTGGTGGTATTGTGAATAGCCTGTAGAGCCATCCATACCCCAGCTGCTTAAAAGTACTAGCTCTGTTTCATCGTTGGTAATCATTTGTTGGACGATTTCCGCATCGATGATCTGAATGATTCTTTCTGCTGTATGATTCATGAGTGCCTGTAATTGGACCTGAAAAGAAAGAAACATTTGAAATGGGTGTACTGGAAAAACATGTGGATATTTATATCTACCTGAATTTTTGATGATAACTCTTCGATTGACTCGGCTAAAGGTGAGCAAACTTTTTTCATGCTCTTGATTACATGATAGCTCGGAAACCTTGATGGGTTCTTTTTTACTGTTTGCTCATATGCATATTTAGAAAAATCGCAGTCTAAAAAATATTCGATTGCTTCTTCAGGTGACATCATTCCATGTGAATCTTTGAGAGTCGTAAACATTTTAGATGCACTTTCACGATTTTTGAGAATATGGCCAATCAAATTCACCATGTTTGAATCGCCATGTCTATATGCAATTTTTCTTGTGGCTAAAAAAGCCTTTTCTATAGTGTCAACACTACCGCCAAACATTTCATCGGTTTTCCTTCGTTTACTTCTATCACTAAGTTCATCAAATTGTTTTTGTGGACGTCCACGACCAGTTGACGTTGAAGGTGTTTCTGCGATGTACTCTGCAAGTTCCAAATGACCGTCGAGCCAATCTTTATTGTATTTCTCAAAGCGGTCTTGTTTGCGCTGAGCCTTTTGCCATGCATTGTAAAAATGTTGTGCTACGTACTTCAACTTTTTAAGGAGTTGTTCTTCTTTGGCAAGATCAATATTATATTTTGCCTTGATATATTCAAATGCTTTTGTTGCATTGACTATTTGAGATTCTTTTGGATCAAAAAGTAACACGATACTCCTATGTTCCATAATATCACAAACAATTATTTTCCGATTAAATAACCAATATAGGTACACGTTGTTAGCGTTAAAGCCGAAAACCAACTCATGATTTGAAAATATTGTCTTCGTCTTTTAAATGCAAGTAGATATTATGTAGTAGGTAGATAGTAGCTAATAGGTAGGCATTATGCAGTAGGTATAAAGGTAGTAGGTAGATAATAATCCAGTTATGTAGATACAGTTTCTATATGGAATGATAATTTTCGGTCTGTTTTTACCCTTTTTAACAAAAATAATAATTAAGTATGTAACATTTTTAATACTAAATTTGACATTTAACACTTCCACCTTTCAAGCAGTGTTTAATTTGTACGATTTTTTTGGTTTCTGCTCGCATAATCGAAAATTGTAATTAACAAAAAATAAATAAATAAAAATATCCATTTTTTCGACCTTGTGCCAAAGTGACGCTCATCCGCAGGCGCAGCTATGCGCAGCTGGAATCTCGTTCCGCAGATAGTAGAGACCCCAAACTAAACTGTGGTGGTGGTCTCTTGAGACTGCTCGGCCCTGCTCGTTAGATATAGTCCAACTTAGGCAAACAAAATTTTTTTTTTCAATATTTGCCCATTTTTTACTAATCTTCATTAACCGTGTAACCTCAACAACATACTCATTTTAAAGTTTAGACAATTACCTTTCCAACGGTGCATTAAATTCCAAAATTGGACCGTTATTCACTGATAAAATTGCATTTGTTTGAAATGCATTTTTTCTACAATTTTCACAATTTTCACAAAGTCTGATGTCTGTGGCGCAATGAGTTTTCATCACAGAGGGCTGAAATTTTGGGAATCTAGGTTTGAACTATCTGGCTATCAAATGGTATACAAGACACGTCATTCAAAGCAAGTCAATTTTTCGATTTTTGGCCACCACTTTCCCCATAGTGCTACGGCTAGCGTATGATGGGTATTACCAAAATCCCACCATGTTGGTTACCATCAATCGCATCAAAGCGAAAATGCTCACGTTACAGCGTCAATTTACGCAAAACTTCATGCGCCTCAATGAGACTTTCTTTTCGGGGGAAAACATGTCAACATTCCAGTTGGGCGATAGGAGAAAGAAAAAAACAACTATAACAGAAATGCAGAACGAGCGAGGAGAACAGATTCAGGACTCTCTAGAGATAGAGCAGCACGTATACCGATACTTCAGGGACCTGTATTCAGCGGGAGAGGTGAGGCAGGTGGAGGGAGAACGTTTCGAAAACGAGAGAGTCATTCCCGAGAACGATGAAACAAACGCAGCCCTAATGGCAGTAATTAGTGTAGACGAGTTACAAAATGCCATCCGAACGTCACAGAAACGAAAATCGCCCGGCAGCGACGGTCTGCCGGTTGAATTCTACCTTCGAACATTTGACGTCATATATAGGGAACTCTATTTTGTTATTAACGAAGCCATGACGAATGAGTTGCCTTCGGAATTCACCGAGTGCTCGTCAAAAAGAGAGGTGGAGATGGGACAGCGAGAGCATATCGCCCGATCAGCCTGCTCAATGTTGACTTTAAAATTCTCAGCCGTGTGATGAAGGCCCGTCTGGAGCGTCTAGTGCGGAGCCATCGAATCCTGAGCGATGCACAAAAATGTGGCAACAACGACCACTCTATTTTCGAAGCAACACTCTCTCTCAAGGATCGTGTCGCCCAGCTAATTGCGAGAAAGCAGAGAGGGAAGATGATATCATACGACCTCGACCACGCGTTCGATCGGGTCTCTCATGAGTACCTACATCGAACTCTTCGTTTGTTGGGTATCAACCAAGATTTCGTCAGCTGGCTCTCCCGTGTGGCTGATTGCTCTTCATCACGACTGCTTGTGAATGGGCACCTTTCTCAGCCGTTCCGCATTGAACGATTCGTACGTCAGGGTGATCCTATGTCGATGCTACTCTTCGTACTGTATCTCCATCCCCTGCTCACACGAATTGAGCGTGCGTGTGGTGATGAGCTCTGTGTTGCGTACGCTGATGATATCACGGTGATTGCTACTTCAACACAAATGATCGACCGAATTTATCAGCTGTTTGATAGCTTCGAGATCGTAGCCGGGGCGAAATTGAACCGGCAGAAAACAGATGTCGGTTTCATTAATGGGAACCCACTGACGATACCAGGGTTGCAGACAAAGGAGAGTGCTAAGGTACTGGGCGTTGTTTTCACCAACTCAGTGCGAATGATGGTGAAGTTAAACTGGGACGCCTTAGTAGCCAAAATCTCGCAACTCATTTGGTTGCATAACATGCGCTCCCTTACCCTGCGCAGAAAGTGATTTTGTTAAACACGTTCATCACAGCGAAGGTGTGGTACCTCTCGGCCGTGATACCACCGCAGTGCCAGCACACGGCAAAACTAACATCATCGATGGGGACATTCCTCTTTCGGGGGCTGCCCGCACGAATCCCTATGCAGCAGTTGGCGCGTAGCAGAGAGCAAGGCGGACTAAAGCTGCAATTGCCAGCGCTAAAATGCAAAGCGCTCCTTATCAACCGCCACATGCAGGAGATCGTTTACATTCCCTATTATCGTTCCCTTCTCTCCCAGAATATTCCTCCCCCTACCGACCTTCCTTGTCTCAAACTCCTTTCTCACCAATTCCCTTACTCCCACACCACATCCAACAAAACCCCTCCAGCGATCAAATTCATCGATTCTACCTCGAACAAACTAGCCAACCGAGAGTGGAATTGCGCCATCCCGCAGTGAACTGGAAGCGTGTATGGCTCAACATTGCAAGCAAAAAGTTGTCGTCAGCCCAACGTAGCAGCTGGTACATGCTCGTTAACGAAAAAGTTGAGCACAGACAACTATGGCACACCATTCGACGAGCGGACAACGATCAGTGTTTACACTGCAATGCAGCAACCGAATCTCTGAGGCATAAACTGAGTGAGTGTCCTCGAGTGATGGCGGCCTGGTCGCACTTGCAGAGAGTGATAGCGACTTTCCTGAATGAACGTCGGAATCTCTCGTTCGAGGAACTGATTCATCCAAGATTAGACACCGTAGGAAGACGACCAGAAAACCTCAAACATTTTATAAATTATGTCACCTTTGTCATTGATTGTGATAATGTTGTAGACGTAGACGAATTAGATTTCCACTTACAAGTTGAATTGTGATTGATTTGTACAGTGATTAGTTTTTAAGCAACTCTACGAAATAAACGAAATTTTATATATATAAAAAAAAAAAACAAAGCAGTCAAGTTCATAAAGAAATAAAATCGAGTGGAAAATGAAAAAAAAAAAAAAAAATACACACAAACCGTACAGAAGGGAGGGGTCGGGTTGGGTCAGGTTCAGAAGGGAGAGAAAACGAAAAAAAAAAGTAGAGTGTTCAAACCCTAAAAGGAAACCCTGAGTGTGGAAAGGAATCAGCGGACCTACGAAAAAAACTACCAGGTACAGCCCAAAAATAATTGCAATGGTGATGATATGAAGTTTCCAGGACCACAACGACCATATCCGGGTTCGTATTCCTAGTACTCCCAGGAAAACGTAAAAAGGAGCAGATATCACGATAGTTTGGTAAACATAGGTTTTTAATTTCAAATAAATTTACATGTAGTTGAGAACAATTCACTGTAGTAACCCATTTGGAATTTCGACTGGCCATTGCATGGTCCTCCGGAGCATGCAGAATATCTGGAGCACCTGAAGAGTTGTGCATCACTCCCGTTCTAGAGTGACGCAACTTATATGATGTTAAAATTTTACGATTTTGACTAGCTGAGTTGAATGATAGACAATACTCGGTCCTCAGGGCCTCCGGATTCGGCCTATTTTCCAAGCGATCTTTTGTAAGAAGGGTGACGAGGATGAATACACGTATTGGAATAAATCATTATAATCAATTTAATGACTTGTAATCTCTGTGAACGTGGACAAGGTTACCAGGACGCAGATCACATTATTTGATCATGTGCTGAGCATCGTGGAGTCAGATCTGAGCTTTATGATTCCCTTCGGGCTCGAGGTAGACAACCCAATGTACCAGTTCGAGATATTTTGGCTCTGCGTGACCTGGAGTTTATGAAACTCATTTATGTGTTTTTGACTAACATTAGCCTTAGATTGTAGTTAGTTCAACCTGTATGTTTACTTTAAGTTTTTTTTATCTGTGTTTGTGTGTGTTTTTCTTTCTTTCCCAAATATGTTCAAATCAAAGTCAAAAGAAGCCAAAAGTTGCATAGTTTTAAGTTTTTTTTTGACAATTTCGAATCTAAAATAAATGTGTTATGTAAGCCATACTTCAAATTCTCGCCCATCTTCCCATTCTGTCAATTGTTATTCCTATTAACATCGAGACGGCCGCGAGTAATCGGTTCTGTCCCCTTAACGTTAGTATTAAGAGAATTGATGTATATAAATATGAAATCTTGGCTCTGTAAAGTTAATTCGATTGAGCCTGTACAAATAAATGATCTTGAAAAAAATTCAATGACCTAACGTAAAACCTTCTGAATTTTCAAAGTTGAAATTGTATTGAAACTGTAGTGAAGAATGTAGTCACCACTAATACTATAAAAACTGAACAATGTTGTAGTTGATTTAACAATTAAATTTTATTTCTTCAATAATCTTATTTTTTCTCAACACTAAAACTCATTTTCTTCAATTTTTTTTTCATCAAAAAAAGTAGAAAATTGATTCAAAAACTATAATAATTTGAAAAATATCTATATTATGAAATTTCTTTTTTTTTTTTGACCACCCTACCTCAAAATGTGTTACTCCAATGACAAAATGAAAAATTCGAATCATATATTTTTCTAAGAGGAACAAACCTACCAAACATTGCAAAATTCTAGGATCCACCTCATCTCTTTGGTATGGAATTGCTGAGTTATCAAATTTTCTGGATGTTCCGGTACTTTCCGAAGAACATGTTATGGCCACTGAGAGCCATAAATTGTTGTTCAAATCGCTTTACTTCTTGACGAATTTCACGTCAACTCTCATCCACCAGACTACCATTTGAAAAGGGTTTAAGTTTTTTGATCGATTTTTTTAAATCAACATAACTCAAAAAGGAAAAGACTTACAAAAAAGTAATGTATGACTGACTTTTAGAAAATTGTCTAAACTTTTATGAAAAAAATTGTTAAAATTGTAAAATTGATTCCTTCACACAAAAAATATATAGTTTTATATTTAAAGTCAATTTACAAAAAATGGCTATCTTAAAAATGGATGATTTTTTTTAATAAAGGCATTATAATTGTCTAAAAGTTCGCCATACATTGCAAGATGGGCACTTTTAAGGAAAACATGTTTTTCTAACAACAATTTTTTTATGTCAACATAACTCAAAAAGGAAAGGACTTACCAAAAAGTGAAGTATGGGTGACTTTTGTAATATTGTCTTAGCTTCTATGAAAAAAAATGTAAAAATTATAAAATCAATTCGTACACGCTAGAACTTGTGAGATTTCTTGGATTGCAGCAACAACATTGCGTTACTTTGATGTACAAATTCATGTCTTATTATTTATTTCTAGTTTCCGCTATCTGAAACAAAAGGTTCTACGGCTGCCAGTAAAAAATTTACTATGCAAGAAATATATCATAAATGAATAAATAAAGCTTTAATCTACACAGATAAAAAGAAATATTGAATTTTCTGGGTTATTTAATGCACATAAAGGGAATGCAAGATATGGCAAAAAGGGAACATTTCTTTAGAATCTAACCTGTTGTATGAAAGATCGCAAACATTGTTGTATAGCGCATGAAAGATTGCTAACAATTTCGTTGTTTACGCCTCCTTTGGCTTGGAATTAAACGAGGGAAAATTTTACGCGCTTGTTAAAATTCATTATTTTTTCTGTGAATGTTCATTACAGAACAATAGCTCATATGTTTCGCTGTAGAGATTTAGCAGCGAATATTATGATATTGAGATTCAATTATGCGGCATAGGGAATATATTGTAGTAACAATTTTCAATCCATGTTATAACGATCTCAAAAGGAAGCCTGTTTCAAAAAAATAAGTTAACTAACCGAATAAAGACTGGTCTTCGTAAAGAGAGTGCCACCAATTTTGACAATTTTGGTTTCTTCTCTAGATTCTCAAAATTTCTCGAAGTAAAGCGGTTTTTTGTAAGCTTAGCCGAATAATAAAACATTCGACTTAAGATTCCGTATTGAGTCCAACAACAAACGCCAGTGCTTGTTTTACTAGTTTTAGTAAGTTGAAAGTGAGGCTGATTTAATTGGGTTTCGATACAATCCTAATTCTTAATAATTGTTGACCGATAACTCCTTTGCCTTTCCTAAGCCATACTACCAAAATAGCATGCAGGGCAGCGCTTGGCAGGCCTTACTCACTTAGACAGATCTTTAAATTTCTCATAAAAAAAGTGAAGAGAATGAAGATCTTAGTATTTAATGGCATGCAGGACACATGTGAGAGATCATTGATGATATTCTAACGACGATTTTTAGTTTCTCTGACTAAAACTTTCGTATGACTCTTAACCAAATTTAATCAACACCAACTAAAAGTTATGGTGTCTTCAGCAAATGGGAACAAACAAAACTTGATGGCACACATCTCATCTTGTTTTTATTGCGTACGCACCAAATTTAAATTATAATGTTTTGAAACTGGAAATATCTTCCCAATATCATAGGATCCCAGTAGTGAACAGCAATTTATGCTAGAAACAAAGATGTAAAGAGAAAAAAAAACAGAGTTTTCACACCGCTAGAACCATTCTGTGCCATTGCACAGTGGTCCAGAATACGAATATAGCTGGAATGATACATTTTCAGCCTAAGTTTGAAGTTTTGGAGCAAAATTGTCTTCTACAAAGATTTTTTTTCTAAAACTGAGGGCCTTCTTTTTATGTGAATTACTGCATTTGGAAGATTTTGTATTATGCCATATTATATTTGAATACTACAGAAATATTTTATTTTTTTTTAAAAATGAGTAAAATGCATTTAAAAACTCGCTAACGGTAAAAGATATCGGCAAGATATCTATAATTCAAAAATTACATCTTTTCAAGTTCTAAAAACTATTTGGAATAACTTTGTTGGCAAATTTAAAATAAAAAAGATAAAGTTAAAACTTGATTTTTGTAAGGACGCCTTAAGCTATTTAGGGAAAATTGTAATAAACCGTTTTATTCAAAAGCTACAAAAATGTTACATGAAATTAGCCAAATTGCAATTTTATCAAATAATTATTAGGTGCGCAACTAAGTTCCCGCTGTTTAGCAATAGATGGCGCCAGTAGTAAGTGCTGGTCGAATGTTGTACATCTCAAGCATCATACACCAAGCTCAGACATATGGTAAACAAACCGCTTTGCCAAATCAGTGATTTTGGTGGTGAAGCACATCGAGAGCTCCAAAAAGTTTACGGTGATGCTGCTCTGAGTGAAACAACGTGTCGTGATTGGTTTCGTAGCTTCAAAAACGGTGATTTCAGTGTTGATGATCGTCCGCGTGAAGCAAGGCCAAGAAACTTCGAAGACTCTGAATTGGAGGCAGTGCTCGATGAGGATCCGTGTCAAACGCAAGAAGTGCTTGGTTCAGGATTAGGAGTTTCCCGCCAAGCCGGTTCTAAGCGATTGCATGCGTTGGGAATGATTCAAAAGCAAGGAACTTGGGTTCCTTACGATTTGAAGCCAAGAGATGTTGAGCGTCGTTTTTTCGTCTGTGAACAACTGCTCCAGCACAGGCAAGGAAGGAAGAGTTTTCTACATCGCATTGTGACGGGTGACGAAAAATGGATTCATTACAGTAACCCAAAACGGAAACATTTATGGGGACTGCCGGGGCATGCTTCAACATCGTCGCCTAGGCCGAATATTCACGCTGCGAAGGTTATACTGTGTATTTGGTGGGACCAAGTTGGTGTTATTTATTATGAGCTGTTGAAACCAAACGAAACCATTACCGGGGAACGGTATCGAACTCAATTGATGCGATTGAGCCGAGCACTGCACGAAAAACGGCCACAATACAGCACAGACACGAAACAATGATTCTTCAGCTCGACCTCTCGTTGCGAAACCCGTGAAAACCTACTTGGAAACGCTCAAATGGGAAGTCCTACCCCACCCGCCATATTCTTCTGATATTGCACCGTCCGATTATTACTTGTTCCGTTTGATGGCACATGGTCTCACTGGTCAGCAATTCCACTCATATGATGACATCTCAAAATGGCTTGATTCTTGGATAGCATCAAAAGACGAACAGTTCTATCGAAATGGTATTCACGTTCTACCAGAAATATGGGAAAAAGTCGTAGCTAGTGATGAACAATACCTTGAATAATTCGTTTGTAACCTTTGTTTTCAAAATAAAGTTCCCTTTTCACCAAAAACAGCGAGAACTTAGTTACGCACCTAATAATACCTTTATTTCAGCAAATAAATCAAAAAGTTGTTTATTTCAACGAACAAAAGAACAAACCAACAATACTTGATGTAACGTTTGCATTAAAAAAAATGACTTTTTTCTGATGGTGATAAAAAAGAGCTATGACAGATAATTGCTTTTGATAAATTTCCCATGGAAGGTAATTATTTAAGCTAGCTTGCAAAAAATGCTACGCCCTTGCGAGCGGCCATCCGGCAGTTGACCGGAACATTCTCCATGGCTGACGAAAACATGCATGTAGGCATGTTTTTGAGTTCTTTCTTCGTTTTATTTATCAATTCCTCCTCAGTTTTCGCGACAAAATTGTTGGAGTAGATCTTCCGCTTCAAGTTGGCCCAGAAATTCTCGATAGAACACAGCTTGGGGACGTAGGGCGGGTTCTCTGACTTGCGTACCACATCGATATTCAGCCGCTCCATCTCCTCCAACGATCGCTTCGAGTAGTGGGCCGACGCCAGATCCGGCCAGAACACCGCGTCTTCGCCCTTGTGATATTTTTTGATGAACGACTCAACTTCCGTCAGGCATTTTGTACTATAAATTTCCCCGTTCACGGGCAGTCCGGAGCGAAAGAAGAGTGCCTTTGGTATCCCCTTCTCGGTGAATGTCAGCCACAGGAGCACCTTCTTGGGGAACTTGGTGTGTGAAATGAACTTCACCTCGGAGTTCACTTCCTTCGTGGGGGACGTAAAGTACGAAGTGTCAATCCAGTCGTTGCCATGCAGGGTGAGATGGGTCTCGTCGTCCATCACCTCCGCCACGTCGCGATTCGTCGGGAAAATCGAGTTGACCATCTTATTCAGCCGCTGCCGCTGCATCATTGCCGCGACTTCCGCTTCCTGACATGTATGTTCATGTTCGCCAGATACTTTTTCACTGTTTGGCCGGTTGAACCGACCCTCCCAGCCAAGCACACGCAGTGATGTAGCCATTTTTCCCTCGGTCATCCTCTTCAGCATCCATTGGAGCTTCGTGTGGCTCAGGGTCGTCGGCCGTCCGGAATCGGGCTTTCTTTCGATGCTCTGATTGTAGTCTAATAGTGCCAAGATGTTGTAGATGCCGGAACAGGCGTATCCGGCGTCCACAAAGTGCCGCACGATATCCGTTTTCGACGCGGCGGGGTGCCGTTCTTTGAACGCGCTCACTTCTGAACGGAGTTGCTTCACTGTTTTTGCCATCACGGTTAGAGCAGGGATGCCAGATACTTATGTCAAAAGTCTGTATCAATCTTATTGAAATGTCTGTATTTGTCTGCATAAAGGTTTTCGTTTTGGTTTCCAGGTGCTTCAATGGAATGTTGAAAATCGATATTTATCGATGCTGACAAACGAGTAGAGGTGAGATTATGTTTTGTAAACATCGCAAAAACAAAAAAATAAAGCAAATGAGATTGCAATTCCAAGTTTTATACTTAAATGTCAACTTTCCTTTCACTTCCATACATATGATTATATCACTGACATTTTTCAATCACTTAATATGAACAAAGCAAAATATTTTGATCTTTTACATTTGATGTTTTGAAAAATTCTAGGCAAATCGTTTATTATCATCATTCATAAATTTAAAGAAACAACTCCTTCACTTCACTACTACAAAATTCATTAATAAAGGGTGTCCACGATGAAATTGCCACACTATGAAATTGCTCTAACTTTTTAACCGTTGGGTGGAATTTAATGAAAATTTGGGTGAATTTAATTAAAAGTGCATTATTTACATCCTGCAAGTCCTGTGATCAAAACTCGCGGAAATGGAGTCGAAAGAACAGCTCGTGCGTGATAAAATCTTGCGCATTCATCACGAGAACAAGGATCTCTCGCATCGTTCCATCGCTAAAACGTTGGGAATCGCGAATTCTACGGTGTCGCGAGTGATTAAGCGGTTCGAGGAACGGTTGATCACCGATCGGAAGCCCAGAAGTGAAGGAAAAAGTATTCCGTACAACACCAAAAATCACAACCGCGTAGTTGGGGCCTTCAACCGAAATCCGAACGCCTCCGTTCGGGATGTGGCTAAGAAGCTGCACCTAAGCGGTAGTTTTGTCCAGAAGGCAAGCCAACTGCACGTGTGGGAAGCGGAGTGCACCTTTCGTGACCCAGGACACGATGAACGGACAGGTGTACATAAAAAAGAGGGCTGCTTCCTCTCGAAGGCACACGTCCACTCTATTGGCTCACCACGCGAAGTGGTATGCGTCCAATAAGTTCGTGCCGAAAATGTTCAACCCTCCCAACACTCCGGAGCTCCGCCCCATCGAGAAGTACTGGGCGATTATGAAGCAGCACCTTCTTAAACGACCTAAGGTAGTGAAGACAGTCGAGGAACTGAAGAAAGTATGGGTTTACATGCAAAAAACGGTTGATTCACAGGTTGTGCAGAATCTTATGGCCGGGGTTAAGGCCAAGGTGCGGGCATTTGCGTATGGACTGTAAATAAAATACGAGTAAAATGGTTAAATGAAGTTTAATAGTTATTTCTCAATCCCTGAAAATTTGATGGCAATCGGATGAAATCTCGAATTTTGCGAATCAATTTTGTGTGTGGCAATTTCATCGTGGACACCCTTTAGCAAAGGCTTGATCAACTTAAATTTTGCTGTACATATTGCTTGTGAACAGGCATTTCAAATTAGATGAAATTTCAACCACTCTGTTCTGCTTTTTGTGCGATCTATCGTACTCTTTGGCCGACAAGGTGTCTTTCATGGTCATGTGGCAGTGCGATTGCGGGCATTGGTTTTTTTGATATTGTAAATTGAAATAATTCGCTCGACAGTGGCCGTCGAATATGGTATTGCCAATATAGCTGGAATGCTAGCTGGAATGAGCTGTCGTAGACACGGAAAAGCTCAGTTCCCCACTGAAAATCTCAATTCTCGGAGCTCGTCGTTGATTGGTTGAACTGATGCATCATCAATAATGTTATCAAATCGTTTGATGAGGTGAAAACATGTTGGATGGGCTTTTACTGATATTGTCAGGATCAATTAACTAAATCGTTGGGGGTATCGGTAAGGTCAATTTTTTTTTTTTTAGGGTACCGTCGGTAAGGTCAATTTTTATTACAGCAGCATATGTGGAAATTCATCATGTCCAGTTGAAATTGATGCAAGCGCTCCATGCTTAAATTGTCACTTCTAGTGTATTCGTTGATCAAGGCCTGCACTTCGATACCTTCGTACAGTTTTTCCAACTCGCAGAAGTTATTGGGGATCAGGTTCACGAAGCCATGGTTCGTCAATTCTTTTAAATATCCTGGTTTCAAGAAACAATCCAATATCAAGAATATCAATTTTCAAGTTTCTGTTTTCAGCTTGTACACCATTGGCTTTTCAGATTGAGAAAGTTGGTTCAACCGGTTGATTTTCGGTAAGATGTAGTTAATTGCGATCAAGTACAGGTGGTTTGATGGATCGCTGAGACGCTCGTAAACTTTATTATATTCTCATCCTGTTGATGTATCGCGAAAACTGAATTATACTTTTAAGACTTCCAGCTGCAAGAACACACTTAACAACTTGGTCCAAAGAAAGCCATCGGGTCCCGGATGGATGTAACATGTTTAAAGGTTTGAGCTCTATTAGGTGCTGCAGTTCGTTGAACATTGCTCTTTTTAAAGGACATTTGCTGAAGATGGAATATTCTTACATGAATATGATGCACACAATGCAAACACTGAAAATAAATCAATAATTTTTATTAATACAACTGGCACTTAAATCGGTCTATTTTTGCTTCGAATTTAAATCATGTGAACCAGTATGATTTTCATTTGCCGCACAAAGTTTTTAGCACCCGTCACTTAATACACAGTTCGTTTTCAATGAGACTTATATGGTCCGTATATAATTTTCAATGGGGCGAGAAATATCATTCAAGTGTGTTTTCACTTTGCCCTATTCTATCCATCTTCGCACTAACTCTGAGAAAAATTTCATCGTTGTACCGACAATTAAAACATGGTCAGGATGACTATCGCATATAATGGTTACAATAACCATGAACATGGTCGAATTCATCACGTTCATGGCATTTTTGACTATGATCATGGTTACAAGGACTATTCCGACATTATGGCAAATGTTGGATCAACTATTTTTAATGGTCGTTTTGTCCATGATCATAGTCGGTTCAAAATCACTATACTGCAATAGTCACCATAACCCCCAATAATGGTAAAATTGACTATCAAATTCCGCTCTGTGTAAAACAAAATAAATAACCGTGCGCGAAAAACAATCAGCTGCTTTGTCGTTGCAGAAGAAAAAAAACTGCAAAATGTAGAAGCAAAGTGAAGTTTACCGTGTGATGGTTGAGGTAATTGGTTTGCCAGCGGAAGTCACTGAATTTTTGGAAGGTAATAAATTACTATGGATGTTCTTCTTTGCCATGTTAACAGTGTTTATTTTGAATATTTCAGATCGCCCGAGCATTTTTTCCATTCCCGCAGAAGAGCTGCTGAACGCGATAGTTTCAAGAGGGATGCTTTTCAAGGTGCATAACACTCGCTCCGTCTACACCGAACCCTATTAGCTTCTTTTTGTACAAAATCAAATCTTTCATTAAACTTAATTACAATGGCACTGTGGATCGAAGTAGCATCCGCTTCAGCAAGCTCGAGTACGCGATTAAAAGAATCTCGAATTGACAGTTCAGTGCCATACCAATAGAAAGTCCTCACTGCTAAGACCAATTGACTCATCGATTATAAGACTAAATGGTTTGGACCGCATCATTGCCACCAATTCTTGGTGATGCGATTCGCCAAGGAAATTCGTCATGATGGCCGTATCTTTAGTTCGTTTCAGTGCTACGTCTTAGACATGGGTTAAATCAGTGAAAGCAGCCTTATAAAATAGCCAGGCACATACTTGTACTTCTACATCCCTCACTTGTTTTTTTTTTCGCCAACAAAATGGTCCAACTTCAGACTGTCAATAATTTGCTTGCTGTGACGTATGTGACTTTCCCTATCGCCATGTTTTTTTTTAATCTAGAAGTTCACCGAAATGAATGTCTGTATATGTCTGTGACATTTTCCAAATGTCTGTATAATGTCTGTAATCTGTATGATGTCTGTATCCATAATTAAATGTCTGTATAAATATAGACATGTCTGTTTATCTGCTGACTCTTGGGTTACTATGATTGATGCAGCATGGGTAGTTTTGTCAGTGCGGGTGAAGGTAAACCCATGAAAAATCAGCAATTTTTGTCCATTTTTTTAAAATGCAAACGGTTATGCTTAAGTCTCAACCGTTTTAAGAAAAAATCGAGCATCAATTAACCTTCGCAGACTCGATGCCCCCAACGACGATTTTGAATATTTGTTTTGTTCTGTGCACCAAACAGGGCATTCTTTATAACTATTCTCTCCGACTATCATTTCCCTTTTCCTTTGATACCTACTGAACGCTACGTGGGTTCCCCGTGTCTTCTTATCCCGAACAGGAACGAATAACTTGATAACTGGCCTTGGTAGAGCTCATAATAAGAGGTAAAATACCTGAGGATAATACCATCAAATTGTTCCCACAATGTCATGCGAATACCGAATTGAGGTAAGACAATACCAAAATAATACCTCTAAGGTGACCAGATACTTACCCAGGTATCCGGAATATCAAGTTAAGTTATTCTAGAGACATTTTGCTTAGGTATTTTACCTCTTAATCTGAGCTCTTTAATACCAAGGCCAGTTATCAAGATCAAAATTAGGTATTCATATGCTTTTGTGTTCTGCTCGGGCAGTTATCAAGATCAAAATTAGGTATTCATATGTTGTTGTCTCCTGCTCAGCATGTTAGATACCAAATTCTCCTTATTTCCAACGATTGTATGGCCGTGGCCAGGTCAAAGATCGAGGAGTGTCTTCGTGGAGATTATTGCGTGCAGAAACGTATCCGTAACTGAATTCGTTTCATGGTGACATGCAATGTCTTCAACGAATTATTCCTCATTGTAGCTACATCCACGAAGTGTGCAAACTTCAATGCTAATGGTTCCCTAAAACACTTCAAAACACTGTCTCTCAACGTTTCTGAGAGAAATGTGCCCATATGTAAACATTTTATTCAAAAACAAATACAAAATTAAACGTTTTTTTCTATCTAACCATGCACCTACACAGACCAGGTTTGCTTGACCACGCAAACATTCCCGGTCTCTAAATACTGCTTCTCTTCTAGTTGCCGAAAACATTTGGAAACAAGTTCACGACTCTCTAACTTTCAAAACGCACACAACAGATGCTTGTTATTATTATAGACAATTATGAATCAAATAATATTCGAACCACAAATTTATTGCGAAAAAAAACGTGACAGCAAAATTTAAAATCAACCGCACTCCACCTGAACAAAACTTTTGTCATAACGACTATTCCAGAAAGTATAAGCACACCTTATTCTACCGGTCACTTTGAATATAATGAAATATTTCAACATGTTTTGGCTGCGTCTTTTTGTTTGCACATTTCTGAGAATCAAAAAAGTGCTCAGTTTTGTGTTACCTATCAAAATGCGCGGTCTTACTCCGGAACAACGAAAAAGTATCGTGCACAAATGGTGCACTGTGAGCGGACTCTCCTTGAGAAAATTGGCCAAGAAAGAGGGTGTAAGCGTCGGAGCGGTACGATCTGGGTTTCGAAAATATAGAGAACAGTTTACGTTTGAAGATGTGCCGAAGAGTGGTCGGAAATCCGGTCCTGTTAGTCCGGATATGGATAAAAAGATCAGGGATGCCTATAAGCGAAAACCAGCGACTTCCGTTCGGGATGTTGCGAAAAAACTAGGGACCTTGTCGAGTAACGTCATGCGTGCCACAGAAAGACTTGGGCTAAAAACATACTGGAAAATCACTCAATTTTATTACTAACCTCTGGCTCTTGAATTGTTGGTTAATTCATTATTGGCATTCCATACGACCATAGCCATAGCTCAGGAAAAACGAAAAACAAGGGGTTGGAGAAAGCTCCACGTTTCTAATTATCCGAAAGGCATCCACTTTTCCTCCTGCTGGTTCAGCTGCCGAATACGACACGGAGTGGAAACAGCTGGAAGATGTGTAAGTATGTAACTCCTTCTGAGGGTGAAAGTTGTAATTCGTAGAATTTTATGCCCTCCGGGTCAGGTGAAAACCAAGCATTAATTGAATTCCTGTCTCTGAACACAGCGCGTGGAATCCCACCCAGTCTAAGGTTCTGGAAAACGCCGCAAAAGGTGCACAAATAATGGCCTACGGCAGTTGTCAGCAAACGGTTGAAAGTTTTGTTCGTGCGAAATGTTGTTTCCGAGAAATTGTTTTCCCAGCATTTGGGGAAATTATCAAAACAAATTTACTGACACAGGCTTTGGCAGATTTATGAATTTATAATTGGCAATGAACTTGTTTCCACATTGTGGTAGTGACAAATTTCAAGTTGCACTTTCTTCAATCACAGATTAGAATCTAATCAAAACTCTCGACGGTGTTTCAACGAATTCTTCCTGATACGTTCCAAAATTAGGTAAAACGAAGCACGCCACGGCCTGCTGCCATAGAAAACCTGGTCAGTCGTTCGAAGTAACGGTTGACTTTGATGAAACTTTCCATCTGAACACCATCTGCTGTTGGTGCGGAAAAGTTTTGCTTTTCCCCTGGCAATTTTAGAATTTACCACACTAACGGGGCATTTTCCATGGCCACGCATCCGGCACTCAGCGAGTTCCAAAATTTGTTGCCCATTGCAATTAGGACACCCCCTTCTACCCCGTCAGCGGGAGTCAGTTTGCCAAGTACAAACCAGATGTTGCCACGCCGTCGTCGTCGTCGTCGCCGTCGCCCTCGGACTACCATCCACAATGGGGTTTGGCTGGGCACTGCACGATCAGAGACTGACATTGCCTGCCGGGGAGATATCCCCAGCAATTGTACGTTCGTTATGCTCCAGAAAATATCCGCACAAAAGTTTCATTCCACAATTGAGCTATTACTGGGTCATTAGGCGAGGTGCCAGCCAGAAGCTTCGGAAGCCGGGAGAATAATTTTATGCGAGCGGATTTCCTGCTGTTTCGGTGGATGTTTCCGACCTGGCCTAAAACTTCTGATTCGATTTTTATTCGGTAAATTTTCAATTTAAAATTTGTTGGTGATTTATTTACCACAAATGGAAGTATGCGAATTCTCAATGATGTATGCTGATGCGTTTATGCGTTATGATAATTTGCTTAGTCGTGAAGAAAGTCATCAGATTTAAGCCGAAGAGCTAACTTGCCAGAATTATCAATTGAGATCAAACTGGAACGTAACAATCTCAGCCACCACTAAACCCAACTTCAGCATAGCTCAGGTTAAACACTTGACTAACCCGTGTACAATGATTCACGGAAAGTGGGAAATTAATTTGATCCAATTCGGTTCGGTTCAATAGGCTCGGCATCATTTTGCGCCGTGGTTATTTAGACTAATCAAATTGCATGCATTGTACCTGCCAGAGCAAGTATGTGTGTATGTGTGTTATTTGAGGTAGCAATATCACGAACTATCAATAGCAAGTCCCTCTCTGCGGGAAGATAACTACGCTGATGAAATGAACCACTATTAGCAACATTTTACCACAAAGAGTTTCAACCGACCTACTCTGTGTGCTGTGTGCATATTTGGCACTCATCAAATTAATGATCCAGTTCGAATGTGGTTAAATAGTTAGTTTATTTGTCGAATTTGCATACAAACCAATCGAAATCAATTGGCTCTGAACAAACTTAGGATGAGCTTTCGATAAACAAATCAATGGCTTTTGAAGAGTTGATGGAATTTCCAACAACAAACACAATAATCCTTTTCGGCAGAAAATCTTTGTCTATTTGAATGAAGCAAGTTGATGAAAATTCATTTGATGTTATTTTCGTTGGCGACGTCAACCAAATTAGTTTATGTGTACATGCGTTCGTTTTATTTGTGTACTCAAACTAGAGACTTCAACGGAAAACGTTGTTGCTTCCAGTTGGGGTTTCAAGGCTTCATTTTTCCATTTTAAGGAATCAAGCCTTTTGTGAACCAGTTCAATATCATGTGCCTTTGCTCGCGTTTGTCCAGGGATGTCAACATCAATGACGCAATTCCTTTCGTTTATTTCAGTCTTGTTTGAACTAAATCCCATTATAGAATTCCCATTACAGCTATCCCATTAGAGAATTCTTCAAACGGGACATTGTTGCGGTCATGGTTGAGGTGCCTACCACCAGAGGAAAAACTGACGTCATAGTGGCTTCAGACTATTTTTCGGGTGATGCTCCTGAGGTGCCTCCTCCTGAGATCGACTCATTTGTGCAGTACGGCAGAGCAAACAACAAGTCATTCATCATTGGCTGTGATGCCAACGCACATCATACCGTGTGGGGTAGTAAGGATATCAACAGCCGAGGGGAGTGCTCATTGGAGTATTTCTCATCTAATAATATAGACATATGCAATAAGGGAAACGTACCTACATTTTTAAATGCTATTAGACAAGAAATCTTAGATCTGTTTGAACATCTTTGAAAGCAGTAAAAATATACTATTCCGTGATCTCTCGATCTCCTGTAATGTCAAATCACGATCTTCAATATATTCAATAACTTTACCGAAGACGGTATCTCCCTACAACTTCATTTGTCGGATATAGACTACTTCTCTGCAGCACAATCTGCAACAAATATGATAATGTGAAATGCCTCCATATTACACTAGTCGGCAGTGTTTCACTCCCTTCAAGTATATATGTTGAATTTTATAGATTTTGCCACGATGAATTCAAATATGGGCTCAGAAAAGCTTTAACGTCCAGTTTTTGAGAAAAATGTGAATAAAACTCACAAAAACACGTATTTCCATAGTAATATGATCTACCTCATCAACCACCAGAATATTGGCTCTGCTTTGTGCAAGTTGGACTTGGATTTTATGGAATGGACCTCCCTGAATCCATTCGTGAAAACAGATTTTTCGTAACACGTAAGATTGATGAAATAAACTGGGTTTTCATTCACAAAATTACGAATTTTCATGAAAATCAAGATTTCCTATTTTGAAAACATGAATTTTCGTTCCGCCCTTTGAATGTTGGATTTGGATTTTATGAAACGAACCTCTCTGAATCCATTCGTGTTGAAAAAAATGAGTTTTTATCCACAAAATTGCTGACTGACTGACTGACTGACTGACTGACTGACTGACTGACTGACTGACTGACTGACTGACTGACTGACTGACTGACTGACTGACTGACTGACTGACTGACTGACTGACTGACTGACTGACTGACTGACTGACTGACTGACTGACTGACTGACTGACTGACTGACTGACTGACTGACTGACTGACTGACTGACTGACTGACTGACTGACTGACTGACTGACTGACTGACTGACTGACTGACTGACTGACTGACTGACTGACTGACTGACTGACTGACTGACTGACTGACTGACTGACTGACTGACTGACTGACTGACTGACTGACTGACTGACTGACTGACTGACTGATAGGAAATAATGATTTTCATGAAAATTCACAATTTTGTGAATAAAAACTCATTTTTTTTCAATGTGTACACGAATGGATTCAGAGGAGGTCCATTTCATAAAATCCAAGCCCAGCATTCAAAGGGCGGAGCTGAAATTCATGTTTTCAAAATAGAAAATCTTGATTTTTATGAAAATTCGTAATTTTGTGAATGAAATCCCGGTTTATTTCATCAATCTTACGTGTCACGAAAAATCTGTGTTCACGAATGGATTCAGGGAGGTCCATTCCATAAAATCCAAGTCCAACTTGCAAAGGGCAGAGCCAATATTCTGGTTGTTGTCGAGGTAGATCATATTACTACGGAAATACGTGTTTTTGTGAGTTTTATTCACATTTTTCTCAAAAACTGGACGTGTTACAGCATTTCTGAGCCCATATTTGGATTCAGCGTAGCAAAATCTATAAAATCCAACCAGAATTGCCAACGGGAGCGAAAAAAGTTCCGATTTTGCCGACTAGTGTTACATACCGAATAAATTGGCCGAACACAGCAATTCCTTAGAGCTTGGCTAAGATAGACTTCAGTGTCATTTCTTAGGCAAAATGTGAAACTAATATGACAATTTCATAAGATGATACTCGACATATTCATTTGACAAAGATAGGGTACAGCGCCATCTCTGCGGCAGGATCTGGAACTAATATGATAATGTCATAAGACGACAAATGACACAAATTAGAAGGGAGGTTTTTCAGCATTTCCTAAAGTTGTTGTGATATGATGTGCTATTCAATTAAGAGACTATTCTACAATGATCAAAAAATGATTGATCTAATTGGATGAATGTATATACATGCTCGCTTGAATCTATTTTACCATACATATTACTGTAGCATAGTTTGACCATGTTTAGTGCCATTGTGCGGCGAATAAGGGAGAGATGTAAGGAATATGAGACAGGCTTTCCCCATAAATCTCGAATACAGGGGACGGTTGAAAAAATTCTCGATCGGTGATATTTTCGCAGCATATAGTACAATAATTTTAAAAAGAAGACATATTGGTTACAGGCAGAATGACACCTGACAAACACTTAGTCATTAACAAATACTGTACTGCAAGTTTAAGTACCATCAATGTCAATAAATACGTAACAGTCCCATTATCAAAGGGAATAACGCAATTTTGTTAGTTTATGCTTTTGTTGGTAGTTAAGGATACATTTCGATGATATTTCTTATTTTTTTAGAAGCGTAGAAGTTTATGCTTTTTTATTACGTATTCAGTTAAATCCTATATTAATTTTGAATCGACTTAAGTACCTTAAATACAATAGTCGAATTACCATTTGGATGAGAAAATCTTCAACAGTAATTCAGTGGAATTTATTAATTACTTGTTTTATTTACTTTTACGCTCTTCGACTGACGGACTACTTTGATGAAGTCTCAAAATATATAAATAAAAATCTTTAACAACAATAATCAGCCTGACATAAGAAAAGGCCCCGACAACTTCTGTGAAGACATTGCTAAGGAGGATTTGCGGTAATTACTAATATCGTTTTATACAGGCAAGTTCGTCTTTCTACTATGCCTCAATTTTTTTTTCACTTTATTTCATATATAGTGGAAAACCAAAAACAGGTTAAATGGGTCAACATAATGTTAATCAACTTGTTGACTACACAGCTCGGAAAAGTTGTGTGAATTTCTGTTCAATTTCATGCACATAAATGAAGCGTCACATAACTTACAAATTAACATTATGAATCGTGTAAACTTCTGGGAAATTCCATATATTGTAGATAATGTTGTTTGCAAAAGCGGGTCTTTGATATAATTATTTCATGCAAGTTTCTGCTTCGTATTGCATGAAATACAATCTTACATGCTCTGATATTTACATCACAATGAAAATTCGGATTTTTTTTCTGTGTATAACATATCTGATTACCAAATGAAATGTTTGTTGCAATGCATACCAAACGAAATTTTATAGAATGCAAATTGTTGTTTAAATTTTCACATACATTACATTAAATTAATCAATCGCATCCAATAATATCAATATCGTAAAATTTTTACCTTAAACAGCCATTAAAATACGTTTAGGTACTTTTAAGTTCTTTAAATACTCTTCAAATAATATCGAATACTTTGAGCACACACTTAATACGTCTGAGTACAGAAAGTTTTTCTAAAATACATTTGAGTGCTTTGAATAATCTCGAAATACTTTTGAATTACATGATTCCTCATGAATTACTTTTGAGTACTGGGAATATTTAACTAGTACTTCTAAATCTTTTTTTAGTACCAAGAAGTCCAAACATAATTCGAGCACAGAGAACAGACGTTCATCTTCGGTCTACTAAGTGTGTAAAGCTTTAAACCGATATTTCAAATGTATGTCGTTATGCTCCTGGTTGGCGGCGCTGCAGTTGTGCGATAATTGTCATGTAAATGTTTATCAATAAAAAACCTAGCACATAACCAACAAATTTTTGGTTTGTTTTTCTCTGTAATTGCTTTTTATAGCGGCTGCCAATATTAACTTTTACACACGTTTTTCAAGAAAAGGTATATGGACATCTATGTCTGTTCGTGGTGGTTCGAGTACAACGCTCTACATACAGTACTCTGCATACTCCTTGCATTTCTCCGCACATTGAACCAAGTTTTCTTTCAAATTAAGGACTTCAATTTCAATATCCCACAAACATTGAACACGCGATGCTCTTACGACGACTACGGAAATTGTGAGCATCGTAAAATCTTACACACAAAATCTATTCGGAATAATTTCAAACAGCTGAAAAGTTAACTTAAATTTAAAAATAACTTAAAATTAAACTTAAAATAATTCTTAAAAATTGAAGAAAACATAAATTCTTCCGAAATGTACACTGAATGCTTCATTTCAACATTATCTATTAATAGAAAAATACAACATTTTGTAATCTTCCATAAATTTCAAGTGCTGATGATTCAAAGTTTACTGACTTTTTCAGCTGTTTGAAAACTCAGTACAATTTTACCGACCTCAGTAAAAAAAAACTAAGTGTGTACAGCAGAACTGAATTCAAAGATGCATTCCAGCTAAACCAACAACAGTATCCCCTGGTACCGAACGCTACCAGATGGAGTCCTTTCATGCAGGTGTTGCTGGATTGACCGACTGGCAAACCATTTTTCGGTTCTATGTAACATTATTTTACTATCTAAATTTAAATATTAAAGAGTGTAATTGAAATGAATAAAAACGGCGATGTAGCGAAATATCGTCAGATGGGCCGTTATTACGAAAAACAGGATCGCCCTCAGGTCGTGCGCTATCGGTGCAAAAACGGACGGTCTTGCCGTCGTCGATCGATTAAGTCTGAACTACTACTGCGGTCCATCCCAATCTTGTGTCGACTCGGCTCGCCAACCAACTGTAGCACCAGAATCATTGGACTTCGTCGACAGGAATGCTATGAAAGCTGAACGTCTAGTTAATTAATTTGAATTTTTGAGCGCCCACCTAGAATCCACGTAACCCAAACAAGACAAATATTTTAATGTCTCATATAAACCATTTACTGCTGTTAAATAAGTAACCTGCTTAGCCCCTTCCAAACGATGATGTGATCCATTAACCTCGAGTTAACCACGAGTAGTCGGAACCCCACTTTTACTAAAATCAATAATAAAACATTGTTGATAACAATATTGAATATCGGCTCCGCAAAGTGTTACACACGTCTGAGCCTAACAAATAAACGAACTGATTAAAAAAAAAAAATTACTGCTATGCTGCGAAAAAATAAAGTTATTTTACAGCGCACATTTCCAATAATCTGCACTAAACTGTTTTGTTTTCATGAGTTACATTCGCCGGCTGTAACAACCGGTGAACCATCATATTCAGAATCAGCAACATACACAGAATGTGAATGGGTCAGTTTTTGTATACCAAATGAAACAAGTGGGCCCCGGTAAAGATTAAATTTTCTTTTGTGCGTGTTTTGTGTGGGTGGGGGGGGAGAGAGAAAGAAGAGGGTGGGTGAGTCATAGGTGGGGGGGTTCTTTGTGGTGGGTGTGGGGGTTGGGGGGGGGGGGAGGTATGAATATTGTTAGTAGTTGGTTGTCGCATCTCTATATAATTTTTTTTTTTTTGTGGTGTGGAAAAAGAAAGGAACATGGGGTGGTTCTTTCAGAAAATACTTTTACGGCCTTTGGGCTTAATATTGACAACACAGATTTATCGTGATCATACTCCGATTATCAAAAAGACATTGGATCAAATCGTTAGTAAGGTAGGAAGAGGTATAGTAACAACAGAAAATATAGAAGATTTTGAGGTATTAATTTACGGATTGTTGGTGGATTCGAAATGGATCAATGGAGGTGAAACATTAAGCAATATTCAAAAACAACAAACGTTAATTGATGGATGCATGAACAAAGATGAATTAATAATTCTAGGGGTAATTGCTCTCATTCTTCAGTGCGAAGTTAAAATAATTCTAGCAGGAGGCGAAGTAGCGGTTATAGGAAAAGGAAAAGTTAATGAATTATTTGGTACTCTGGATTTTTTCATTGGGGATAATGGAAAAATTGAAAGTATTGTGCAAATTTGCATAACACCAGAAAAGACAAATATTGGCCCAATTAAATTTAACAATGATAATGTGCGAATTGAAGGAACTGGTGATAATTCACTTAAAATGTTGCTTCAACTTGACATGGCGGGTGACATAAATAACAATTTAAATAAAAATGATAACGTGTTGCAACGTTATGCATCAGTAGATAACGAAACCAATGAAGAAGTTAGCTGGGCTGAGAATGAAAGCATCCAGAAGGGATTGATACAGAATGCCTTACAGAAATGGGAAGAAGGAGAAATAGGAGAGTTAGAATGCAGAACAATTTCAGATATTATTGATACATTTTTTGAACAAAAAGGGGAGCAAGTAAGAAACGCTATGTTAAATGATTTGCAACAAGGATGGAAAATTTTAAGTAAACTAGCAGATAGACTCAATAGAGAAATAATTGTTATCGGGAAGGATAGAAAAGAAATAGTATTAGGAGTTACCGAGAAAAGGATTAAATTATCGCCTCTCAAATTAGTTGCAGTAGAAAGAATAAACTGTTCCGATTATCATGCTATTAAAATGACAAAAATAGGGGAAAACAGGAATCCAACAGATGGCTTTGCGAATCTAGCAATAGATATATTTGATAGAAAACCTCAGGAAGAGACATACTTCATAAAATTGAGGGATGTGAGAAAAGTACTTAAAATTAAAAGAATTGCTGGCGATGGTAACTGTCTTATCAGGGCCTTGTTGGATCAAATTGGAAGGGTAAATGATTCTTATCACATGTCAGACTACAATGTTCAAAAGCTAAGAAACATTATTGCAGACTTCATAAAACAGAATAGGGAAAGATTTGAGATATATTTGATTGAATATTTAGAACAATACGGCACATTTGAATTAGTGGTTGATAAATTAAGACAATATGGATTCTGGGTGGGACATGAAGCTTTAGTTACTGTTTCCGAATTATTCAGAAAACAAATTGAAATTTACAATACGGAAGGATTGTGTGTTAAAATAGGAGAGTACATGGACAACGATTCGTCGTTGAAGGTCTACTATACAGGCAACCACTATGACAGTATCATAAAAATTGATGATGAAGAAATTGAGGAAATAACAGTAACGGTAGAAGATACAAGTCAAAAGCAAGAAGGTAAAACAACGGTAGGAGATAGAGAAATAAATCACCAAAAACTTAGACAAGATATTCAGGATTTGACTCCGCGAAAAAAAGTTGTGAAAGCTAGAGGATTAAATCCGATTGATGAAAAAAATAAGGGAATTAATGAACCAAAAGTATTGAAAATTTCAAGTTGGAATGTGAAAGGATGTAGGAACAGACAAAAAAGGGATGAAGTTGATGAAATTCTGAAAGCAAACGATGTAGTTATTGCAGTACTACAAGAAGCTAATACTCTAGGAGATCAGATAGATACTGAAAACTATACATGGATGGTAAGAAACAATCACATCAATAAGTCCAGAGGCTTGGCAATTGTTATACAGAAGAATCAGGGAATTAATATGCTTCAAATTAAAGAGCCAAGGAAAGGCATTATGTGGATTAAACTTTCGCTAAGTGGGTCAAAATTAATAATTATAAATATTCATGCGCCGAATCTAAACCAAAAAGCTTTTCTTGCCAGCTTAAATGAACTCATTTTGGAGAAAGATCGCAAAATTTTGATTGTTCTAGGAGATTTTAATGCTCAACTTGGACTAAAAGATCAACAACCTGAAGATGAAGTATGGATAGGAAAAAAGTTAGGTCATGACTATGATAATGAGAACGGTGTACTATTCAAGTGTTTCTTACACCTGTCGAAACTTAAAAATATATCATCTAAGATAGGAAAAGATGTAGACAAAACTTGGAGAAGTAAAGATAAATGTAGCCAGATTGATCACGTGTTAATATCACAATACACAAACTTCCGGATACGGTATATCAAGGGATACTGGACGCATATGAAAACAGATCATAAATTAATATTAGTAGGTTTGCTATTCAATAAATTGGCCAACAACAAAATACAGGAAAATACTTCAAATAAAGTTCATATTGATTTACTTAGAGATTTAGGAATAAGAAAAAAATACAAGGAAGCTCTAACGAATTTGCCTACTAAAACAGACATTAAAACAGACACTGTAGATAAATGTTATGAAGAGCTAGCAGGAAGAATGAGAATTGCAGCACATAAAACCATTAAAGTTTCAAAAATCCCCAATACTCCGCGTAGAAGAAAGGCTTTAAATAAATTAAGAGATGCGATTAAAGTTTCTCAGAAACATCCAGATATGCAGAATTATAAATACAGGATTGGAAATCGTAGACAAGAGTATCAGCAAGCGGTCAAAGATCATAAGGAAAAGGAAATAATGACATTTTTCAAGAACCTAAAAGATTTTGATGCAGGTATAAGAATTCGAAAAACGCACAATTATCTTAAACAGTTTGTCAAGCAAAAGAAGAAAAAATCAGCAATAATTAGTACTAGAGTTTGGGATGACATTCTAAAAACTTGTGAAGGCCCAGACATAGAATTTTGTACAAGCCATGATTTTACACCATTGCCAAATCCACCAACATTAGTAGAAATTGAAAACATACTTTATGCAACTAGTAATGGGAAATCACCAGGTTCAGATCGAATATTTATGGAGTACATTAAGTACGCGGATCAAAATTCTATAAAAAGATTAGCAGAAATATTACAGGAAGCCTATATTAGGAACGAAATACCTCTCGCATGGAAGAAAACAACGCAAATCCCTATTCCCAAGAAAGCAGGAGCTTCGGAAGCAGATCATTTCAGAAGAATCTCTATGTGTAATGTAGCTTACAAAACTTATGCTAAGTGGATAGCTCAACAACTAAGGAAATATGCAGGTGAGCCAGGATTGCACCAAGCAGCTTTCACGGCAGAAAGATCTACTGATGATCATATATTCGTAGCTAGACGTCTGATGGAAGAGTATTGGAATGCAGGTCAGGAGCTATACATATTAGCTCTAGATATTAGCAAAGCCTTCGATAACATTAAATTACAATGTTTAGGAGAAGTTTTGACTAGAATTGGAGTTCCATCGAGACTTATTGATAGAGTGTTATCGTGTGTTAAAGATGAGGTTACAAGAGTTCTATGGCAGAACCAATTTTCCAAAGAAGTAAAGAGAGGAAAAGGAATAAAACAGGGATGCCCTCTTTCACCTCTGCTGTTTAATTACATAATACAAGATGTTTTGAGCAAAGTTGTTTTGAAAATTCCAGGATTAAAATTGTTGGATATTAACCAATTAAAGCTTCCCGTGTTACTTGTATTTGCGGATGATATCCTAATTATAACGAAAACTAAAGCAGAGTTGGAAGAGATACTGAAAGAACTAGAAAGCCAGCTCAAAGCCGTAGGACTAGAGATAAACTGCAAAAAGAGCCAGGTTTTAATTAGATATCCGAATGATAAGGCAAAGCATCCAAATGATATCATTCTTAACGGTAAGAAATTTAAAGTATGTGATAGTTTAAAATATTTAGGAGTCTGTTTAACATCTACACTTAATAGGAAAGTAACTTGCAGGCAAAGATGTCTAAATTCTCTTAAGTCATCGAAAATTATAGTAGAATTTTGCAAGAAGTTCAACCCAAACTGGGAATTAGGAAAATTAATGTATAAAACCGTGATAGCACCATCCTTACAATATGGCACTAAAGTAGCAGTTTTGACTAAAAAGAGTAGGATTTCAATAGCGAACTACGAAAAACTTATTTTGAGAAGCATATATCAGCAATGCGCTAGACAGAGAGATATGAAGTTTAACGCGAGAAAGCTTCTAGATGGTAAAACTATTAATAGAAGAATTAGAGTAGGTCGCCTCAGTTACTTTGGACATGTCTTACGCAGGGATAAGAACCACCCATTAAAGCTAGCATACAACTTAAATTTTGAAAAGAAGAAAGAAGGCCGACCTAGCATTACTTGGAAAAAATCGTTAGAACAAGACTTCCAAAAGTTTCAGAACACGGATAGAAACAGTTTTGAAGAGCTCTCGAAAGATAGAGAAAAAATGAAAAGAACATTAAAAGAAGTATACAATAATGAAGAGAGCGAAATTTCGGACGGAGAATCATCCGATGAGAATAATAAGGAGAAGAAGTATAAACATTGGAAGCAACAAAAATAAATAAATAAGAAATTAAATGTGATGTGATAGCAGCGACAGTGTTAAAGTGGGATAGAGGAACAGGGCATCTCCGCAAATAAATAATCGACAGTCGTAAATTGCTTGATTAAAATGAGATCACATGTTCAAATAACGAGGCATAATGAAAAAAAAAAATAAAAAAAAAAAAAAACCAATGGAAAAGTATACCGATTGACAGGTAAGTAGGTAGACCAGGGAAGGTAAGATTATTATAAAGAAAAATACTCTACATTATTATATGAACATCACTATATTATACATCAAATAAAAAGGGTTGGGAAGGGACCATCAGAGCACCGGATTGAAGCGATTTGGATGGGGAGAGTGGAATTGCCAACTCCCTGTCATTAACAATTCGTGAATTGATGGCGAGCTCTTCTACCCACTCATTGGGAAGTCCTCACGTTTGATGGCTTGTTCGACATTAGGTTGTAGGATTCTAGCATTGGAAGGAGATTCTCACTATCCCGCGGATTACGCGTAAGTATCTCTGCTTACGAGTCCGCCCATCCGTTTTTGGCCCTTCAGACAGTGTTAAATTGAATACAGGCAGATGTCGAACTTGATCAAATCATTCGTAGAGGACGATCCACTGTCTTATGGCTGTGCCTGCAACGATGAGTGGTATCTTTTACATACATACATACAAAAAGAGGTGGTTTTTTGGTTTGATTTTTTAAGGGCTATTCACATTAGGCCGGGCCGTGCCCGGGCCGGATTCGAAAAGCTTTTATTTCACGGCCGGTATGTTTTGTTTACTTCACACTGTACCGGGATTGCTCCGGGATTCTATGATGTAGATTTCACGCAAACATCAACGGATCTCAGTTGTTTTTGTTTTTGTTGTTGCAGCGTTTACTTGCACATAGGGAAGATATACCTATATTAATCTCATCACTTTGCAATTCATCCTACTTGAAATAAAACGATATACACGTGACAGGAATAGTTAGTAATGTTTGTTGTAGTTATTTAACGTGAGCAAACATTATTAGAAAACGAAACCGATCCTTCAACTGCTCAATTGTTTGATTCATCGTAGGATGAATATGGGAACAATGAGATTAATTTAGGGGCAGTTACCATATTTTGGTTTTAACCAGCCAAAATTTTATGTATCAAAAATCCATTTTTGATAGTTGAAAGCTTGAAAATAAATTTTTGAAATGTTTGTCGACCGCAAAATTATTGACGAATATTGCAAATAATAGATCGAGCCTGGATGCGATACATTTACGTTACATCATGGACTGGTGGCAATCACTTTTTAAAATCACGAATAGTCCGCACTTCATAAGGTCGGTATCGTGTACGAAAGAAATTTCTTTTTCTATCTCAATCCCATGTTAAATTCCGTTCACTGAAACGGAAAAGTAAAGAATCGAAAAGAAATTTCTGCAGCAGTATCCACCTGAAAAGAACGAAAAATAAAATTGGAATTTGTAAGGTTCCCACGCAAACTAATGGGCGCTGTCAATTTTACTTTCGGAAAACTGAACGGATGACTGAAACCCTGGTATAGAAAACCTGTTTAAAATGTTCTGAACTACTAATGCAACAACAATATAAACACACTTAGAAAGTTATCTTAAGAAATAAAGTTGATAGGTTACTCATCATGCCTTTATAATCGTTAACTTATCAATTTAAGTCATGACATAATGCATTTAAACCGTTAATTTAGTTAAAGTAGAAATATTTCCTAAACATTGTATTGTCTTTGAGAGCGCTTTCGCATCGTAAACCCTTGTGCTGCCTTCTATCAGTTACAATGTTTCTTTTTGAAAGGTGTTTGCTAATTGCCACTGGCAGAAAAGATGGTTATTTACATTAAACAGCCGTACTATAGGAACAAGAATTATGAATTACCGCCGCAACTATAAGAACACCTATTCCTATTTATGGAGGAGCTTTTCAATCTCAAAAGTAAATTCAATTGCCAAATGAACATTTTCCTCGGAAAATTGAGAGCAAATGTTGATTGTTGATATTCTTAGAGTAAAGTTTATTTGATTTTAAATTTATAAAATAAGTCCGTTCCTACACACTTGGGCCATTTACCCTAGATAAAGTTAAACAAAAATAAATAACTAGCCTTTCATATCGAAGGCCTTGCCCAAGTCTTTTTAAAACATGGGTGAAATTGGTAGAATCTTTGAAACATTTACTTTAAGGGCTTACGCTGAAGCATTTTCGACGGCAACCATTACCTCAAAATTTAGAATTGATATAACTCAGAATCTGTACTAGATATTGGATATTTAATCACATCAGTTTGTATGCTTACTTGTTGTAAGAAATCTGATATAGATCTATTTGATGTTCATTCACTAACTATCGAGATTTATCAATTTGAAATAGCGAGGAAAATTTGCCAGAGAAGGAGATAAAAGATAGGAAAAATAATACACGGAGCAGCAATTCACCTTAAAATTGTGTCCCCGGCAATGACAATTTACGCTAAACATTCGGATCATTTTTGTAAAGACAAATTTAAAACGCAAATCAAATTTGCTTGGAACACCAAATAAGTTTTCTGCATTCTCACAAAACACATGATTTGCGCTTGTTGTGCAGATCGCTCACAACTACATATAAATTAAAGCGCATGCTTCCAGCCGTGCTGAGACCGAGCTGTCAAAAATATCGTTGCCAAGAAATATTTTTTACCAGCCCGGTCAAACACCGGTGAGACCACGAACACGGCCCGGTGCTTTAATGTGAACGGTCGCATACTGCACTCAAACAATCAATTCGTAGCATAACTCGGTCGTGTCCCGACCGGGGCTCGGCCCGGCCTAATGTGAATAGCCCTTAACGAAATATAGGGTAGGAAACGTTTTAATCAGGGGTCACTATTTTAATCAGTTGTTAGGAAATAGGTCTATAACTCCTACAGATTTTACAAATTATTTCATTTTTAATGATACGATCAAAAGCTTTATCTATTGGGCCAATGATTCGGATGTATCAATCATGATTGATTACCAATTTATGACTGTTATTTTGAAGATTTAAAATACATCATCTAGAAATCATCAGTTTCTGACCAGCTGAAGAAGTTCGCTTAAATTTCGCCTTTGTGTATTTTGCATTTGCATCGCGTGTACCGGAGAGCATGTCTCCAGCAGCTCTTTCGCACAACTGAGGCATGTTGCCAAAATGTGATGTGGAATATTGAGTTAAAATTATTACATATTTAGATAATCTGGAATCGCTATTTATTTCATGTTTCTTCCAGTCATTGGAGGTTGATCTATGCTTATTATTATATTGTCCATCATCTGGCACTATCATTTGCAATAAAAAATATGTTTCGGAGCTGTCCAATAGTACCCAACGATAAATAATGCTTCGCTGTTGAGCGGCAGCTATGGCATCACTGTTGTTTTTGAGAGAGCCCATGTTTCCTCTCTTCTTTGTTAACCATGGATATAACGCACCGGTAATGTAACGTGAAGCCTGCTGTCTCTGGCATTTGTTTGTTTTTAAACGAAGCATCCCGTTTGTCGTCACAGTCGCTTTGGCTAACGTTTGCGTGAGAGTAAATGAAATAAGAAATACACATTGCCAATCTAAAGATCAATGACATACTAAAAGTTTGGTAGTGTACGTCTGTCTCATAACCTGCTAGGAGACGAGTTTGTGATCGTAGCAATCGACATGTTTTGGTTGATTGTTTTCGAGAGCGTTTGGGTAAAACGAAGGAGCGGGTTGAAGTAATTGACGTTTGCAGCAAATCGTGAACTGGCCTATTTCATTTCGCCTTCGCACACATGCACAGAATCGCACTCATACAATATTGTTAGTTTATGTACAGATTGAGGAGCTGAAGAAAACATTTTTTTAATCGGAAAGCAATCCGCATAGGTTTAAGAAATCCCTGCGATTGGGAACTTTTTTCCATGGCTATGAAATTTTCGGAGCCTAATGCTCTTTGCTGAAGGTATGTTCCGATAGACCAGACGTAAGCAGAAGGATTAACGTCTAAATATGGGCAGTTCTAATTATAGATTACATACAGCTTCATCAAATGTCTTAGGGATTGACTAAACTGCTTAAAACCCGTCCCGTACCCTATTACAAATTTATTATTTTTGAGAAATAAGAAATGGTCTGTTTTTTCGTGCTTTCTTATATTAAAAAACAACAACAAGGTACAGCCCCGTTGGGTTGTTTGAGATGATGACGTAGGACTACGCAACTAAATGCAAGTCCTTTAAATTGTAGAATGCAATATTCTTTGATAACCCCTTAAGGCCTAATTTTTTCCAAGCGTTGTTATACAAGCAATTTGATGTATTCTATATAATTTGCTATTCAATAACATAGAAATGACATGTTAAGCAAAATAGAAAGTAGGAAACTTTTTTTTTTAGATGTGCTAGGTCGTCCACACTGCCTTGGAGTTTAGAATTCAAGATCTACAGTTGTAACCAGTGTTGTTGATTCATGAGCGATTTCACGATTTACTGTCGAGAGTTCTCTACTTGCGAGAGGAGAGCAAAAAATAATACCACTGTTCATCATCCCCCTATCGTTCCAACAGGAGAGTGAATGTGGGTGTGTTTGCCATTGCAGTTTATATCTTCACTCTATGAAATGAACTTTTATTGATTGGCGAGGAAGCCTCTCGCATGGTGAGTGAGTACCGCTTGAGCAGCTGACGGGTTTGCTTATTGAGTGAATAATGTTGGTTGAGCAAGATCTTACGGGCAATTTGCTTGCATCTAGTAGGTGAGTCTATGGCGTGCAACCAAGAGAGGTTTGGATTTATTTTTTCATCATCGGCTATCTGCTTTCTGCTTCCTTAGTGGAGCTTGATATTGATGTTGATAGTATTATAGGATTCGCATTATTTGGATCTAGGCGTTAGATTGTGTCGTTTTTTAGATGCATATCTGGTGTAATTTATAAAGACGAAATAAGTGTGCATCTGACCAACGAGACTTGCGAGAGCATGGGTGGCATTGCGCAGCGCGAAACGAAGGACTTTTTGCACGAATGCTTGTGAGAAAAAGTTCTTCATTTCGAGATCCACAACGTGACCCCGGGTTAATTTTCGAGCTGGCTGATCAAGCTCGTGCGTGGGCAAGACATTTGTTTGCATCTGGCATCGAACGCTTATTTATATGTCAGCAAACAGAACGCAGTAATATTTAAATGAATTACATCTCAGCATTGTTTTTAAGAATATGCAGTTCCTTAACCATCGATATCCATGAACCATGAGTTCATGATATGCTGTGTTTTATAGCGAGTTTTGGGCTGTATATAATACGAACAATGTCCAAACATTTCAAAAGAGTGATATTCTATGGTATATTTCTATAGGCAGGGATGTTCCTATAAATCTCTGAATTGATAAAGTGACCAACATAATTACATAAGCACCAGTTTGTTCAATACATGTTTAGCTGAAAAAAGTTGTTAACTAAAAACAATGTTATAAATTTAAAGAAAACATCAATTTTCTCCAAACTTTTCCTGAATTATCTATAAATCATAAACAATTTAGTGACTTTTTAGATGTAAATCATGATTTTTTTTCGAAATAGTATGTAATAGATCGATCTCGACTTTTATTCTACCTACATTTGAATTACCTTTTGATTCGTATTCATGAAGAGAACTAGATGCTTAGAAGATGCTAGACCACCTTCCATACAAAGTATATTCGATCGAAACGTCAATTTCTTCAACCCTATTGGACATATTCTGTAGGTGTGATTCGTGGCTTGCCAATTTGCAAGTTCATTTAAAACAGTCAAAACCAAAGAGCTAACGATGTTTTTTGACGTAGACTACGTCTTACGGCAAGGGCAGTGTGTCAAATGAAAATCAGAAAATAGCGGTCGTCGCGGAATATTCTTTCAAATTTAACGCTTATAACTTAATAAATGCTCGATAGATTCTTAAGATGTTTAAATCAATCGGTTGCAAATGATCCCGCGTATAAAGTCAACTGTCAAAAAAAAAATCCTTCTACAATTGTAAACATTGTAACATTTTGTTTTGCTGGCTAAATTTACTGAATTCACAGTACTTTTCCATCACAGATTTCAATGTAGCAATGAACGTATGTTGCAGTGAACAATATATAAGGGAAATGCAAATTATCTCATTCGTTCGGTAATTGTCAAGCTATGCGGAGTGGCGGGGAGCCAATATTGGATTGACAGCTGGTGGTGGCAAGTACCCTGGAGGGTTTACTGGCGAGTATCCATTGGCCAGGTAGCTGATTACTCTATTTCGCAAGGCAACCGTTGCAAGGCAGCTATGTGATTTGCAGTCGTGTGATAGGCAATCGGTTGACCAAGCCAGTGATGTTTTTGTAGCCAGCCGGTGGGCGGAACCATGAGGAACAAAATTAGGTGCTTGTGTGTGATCCTGTTGTTAGCCAATTTTTGGTAAGACGCAACGGATCCAATAATCTGCTTCTGCAAAAAAAAACATAAGAGGTTTAAATTCAAATATGGACCATTTAAAATCCGTCCTTTTCAAGACAACCAATTCAATTTCCCTAGTGAAAGAGTTTGTTTGTTTGTTTTATCTTACAAATTTCCAAATTCTTTTCTAAATTCTTGGCAATTGGCAGCCAGTGGTGGCTTAAATAGTTCTAGTTTTAGGAGTTATCGTCGCATACCTTAATATGTCGAGTCGTAATTTAAAATGGTATACCATAATTGCGGTTGAAGAGCTGTGTCAGATTTTCAACAATATCTCAGCAGCCAGCAATTTCTCACGTACCTCGAGAAAACCTATCCTTCATGACCGATTTTCTTCATCCAATTTCTGTTAATAACTCAGCTATTAAAGTATTTTCCATTGAATTAATTGTTTGTCACGCTGATCCACAGATTGGTTTATTTTGCCGTGGTATACTACAGAGAATGTCGATAAAGATAATCGACCAATAAAAATAGGCTCTTTTCTAATGTCACGCGAGATTTATTTTCAAATCTAACGATACGATGAGCATGAGCATGAGCATGAGCATGATTGACCGCCCACGGATGCAATTCCGTTATTGCCAGATCAGTTGTATTTACACAAAGAACCAACAGATGATGTTTGAGACTAACACATCCTCAATGTGTAACAACTGGTGACCCATTATGAAGCAATACCAGCGCCGGCCGTGCACGAATGCTGGTCAAGTAGGGAATGGGAAGGAACTTGTCGACATGATACTCGCTTTGGAGGAAGCCGAGAAATCCTCTGCACTTCCACGAGAAATCACTGGGATGTTGGATAGTTGGGAAAGTTTAACAGCAGGCTTCGTTTTGGTGAACGATATGCTAAAAGTATGTAGCACTTTCCACCAAAAGCAATGAGCCACTCCAATGTGACTGAAAAGAGACAAGCATAACGAACAACAAAACAAAATATACAAAATAAAATAAAACAGGATATTAAATATTGTCTTCAACATTTGGTAGAAATAAATTATTTGTTGCTTTGCAATCCAGCTCTCCTCGATGTCCTAGATCTCGGCCAATTCTTGTTGGACCCGCAGCTGCTGCAGTCGGCACTCGTCAACATCAAGCCGGCCGTCGCCGACGTGTCGGAAACCTTCCGGTAGTAACATGATATCTGCGTCTAATACACTCTTCGTGCTCCGATTAATTTACAAACTAAGCCTGCTCATCGAATCAAAATTCACTTTGGCACGGTGTTGGTATTTTCCTCTAAAATCTAGTTCTAGATATTGGCACTTTATTTCTGCTCAGATTTTCCGTCGTCATTCTTCCTCAAACGTAACAATTGCCAGCTCAGGTTTGATGCAAGCAGCAGCAGCCATGCACGCCGTACGTTTTGAACGACCAGACAGCAGACCCAAGAATGGACACTTTTTACAATTCACTTTTTCCACTGCTATTACGTTGCGACCGAATTGAAAAATATCACCAATCGACTCCGAACGACCGTAACTTTATACTTTCAATATTTTTAACCAAATTTTTGCCGTTTTTCAGCGTAAAAATTTCACATCATTTCACTGCCACCGAGAACCATTATCCTAGACGAAAGTTTTTTTCGACTTCTCCTCATCAATCAGTCTTTCAAATCTAACGATACGATGCAAAGATAAACACACTAAGAATTTGTTTTTGAAATTCACATTCCATCTCCTAGTTGAAGTGCGTGTTGTACTGAGTATAACGGAATAACGATATTTACCCTATCAGTCTACCTTTCAAAATCCACTCCTGAATGAAGATACCAGAAAAGAACATTAGTCTCAATTATTATGGACAGTTATTTTCAAGTTTTTACCCAAACAAATCCTTTAATAGTTCTATATATACTGCGATTCCAGTACTTAACCTTGTGTATGATTTCTATGTTTTCATTCTGGTTCATACACTGCGCATCAATGGCAAACACGTGACGACCATGACGCGATGCGGAACCGATTTTTAAATGTCTAATTCTGTATTTTACTCCCTCACTTATCAGAATCTTCATCACACTAGCCGCTTTCCCAAAGAGGCCCGTCAGGATTAGCATTGCAACGAAAATCAGTTCCTTTTTCTTCCGTTTTGCCGTTGTCTCACACATGCGGTGACGTCGCTAGAATTGAATTTTCTGAACCAGACAACTGCTAGCGATTATCTGAGTGAGCAAAAAAAATTTTTGCTCAGCAAAATAATGCTCAGGCTGCGAGTCAAATTTTGCATGAGTAATAACGATTGTGCTCAAGGCCTGAAAGAGATAGAGCTGATTCTTATAAACTCATTCTCTGGCTTTTCCTATTCTCGCGGTGAGTTGAATCACCATATCGTTCAAACCGTCGCGCTCCATCTCGTACTGCAATGCTGGTACGAACATGAACACTGTGAGTTATCTCTCTCTCGAAAACAGGTATTGAGCGTTCATTGATGTGAGTGCATACAACACTGGTTGTAACAGTAGCTTTATCCGCTATACAATGTTATGATATTTATTCAAACAATTTAAATGAATGTCCTGGAAGACCAACAGACATTATGATATAATTCTGGGATATTCTATGTTACACAAACTAACTTAACATTGTATAGCCCATAAAGCTACTGTTACAATTGTAGACCTTAAATTTTAGCCTATGATGTCTGTGGACGTTTCAGAATATTCATTGCCTTTGTTTGAATATTTATCGTAGCTTTGTATAGCTCAACGGCAAAGGGTAAATGCACCCTTCTTTTTGGGGAACTGCTCTCTAAACTTTGGAAAAATGCTCCTTAGATGCGTTTGCCCGGTATAATGCAATCGGAGGTATTAACCTTCTGGTTAGTGCTTGCCGGGTGTTTTGACGGGTCTTCAGTTTCTCCAAGATTGTATAGTTTTGACGGGTTTTAAGTTTCTGAATTTAAGACCCGTCAAAACGAAATTAAGGCTCGTCAAAATGAAATTTAAACCCGTCAAAACTACTTCGAAAATTGCGGAGCGAAGCTCCGCTATACAATCTTGAAGAAACTTAAGACCAGTCAAAACAACCGGCAAGCGCTAACCAGAAGGTAAATACCTCCGATTGCATTATACCGGGCAAACGCAACTAAGGAGCATTTTTCCAAAGTTTAAGGAGCATTTCCCCATAAAGAAGGGTGCATTTACCCTGCTGCCATAGCTCAACAGGCTACGGTTACTACTGTATATCTTAAGTTCTGAACTCAAGGTCAGTTTTTATGAACTTGAACATCCCAAGATAATCTGATAATGACAGGCGACATAAAAGGATGTTTGAATGCATGTCGTCACGTTTCATAGGTAATAGAGCTAATGTTAGAACTGTAGATCCTAACATCTGAAATCAAGGGCTTAGATGACCTAGAACATCCCAAGATATCTCAATATATCTGTTGACCTTCGAGAATACTCACCTAGTATGGTCAAATATATATTCTTACTTTGTATGGTCCAGAAAGCTACAGTTCGATCTGTAGATTTTATGTTTTGAATTCCAGGATAGTTGGATAACCTAGAACGTTCGAAGATTATCTCATAATGTCTGTTACACTTCAAAGATGTTCAATGAAATGTTTCAAAAAAATTTGTGGTTTTTTTTAGCCCAGAAATTTTTTTTTCCACTTGTGGGTGTTTTTTGTTGAGTTCTGGGGGGGTGGGGTGACCAAAAAAAAACAAAAATTAATAAAAAACTATTTTTTTTCCTCCATTTTGTTTATTTATTTTTTTTGAAAAAACTTATATAAAAAAATTATACCTAAAAACTATCGTCACTATCGTTGGTATGTAGTTTTCTCAATTACATATTATTTAATTAATTTCAAACCTCCGGGGGAAAAACAAAAATATTGTTTGTTATTAAGAAAAGAGTATATAATATTTGTTTTTTTTTTTTTTTTTATCAAAAACCTAAAGGGTGTCCACGATGAAATTGCCACACTATGAAATTGCTCTAACTTTTTAAGAATTTAATGAAAATTTGGGTGGATTTAGTTCATAGTGCATTATTTACATCCTGCAAGTTTTAAAGTCCTGTGATCAGAACTCGCGGAAATGGAGTCGAAAGAACAGCTCGCGCGTGATAAAATCGTGCGCATTCATCACGAGAACAAGGATCTCTCGCATCGTTCCATCGCTAAAACGTTGGGAATCGCGAATTCCACGGTGTCGCGAGTGATTAAGCGGTTCGAGGAACGGTTGACCACCGATCGGAAGCCCAGAAGTGAAGGAAAAAGTATTCCGTACAACACCAAAAATCACAACCGCGTAGTTGGGGCCTTCAACCGAAATCCGAACGCCTCCGTTCGGGATGTAGCTAAGAAGCTGCACCTAAGCCGAAGTTTTGTCCCGAAGGCCAAAACTAAGGCTGGGCTTCGAACGTTCAAGGTACAAAAGGCCCCTAATCGCGACGAGAAGCAGAACAAGTCCGCCAAAACCCGTGCCAGGAAGTTGTACCTCAACATGCTGACGAAAGTTGAATGCTGCATCATGGACGACGAAACATATGTGAAGGCCGACTTCAAACAGATCCCCGGCAACCTGTTTTTCACGGCCAAGGATAAGTTCAGCGTTCCGGAGCATGTCCGCACTCAGAAGATGTCCAAATTTGCGAAGAAATTCCTGGTTTGGCAAGCCATCTGCACGTGCGGGAAGCGGAGTGCACCTTTCGTGACCCAGGACACGATGAACGGACAGGTGTACATAAAAGAGTGCCTCCAGAAGCGTCTGCTTCCTCTCCTGAAGGCCCACAACGTCCCAACAATCTTCTAGCCGGATTTGGCCTCATGCCACTACTCCAAGGACGTGCTGAAGTGGTATGCGGACAATAAGGTCAATTTCGTGCCGAAAATGTTCAACCCTCCCAACACTCCGGAGCTCCGCCCCATCGAGGAGTACTGGGCGATTATGAAGCAGCACCTTCTTAAACGACCTAAGGTAGTGAAGACAGTCGAGGAACTGAAGAAAGTATGGGTTTACATGCAAAAAACGGTTGATTCACAGGTTGTGCAGAATCTTATGGCCGGGGTTAAGGCTAAGGTGCGGGCATTTGCATATGGACTGTAAATAAAATACGAGTAAAATGGTAAAATGAAGTTCAATAGTTATTTTTCAATCCCTGAAAATTTGATGGCAATCGGATGAAAACTCGAATTTTGCGAATCAATTTTGTGTGTGGCAATTTCATCGTGGACACCCTTTACACAATATATATGTTTTCTTTCTGAAGTTCATCAGAGTGTTTTTGGTCGTCAATCTAGGTTGATTCATATGTTTTTTTTTTAATTCTCAGATAGAAAAATTGAGGTGAAATAAATTTACCGAAGACAGTGTACACTTTTATGCAGTCTGTGATTTTTTACAGCCATTTTCCTTTTGGGGTCATATATGAACCGTTAGGCCTGAAGGAGCTAATATACTTTTCAAGGCAAGGCTCAACATTTATTATTTTTTAATAGTATGTGGCCCGGAATCAGCAAAGTTCTCCACTGAATTTGATGCGTAGAAATATTTTCGATCATTCAGTGCTAAACTTTTGAAAATGTTTTGTGAAATGACTGAAATATTAACGCTAAAAAACTGACCACTTTTTGTGACGGTCGCACTACAATTTTTTGTAAACTGTACCTCAGTATAGAAAACAAAGACGTTGTCCTAAGTTTGGTAAATGTATGGACAATGCGTACTATTGGTACTTCGCGTACCTGCAGGTTTAAATGATCATCGTCCTCGTGCCAGCGTGGGACTCTGAAAAGTGCTGTGCACGATGATGCTCCGGCAATTGGGGATTGGAGAAGGTCCAACAAGCTGCCCTTAAAAAAATCAATGTTACAAATAATACAGAAGTTAATACGGACCGGAAAGACCTAGGCGACGAAATAAAGACTAAGATTGGAAACTCGGAACATAGAACTGCAAAAATCTACGACGAACTTCAACCACGTAACTTCGAAGTCGTAGCACTGCAGGAGGTTTGCTGGACAGGACAGAAGGTATGAAAAAGCGGGCATCGAGCGGCTACTTTTAACCAGAGCTGTGGTACCACAAACGAGCTGGGCAAAATGCGTCAAAGCGTGATTGGATGGTTTCCGATCAATGCGAAAATGTGCAAGCTGAAGATCAAGGGTCAACTCTTCACTACAGCATCATCAACGTACACTGCCCACACGAAGGGAGAACCGATGACGAAAAAAAAAACGTTTTTCGCGCAGCTAGAGCAAGTGATAGATGGCTGCCCACAGCGGGACGTTAAAATCGTCTTTGGTGACATGACCGCTCAGACGTTACAGACCGATAATTGGGCCGAACCGTCTACAAACCGCAATGGACCGATAACGGCCAACGATGCGTGAACTTTGCGGCCTCCCGTGGTTTATTAGTCCGAAGTACCTTCTTTCCCCGTAAAGACATCCACAAAGCCACTTGAAGATCACCTAACCAACGAACAGAGAATCAAATCGACCATGCTCTAACGACGGGAAATTCTTCTCCGATATCATCAACGTTCGCACTTACCGCAGCGCGAATATAGACTCGGACCACTACCTAATTGCAGTATGTAAGCGCTCAAAACTCTCGACGGTGTACAACACGCGTCGATTTCGGACGCCAAGACCTAACATTGAGCTACTACGGGAAACCGAAGTTGCCCAGGAATACGCGCAACAGCTAGAAGCAGCCCTACCAACGGAAGAGCAGCTTGGCGCAGCTACTCCTGAGGATGGCTGGAGAAATATTCGAACCGCCATTGGTAGCACTGCATTAGTGACACTAGGTACTTCTGCACCGAATCGAAAAAATGACTGGTTTGATGGCGAATGCAAGCAGTTAGTAGAGGAGAAGAATGCAGCACGGACGAGAATGCTGCAATACCACACGAGAGCGAATGTAGAACGGTATAGACAGGCACGGAACAGGCAAAACTCTATTCTTCGAAGGAAAAAGCGCCAGAGGGAAGATCGAGACCGCGAAGCAGTGGAAGCACTGTACCGTGCTAATGACACACGCAAATTCTACGAGAGGTTAAACAGCTCGCGCAAAGGCTACGTACCATAAGCTGATATTTGCAGAGACCTGGATGGCAACCTTCTCACAGGAGAGTGTGAGGTGATTGAAAGGTGGAAGCAGTACTTCGACGAGCACCTGAACGGTAATGTTACAGCGAACGAAAGTGGCATGGTAATAAATCCAGGAACACGCGCAGAATATGACAGGACTCCGACCCCAACCCTTCAGGAAGTTGAGGAGGAAATTGATCGGCTGAAAAACAACTATGCTGCGGGAGTTGACCAAATCCCAAGTGAGCTATTAAAATACCAAGCGGGATTCATGGGTGCCCGCGCTACTACGGACCAGATTTTCGCGATTCGGCAAATGCTGCAGAAATGTCGCGAATACAACGTGTTCACACATCATCTTTTCATCGATTTCAAATCAGTTGGTCAAAGCAACGAAGGATCAAGTGATGTGTGTCGTCCGAGTATCAGGGACGCTCTCGAGTCCCTTAGAATCTCGGAGAGGGTTACGGCAAGGTGATGGATTGTCGTGTTTGTTGTTTAACATCGCGTTGGAGGGTGTGATAGACACAAGTGGCTGGGATAGACACAAGTGGCATGATCTTCAGAAAGTATGTCTAACTATTTAGCTTCGCCGGACACGTACATCAGACTTCAGGCTGAAACTGGTAGGATTGGGAGTTCAGATCGACGGTGATGAAATCGAGGTAGTAGACGAACTCGTGTTCTGGGCCCATTTGTGTCCGCCGATAACGACACCAGCAGAGAGATACAAAGGCGCATTATGGCTGGCAATCGTGCCTATTTTGAACTCCGAAGGACGCTAAGATCGTGCAAAGCTCGCCGAACTATAAAGTTGACCATCTACAAGACATTAATTAGACCGGTAGTTCTTCACGGCCACAAAACATGGACATTGCTAGTGGAGGACCAACTCAGATGGAAGACGAAACATGGAGGAGGCGAATGAACCACGAATTGCAGCAGTTGCTGGAAGAACATCCCATCGTACACATCGCTAAAATCGGTCGACTACGATGGGCTGGGCATGTCGTTAGAAGGTCGGACGACAGCCATGTGAAAATCGTTCTCAAAAAACGACGGAAGGGTTCAAGAAGAAGAAGCGCGCAACGATCAAGTAGAAGGCGATCTGTGGACTCTTCGCAGACAGCGAAGACAGCTATCCATCCCGCAGAATAGATTCCAAGGCCGTTTCTGCTAGCGTAACACCATCACGGTGTCTTTTTTCACCATTTCGAACGAACTGTCGCACTTTACTTGTGATCGATGCCATCATGATCTGCACAGTCGCTGGTGACACTGAACTGGCGACCTTATTCCACTTTAAACGCATTTGTTGTACATTTGTCACTATTTTACCGCATCCTCGAGGTTTTCGCTTGACAATTGCCCAATATTTTTCGATCCGTCTGAATTCAGGGGAATTCGGAGGATTAATCTTTTTGGCGACGAAATTAACATTGCTTGCAGCATACCATTCTAGTACCTGTAGTGTACCTCTAGAAGTGGCAGCTGGCTAGATCCGACCAAAACATAACGTTGGTCTTGTGTTGCCGAATGAAGGGTAAAATCCGCTTTTCCAGACACTCTTTAATGTAAACCTTCGACGTCATTGTGTGAGATGTGATGAAAATCTTGGTTTTAAGGCCACAACTGCAGATTCCTTGCCAAATCATTAGTTTCCGAGCAAACTTTTTTTTTTGTGAATTAATTTATTTGTACAGGCTCAATTGAATCAACTTTATAGAGCCAAGTTTTCATGTTTATATTCATCAGTTATCTAAGAACTAAGGTTAAGGGGGTAGAACCGATTACTCGCGGCCGTCTCGAGGTTAATAGGAATTACAATTTTATGAATGGGAAAATTGTGGTGGAAATTATGAACAAAGCATAAGGAACAATAGTTTTCTTATACCTAGAACTTCAATTTACATTTTTTTAACTAAAGGTTTTCAATTTAAAAAAATTACTCACTAACACACACAACCACACTCCCACACACTGACGCACACATTCCTCAAAAGTTCAACCTAAACAAGTAAGTCAATCAAACTACAATCTATAATTAATGTTAGTTGAAGACACATGAATAAGTTTTATAAACTCCAGATCACGTGCAGCCAAATATGTCTCGAATCGGTACATTGTGTTGTCTACCTCGAGCCCGAAGGGAATCATAAAGCTCAGGTTTGACTCCACGATGCTCAGCACATGACCAAATAGTGTGATCTGCGTCCTGGTAACCTTGTCCGCATTCACAGAGACTGCTGTCTCCCAGCCCAACACGGAACAAATGAGCGTTTAAAGAATAATGATTGGACATGAGGCGAGACATCACAAGAATGAAGTCTCGACCCACATCCAATCCCCTGAACCAGCATTTCTTAGACACCATAAGAAAATCATAAGAAAATAAGAGGTGTGCCTTACCGATCTCAAGGAGCGAATAGCCTGTATAGAACTAAGACTATCCGACCGAGCAAATTTACCAGCAAAAACAAATTTATACCTGGAAGGGACATGCCCACGATTAGTTGCCAGGTAAAATTTTGGTCCGGGGATTTGTTTATAATCCATGTTGGCATGTGTTTCGTCATCCATTGAAATACAGCCATCAAATTTCGTCAAAACTCGTTCGTATAGTAATCGTGCTCGCTTTTTGGCCACTAAATTTTATTTCAGGGAGCGATTCGGATGTTTACTGGCACAAAAAGACTTATATCCTTTTCTTGAAAAGTGCCACTTTTATGACAGATGCGCTGTGCTCTATCCACACTCAGAGTATCCCTGTAATGTTTGATTACAAGACATACCGTTGACTTTGGGCATTTCAACACTTTTGCTGTTTTTAAGGCAGACCACGAAGGACTCTCTAGATGTTTGTGCACAATAAATTTTCTTTTCTCAAGTTCCATGTTCCGTAATTTCGAGATGCGTCGATCAATCGAGAAAAACTTTTCACCAATTTTGTCGTCAATAAAACATCAACAAATGTCTGGCAAACGTTTTTTGTTCTAACCACCAGGGACGCGGTGGTGTAATAAACTGTGCGTCCAGATTTACTTTGAATCGAGCTTAAAGGGTGTATTCGATAAAAATGGCACACAGAAAATCTTCTGTAACTTTTGAATCGTATAAGAAAAAAATCTAGAAATTTGAGTAGATCTTATCCATAGTGTATTATTTACATCTGCCAAGTTTCATAGTTATACATTCAGCAGTTCCAGTCATGTCGTCGAAACAAGAAATTGTCCGTGAGAAAATTTTGTGCACTCACAATCAAAATCCAGGGGCGTCCCACCGGTGGATTGCTAAAAGGCTTGGAATTGCAAATACAACTGTGTCTCGTGTAATAAGAACCTTCAAGGAGCGTCTGAGTGTCCAAAGGAAGGAAGGGGGTGGTCGTAAAAGTGGTCCAATGGACAGTAAAATGGCCGGGAAAGTCGTATAACAATTCATGAACCGTCCAAACATGTCAATTCGAGATGTCGCTAAAAAGTCTAAGGTGTCAGTCGGTTTTGTGCAGAAAACCATGAAACGTGCTGGGTTACAGGTTTACAAAGTGCAAAAAGCCCCAAACAGAATTAAACTTTACACGAAGCTGCTCACCAAATCCGGTTGCATCGTGATGGATGACGAAACATACGTCAAGGCCGACTTCCGTCAACTTCCTGGGCAAGAATATTTCGTTGCCAAGTCGAAGTTCGATGTTCCGGAGGATGTTTGAATGAAGAAACTATCGAAATTTGCAAAGAAGTTTCTAATCTGGCCGGCGATTTGCGGATGTGGTAAAATAAGTGCTCCCTTCATCACTTCCGGAACAATAAACGGTGCGATTTACACGGAAGAGTGCCTTAAGAAGCGTCTCTTGCCATTCATTAAGAAGCACAAAGGATCAACTCTGTTTTGGCCTGATCTAGCATCCTGCCACTACGCTCGAAACGTATTGGAGTGGTACCGAGCCAACGGAGTCAATTTTGTGCCAAAGGATATGAACCCACCAAATTCACCGGAACTTCGTCCAATTGAAAAATTCTGGGCAATTATGAAAACGGAACTTCGCAAACATCCCAAAACTATAAAGACAGAGCTAGAATTGAAGAAAATTTGGGTAAAAACAACAAAAACACTGGGAAAATCGGTTGTACAAAATTTGATGGGTGGAGTGAAAAGGAAGGTGCGGGCATTCGGGATGGGAGACGAAATTGAATAAAACAAATGTTGTAAATCAAAACTCATTAGTAGTTCTTCATTCCCTGAAAATTTCAAGAAAATCCGATAATAAGTTTAATTTTGATGAGTATATATGTGTGTGCCATTTTTATCCAATACACCCTTTATCAGCTTCACTTTGTCTTTTCTCGCCTTTTTGGGGAGTTTTCGATGATCTTGGAGAGTCCATTTTACCGATTCTTCGATGCAAACTTAAAGTAGGGACCACGAAACACGTAACGACGCGACGAGTGACTATAGTCGGTTGAGTCGATTCAACACCGAATTGAAGTGAAAAAATAAGCAATAACTAAACCAAAAATGATGAACACGAAGAACGAAGGTGACCGACAGACAAGTCATGATTGACAGGAAAAATATTCATAGTGACTCGATAGCAAGAACCAAAATGGAATACATGAAAATGATCTTGCTCGAATCGAAACGATTGCGTAGCAAGTTCATTTTCCTTTTTATGCGTCGATTATGTTGATTAAACATTGTTGAAGCCAAAAAAATTTTATGAAAAATGAACGGTTAATAGGCAATCTACCATTTTGAATTGTTATCTTTTAAAATACGTCTGCAGATCAGCATAAGAAATTTAATTCGCATTTTTCGTGCAACGGTCCAACTCACAAAATTTTATTCATTATCTCAATAATTTAGGCACACACAATCGTAAATATGGCTACGCATTCTAAATGGAACCGAAACAATGTATAACCATATTATGTCGCACCAGAAGTCCACCCAAAGCTATCAGTCTTAGTCTTATGAAAACACATTTTCCCCCTTCTTAGGAGAAGAAATGGAAAAAGAAGGATCTTCCACGGGCAAAACCTCCGCACCACTTGAGCTAACGAACATGACTCAAGTGGCGAGAAACGTCGTCGTCGTCGTCGTCGTCGTCGTCGTCGTCGTTGGTTTGGTCGTCTCAGACTCGCTACTTGTTCATCACGGCAGCTATCATCATCACTCATTCAAACATAAATAATCGCACACGACTTGTCCCACACTCCCTCCTCTTTTTTCTCAGCGTTGGTTGCCTGGAAGTGGGGAAAAAAAAGGAGTGTGTTTGAATGCAGGCATAACACCGAAGCCAGCCACTTGAGTTTCTTCGGCTGCTGGTCGGGGCTTAAACCATTCCCGGGACTGGGAAGTCGTCATCAGCGTTGTCGTCGCCTCTGCCAGTCCATAACTTGCACAAGTGGGCGCTCTCCGTTGTTATTCTTTCCTTCATCTCATTTCGTTTTCGCACACTTCCAGTGTTCATTTAGGAAAGTCGGTCTGGCGGGAGGGGAGTTTGGAGTGAATATACGTAATAAATTTATTACCATTAAAACAAGCACGTTTTCCACATATTCATCAACGAAGGTGGTTCGCGTCAAGACTTGAAACAAGGAGCGCATTCTTACAATTTGAGAAGGGTGCTGTTGATGATGGATAGTCGTCTCCATCTGTAATAAAAAAAAAGAAAATCGCCAGTGCGAGTCCTTCAGCTGCTAGATGTCGTACTAATGGAAACCAAATAAAATTCTTGTTGAAAATTTATTTGTGGAAAAATATCTCCCTTCCTGCGTCTTCAAGCGCCCTTGAAGAAGGCAATAAAGCGCGGTTCCATGAATACACGGCGAGTGCATTGAAAAGAATTTTACATTTTCCAAAGGATGCATCCAAACAATGAATCAAAAGTCACGTCCCTCTTCCTCCCGCCACCCATTCCTTCAGAATGCTTCGATTTCACAGCTCGTTTCATTTCCTAGTGCTAACTTACTTGCTAGTAGACCGAATCGACCTAGTTAAGCGCTTGGCATTTCCAATAGTAACAGAAATATGCCATAAACATGTCGATTGCATCACTAACAAGCACCCGCCTGACAACGAGGAATGTTCATTCACCCAGCGCGAGAGGGGGGGGGGGGGATCACGCGAAAAGCGTCTTTTGCGACTCATGGATTCGACCCGGAGGAACGGAAAGAAATCCATTCCGGGAACGGAACTCGGAAGCAGTAGGTAGGTTGATGGTGGGAAAGAACCTCCTCGCACACGACATGACATGCCATGCCAGCAGTAAATAAGAAATTCAAACTCAATGGGAAGGATGTTGTTATGGGTCTGGTTTTCGGTTCCCCCCAGCGTTGCTCAGTAGGCTGAGAGAAAAAAATAGTTCATTGTCTTTTGGGCCACTGCTGCTGAGAAAGAAAACAAACCAATCGATGACCGATTCCGAATGGAATCCAGATAAAGGGGCTGTGAAAGTTAATGATTGGCGATAAATATAAGTAATGGCAGCCAGTAAATTGGGTTTATTAGCCTCTTACGGCGGGGATTATTTCGTTGCGTTGGGACACCAAGTGGAAATTGAGGCTTTGATTTTTGCTGCTCTGCCAGGGTGGGTACTCGGAACTGAGATTTCTTTTTTATGTCAGCGAGAATAGACGACGAAGCATTCAATCTTTTCCCAGCTCAATTGAAATGGGTTGTAAATGTATGAAGCTAATTTGTGGTGAGTAGATAAGCTTCGATTATGAACTGTTTTGCTGAGGTTCAGCTATCAATTTTGCTGATGCTGGGCGGATGCAGGTTTATTGCACAGTTATTAGATTGATTACCGTGATTGTGTGGACCTTCAACGGTCAATCATTTTTGTTGCCTGTAGAAAGGCTGCTTATCATCTCAGAAGTCTACTAGCGTCCCAAGAAATAAAAGTTTGAGCGCGTGACACTGGAGAAGTCTATAAGTCGCAGATAAAATAGGCCGATCTATTAAAAAAAAAGCTCCTTTCTAGTGGAATTGAAAAAAAATTGCTCGCGTTTCCTTGTGATAGTTTAAAAAGTGCTTCTGTTCTGATTTTTTTTTTAAAGAATAACAATCCAAGATGGCTGCTTTTGTCATTGATGGGAAAAATCGCATCGAATAACGTTCGATTTGAAATGATTTGTGAACACGCTCTTGGAAATATTGTAAGTTCACCCAAGCAACCAAAAGTTCGAATTTTACTTGAGATGAGAACTCAGAAGTTCACATTTAGTTGAAATTTAGTTCCATGGAACTTTTTTGCTGAATAACAAGACACTTCACGGACAAACAGAACTTAATTTTCTTTAAAGTGTCATTAATATTTGAAGGAACTTAAAAGTTCGAGAAACGTTTTTTCTTGCTATTCAACCCAACTTTCAAGTTCATATGTTGATAGTTGAGAACTTGATTTGAACTTCAAAAAATCTCTAACACAAAGTTCAATGAAGGTACTAACCGTACTTTTATTCAGCGCAAAAGTTTACAATACATCTATGTTGAACTACTTTCCTACTTTTCGAAGTACACGTAAAGTTCTGAGTAAAACTTTAGAAAATGTAAAAACGATGTTTACATTTGAAGAGTGATCTGGTGTTGTACTTCAAATTTGACAAGATACAAGAGCAAAGAATGGATTTAAAAAAGTAAAAACCTGTTAGCTTAATCAGCGGTTGAATAGTCATGAAGGAAATGAATATATTTTTTAGCTCAGGAAGTACAAGCACATCGGTCCCAAGCTCGGTCCCAAGCTTAATCCCAAGTAACTCAAAGAAAATCATCATTTTAGAATGAATTATAATATTTTGTTTTATAAATATATTATAAGTGTTCTGCAAAATTTGTCACGTTCTGAGCGGTTTGAATCATTCATATTTTATAAGATCAATGGGTCAAACCAGTTTTCTCTGACTATGATTAAGCTAAAAATACTTTTTTCACTGCTGCGAGTGATTTATTCCTTATAGTTGTTCGTAAAAACATCGTTCTATACATTTATAAAAAAAAACACCGTTGAAATAACATTACATCAACCATGTTTTGCAAAACATATTTTGTGACATAAGGATGGATTTGTTGTACATGATTGTGGTTTCATTGCCAACGAAAAGCAAATCGTAGATACTAAGAATAGACTTTTCTATCATCGGAATTGGTATAGTAAAGAAGCTACAAACCTTTCACGCTAAGGACTAGGGTTCGAATCCCATACCTGGCGCTGTTTTATTTTTGTATGAGGTTTTATTTTTTTTTCACCTTTTGTTTTATAAGGCTGCACATTTTGTGCTTTTCACGTCATATTAAAGTATGCAATGAAGTTAATTGCTTATTAATTGCATGTATTTGTCATTGGTCAGTATTTTCAACTTGTTTATAACAAGCTGTGTTGCTTGGGATGATTCGCCCCTAATAACGTAACTCACACCAATACACCCTCAAATATTCTGTCAAAACAACACAGCGAATCAAAACAAAAACATAGATACTAGGTACTGAAAAGCGCAAGAGTGCATGGCAAGGTGCAGACTGCAAGGTTTACGTCGAAACTAGGGGTTCTACAACAGTTAACCAATTTCAAATCGCTAGTTACACATTGATTGTTGGCTAAATGGGATGCGGAAAATGAAGCTGTCACTCAACAAGCTAATTAATATGTAGTTTTTTTTTTATTTGAATGTTTTTTTATCCTGCTTTATAGGAAAACAATAGCCTACCACATCACAAAATGTTTCAAATGAAAGAGAAATTGGGACCGATTACCCATGACATACATCCCCGTCCGAAGACAATTGACCTGAAGACGAAGACAGCGAAATGGAAGATTTTCAGGAAAGTGATGATGACTCATTAGATTGCTGATATTCATCATTGGAAATAGATAAATATAGTGCTGCATTGGATTAAATAGATATGAATGAGTGCATTAGGTTTTGGGCCAGCAAAACTAATTAATCACACGAATCCATAAATCTAATATGGTGATTAACCCTAATTTAAAATCAGACTAAAACTACGATTGAATCTATTGTAAAACAACATATAAAAGAATGGTAGATACTAAAGGCTTTATTGTTCTCAACGATAAGGTAACATTTAAAATTATTGTTTTCCACCAAAAAATCTATTGTTGATGACGATTTTACAATAGAAATGCAGGGTTTTTATGTATCGTAACAATTAAACAATCAAGTTTTTCTCGAACGGTTTCAAACAAAAACCATTTATTTTATTTTCTTTTTACTGGTAAAATTTTCGCTACAATAGAATTTATTGTCTATGAATTATACTGGTAATAGTGTCGTTTTAGTAGAAGTATGCATGAACAGTATAGTTTACAGTTCAACAACAAAACTAATTATAAATTTAAGGTTTTGTATTGTAGTCCTATTGTAAATTTTTATTCGAGAAAATATTGGTACAAAGCTATTAAGCAGTGTCTGATTAATTTTGTTCGGTATGACTCAATATAAGTAATTGTACTGACCTTATAGGGTAATCCTATGTTGGCTACTAATTTGAATTACATGGCTATATTACCAAACACTCAAACTGAGGAGTCGTTATATAGCGTGATTCTAAATTAATCAAAACGATGTAGGATTATAGGGAACAAAAAAGTACCAATGCATGGAATCAACGCTTCGAGTAAAATCACAGCATAAACCACCCAGTCTATATGGCACAGTGGAAAGTATCCCGGTTTTGAACAGGAGGACTCGAGTTCGAGACTAGCTAGTAGTAAGTATTTATGAAAAATTTAATTTAACTAACAAAATATCATCAAATTGAACTCAATCATCATTTCATTACACACAGCACTCTAAAAATAAATTTTCGGCAGGATTAGAACAAAAACAAGAACAAAAATGTCGAACACAAATGTCTTTTTTTTTGTTGGTTTTGTTGAGTTCGTTTTTAAGCTGAATAGCATTCTCTACAACCTTTTGAACGAACCCTCTGTGAACTTCAAAGTTTTCTTTAGAAGTTTATAAGAATGCTGCTAGCAGCTTAATCATTCAATGGGAACTAGAAAGTTCGGTTAATTATTTAAAAAGTAAGCTGAATAGAATTCTCATCATAATCCTTCGATTAGGTGGTTAAGCCAAAAACATCCTTTTATCAGAACTTTTGGTTGCTTGGGCAGTGATCTTCTGCCTACACGGAACTGAAAAACTACCTGAAATTAAACTAACGATCAATAAGTTAAATTTAGGTAAACTTCGGCTAACCTTATTTTAGGTAAACAGGGGTAAACTATCAAGTAGGTAAATTTATGCAATCCAAAAAAAAAAACCAGCAGTGGGTAAAATTAACTTACTAGGTGGTAAAAAATATATACTGGAACAAACTAAATAAAGCAAACATAGGGTAAATTGTTATGCTGTTTCCATCAAATAAATATAAATCGATCATTATGTTGCTTAACAAATGAGTATTTTTTTTTTTCACTGAAAGTAAAATAAATATTAAAAAAAAATTTTTTTATTTCTCGCCTAACAATAACAATCGCCTGCTCAAGACTCCCTTGTTTTTCTCCCGTGGAATGGGGGGGCCGGTAATTGCCCGCCTCACACACACAACACGGCCCCCTCTCTCTCTCGTTCAAAATAACCCCCAAGAAAACTCCGGTGCTGCTTCCTCGTTGGAGGGTGGGGGTGTGCATTTGTTCAATTTTTTATTGCATTATCGTATTATTTTTTTGTTTTTTTTTTTTCCGTTGTTGTTGTTTTTCTGTCTTTTGTTTAGTGTGCGTTTATGATTATAGGGCGCGAGGGTGAGGTTTGGGGGGGAGCTGTAGGGGCGCGGTGTATGAGGAGCCAACGACCACCCAACCATCAAACAACGATCGATAAAAAAAGTATTTTTTCCCTAAAGCTTGCTTCAGATAGAATTGGAACAAAAACAATTGCTTGTATTTCAGTTATTTATTATTGAATTTAAGATCTTTTTTTATACAAATGTAGCGTTTTCTTCAAACTTTTAAGAAAAAATACGGATACAATTATTCGTTACGGTTTCGAAGGAATTCTCGAATTTTTCCTGTAACACGGCACATTAGGCGACGCGCACCTTCTTCGTCCATCGTTTTAGCTATCTTATTCCACCAGGTCTTCATCTGATTGATGTCTTTGACAACCTTTCCCTTTGCCTTGAGTCTCCTCTTCATGATTGCCCAGTATTTCTCAATAGGGTGGAACTGGGGGCAGTTGGGTGGGTTAAGGTTTTTCGGAACAACCTGGACCCCTTTCTCTGCATACCATTCTTGAACGACTTTGCTGTAATGACAGCTTGCCAAATCTGGCCAAAACATTACGGGATGGTCGTGGGATCGAATGAACGGCAAAATTCGTTTTTGGAGATACTCTTTTTGGTATAGTTCCGACGTCATTGTCTTATTTGTAACGAAAACTTTCGTTTTTTTTGCCACAGCTGCAAATGCCCTGCCAAATCATGAATTTTCGTGCAAATTTGTCGGCAAAAACAAATTTAAATTTGGCTGGAACATCCCCCCGAGCCGTTGCCAAGTAAAATTTTTGACCTGGGATTTGACCGAAGTCAGACTTGACATAGGTTTCATCGTCCATCAGAAGACACCCGTCGAACTTGGTCAGCACCTGGTCGTATAGCTTCCGAGCACGGATTTTGGCCACACTATTCTGTTTTATGGTCCGATTTGGCTGTTTGCTAGCTCGATACGACTTGATTCCTTCCCGGAGTCGAGTTCTCCTCACGGTACTATGGGCAGCACCGAATTTTCTGGCCAAATCACGGTCCGACAGATTGGGATTCCTCTTAATCGTCTTCAAAATCTTACCACGCAGTTTCCGGTCGACAGTTCCACTCCGACGATTGGCTTAAGGCTTCAGAATCGTCGTCAATGTTTCCTTATACCGTTTGATAACGCGCCATACGGTATTTCTGGGCAATTTCAGCTGTTTAGCTAGCCTAGATGCAGACCACAATGGATTTTCCAAATAACTGTGCACATTTTTTTCCCTTCTTTCGGCTTCCATGTTGATTGTTTACAAAGTACAGTCGATTTGCGGAATGTCAAAAATACATACGTGAAGCTGACAAAGTGGGTGCCAAGGTCCGACACGTGGGTGCCAAGAACCTCCAAATCCGTTTACCAGGAGCGTAACAATATGAGCAAAAGTTTGTTCCAATTCTAAATGAAGCAAGCCTTATCATCATCATCATCGCACAAGGTCGTCACCCAGCAGCAGCAGCAGCGGTGTTGGGTGTGTTCTTCTGGTGGGCCCTCCTCCATGCGGCGGGGGGGGGGAGCTTCGGATTCCGGGGGTGGGGGGTTGTGTGCAGGTCAGGTCATGATAAAAGAAAAAGGGAAGAAAGGCCACCGCGGTGCGGGGGGGGGAGGAAGGCATGGTGGGGGGGAAACATGAGGATGGCGCCTGCACAGACAGCACACCAAAATGCGCTTTCTGCAAGGGAACTCCTCCTCATGCTCTCTCGTCGTGCCCGGCGTACAAACAACGAGGGGAAAAATTAGAACGCTCGCTAAAACAGCGTTTCAGGCAATCTTTCGCGGAAATGGTGAAAAAAAGCCTCCCCATCACCCGATGCCAATACAAAGCCCTTTGCTCCTCTGTCAGATGACAAGCCTGACTTTGATTTGGTTGAAGAGGGAACATCAGACAGTTTTCCAGAAGGTGCTTCACGAAAGCGAAGAGGCCTCCGCCCACGGAAAGCTGCTGAACCGGAGCCCAAAACCAGCTTGCCCATTTCAAGGAAAGGTGGCAAAAATAAAAATCCAATTCCACCTGGTTTCCGTAGTACTAACTACACCCAGGGCTTTCCATCTCTTTCGGGGACATCGAAAGCCCCTGATGCCTTGATTGTAAGAACAGAAGCCCCTTCCTGAAATGGGCTGTTCTCATTGTTGTTGTCGTCGTACAGTTCTCCCCAGCCCGTACCGTGAGAGTTAAAATCTCCCATGATCAACCGCGGAGCAGGAAGAACTGAACAAATATCTGAGAGTTGTTTTGGTTTATTGAGGCTCTAGGAGGAATATAAACGGAAGCAATGCAAAGGCTTTTTTTTAATAACAGCCTGACATGCGACAACTTCAATACCTGGAATAGGAGGAAAATCAGCCTAAACAACACAACACAGCACGACAACAACACCCCTTCGAACTGGTATCCTTGGTAGCAGTACTGCCTGATGCACTCGACTCCCAACACATAATGCTACCCAGGGAAAAAAGGCCTGTTCGCCGGTTCCTGAGTCTTGCATGTGAGGAGACTCGTCCACTTGCTTGAGCACCAGCAATCGACCTACACCATAGCTCACGAAGAAAACCCAAAAAGTTCAACAAAATTCTGGAAAAAAAAACTGTTCCTGGTGATTGGTTAGCCATCCCCCGTTCGCAAAGCGAGCAAACACCTACTTGATCGTAACCAAATCGATCGACAACTAATCGATCGGCACCCACTCGATTGGTATTAAGTGGCGGCAAAGGCGCGCAAACGGCAACGATATCCCTCACAGGACTAGCGACACCACCAGATCGGCGTAATCGACGCATCGGCGGCACAATTCGGGCAATCCTCACGATTGGAGGCAAGGTGGTGATCAGCGAAATTGCGTGGACGGCGCAAACATCAGACTTAAGGCTGAAGCTGGTAGGATTGGGCTTGTGATTAATGCGTTGAAAACAAAATACATGGAGGGAAGAGGCTCACGAGAAGACAATGTTAGCCTCCTAGCACGAGTTCAGATCGACGGTGATGAAATCGAGGTAGTAGACCAATTCGTGTATCTGGGCTCATTGGTGACCGCCGATAACGACACCAGCTGAGAAATACAAAGACGCATTATGGCTGGCAATCGTGCCTACTTCGAACTCCGAAGGGCGCTAAGATCGAACAAAGTTCGCCGAACTACAAAGTTGACCATCTACAAGACATTAATTAGACCGGTAGTTCTCTACGGTCACGAAACATGGACATTGCTAGTGGAGGACCAACGCGCCCTTGGAGTCTTTGAACGGAAGGTGCTGCGTACGATCTACGGTGGAGTGCAGATGGAAGATGGAACGTGGAGGAGACGAATGAACCACGAATTGCACCAGTTGCTGGGAGGACCTCCCATCGTACACATCGCAAAAATCGATCGACTACGATGGGCTGGGCATGTCGTAAGAATGTCGAATGACAGCCCTGTGAAAATGGTTCTCGAAAACGAACCGACAGGTACAAGAAGAAGAGGCGCGCAACGAGCAAGGTGGATCGATCAAGTGGAAGGTGACCTGCGGCCCCTCCGCAGACAGCGAGGCTGGCGAGGTACAGCCATGGACCGATTACAATGGAAACAACTTATGTGTACAGCAGAGGCCACGCCGGCCTTAGTCTGATTGGTAATTTAAGAAAGGCGCAAACATCGATCACCGAATCGGCGTTCTCGACACATCGCAATCGGGGCAATCGGCACGACTGGCGCGGAAAATATTGGAGCAAGCAGGCGACGGAGCACGGAAACCTCGTGTGGACCAAGTTGACCAGCGTTCATCGATGGGCCCAACACTGACACCACACACCATAACCGTGAGTACAGTGTATCGGTAGGGATTTAGATAGGGCTGTTAGGGACCGTTAGGGCAAAACTTCAATAAAACGCCGTAAAACTAAAATAAAAAAGAATACTTTGCAACCTCGGTATGAAAGAGCCGACCCAGAGTGTGGTTAGAGTCACTTAAGGGCTGAGCGGGCGTAACTAAAGGCAAGTTACAGTTTAGAGATCACAGTAGGATCAATTTATATTTGCCAGTACGCGAAGTATCAACGGTACGCATTGTCTAGTCATTTACCAACCAATTGAGGACCTTGTTTGAGTTCTTACAGATTTTCGGAAGTTTCTAGTAGATGACTGAGCAATGCGTACGATATGTATTATTGTAAAAAGGAAAGCTTTATTGGTAATAGGGTTTTATGACGAAAAAGCGATGACACAATACTGAAGAAGGACTGGTTCATGTCAATATGTTAGTATCCAAATCCCAAAAAATAAACTTAAATAAGTCCAGAACTTGGTGACAATCAAATCATAAGGGAGAGAGTGTATCAAAAAGAAGTTAGCAAAATTAAATTTCGAATAAAAGAATGACAACAAAACATATTTTGACTGCAGTTTTCGATTTATTCAAGAAAAATAACCTTTTGTTGCATTTCTCTGTTGATATTGATAAAAATCTGAGTTTCATTAGGGGTTCATTAAATTCTGCACTGGCAGGCCAATTTGTAGCCAGCCAGAACGATCCGTCTCTGAAAAACGTGTGGCTTAAGCGCCACTCCATAAAAGGGGACCACACACCCAAATTAGTATTGCCCGGTTAAGACTCTCCTCAGGGCGAGTCCATCAAATTTCCTAGAAAGGATTTACGGATCGAACCGGCCGACGGTAAACTAAAACGAACAAACCGGAAAACCCTATTACTTTCCTGAAATCAAAAACTTTTAGGGGGATTGATCGCAAAAGTCATGCCGTCAAAATATGAAGATTGTCATATCCAGCAACTTTGACAAAGATGTCATCGCTCTAGCTCCACTGTTTGGAGAGCTATCAGTTGAGAGCGTAAAAATCGACTTTTTGACCACTGTGCGCTCATTCAACAGCTATTTGAAAGCTGACAGCGGGCCCATATCAATTTGGGCCCGGGCCATGTCGCCTACTGTCATTGACTAGTGTTTGATATAGGGATGTCAAAGGGCTGTAGAAACACGAACGAAGTGATCTGAAAAGCAGCACTGGTGGTGTGGATTTTTGTATTATATGTGACTTTGGTTCTACTGCTAGTTTGTTTTTTTTTTCAGTTCATTTATTTGTACAGGCTCAATCGATTTAACTTTACAGAGCCAAGTTTTCATATTTATATACATCAATTATCTGAAACCCAACGTTAAGGGGATAGGACCGATTACTCGCGGCCGTCTGTAGGTTAATAGGAATAACAACTGAAAGGATGGGAAGGTGGGCTGGAATTTGCTGCTAGTTTGTTGCGAAGCTGCTTGGCGTATGTCGAAAATTGAGTTTTGTAATTCTAGTAGTTTCATGGTCGCATCAATGTTGTCGAACGGTGCTGATATAGTGACGCTCTGATTCCGACTCAATCCTTTCCATTCACGCACCTTTCATTATAACTGACTGCTGTTATGAAATATTGGCTTATTTATATTTGAACAACTTGTTTGATGAACAAATACAATAAAATATAGATCCCGTTATTCCCCTGTTCGAAACATACGTAATGTTCGCGAACAAATGTTTGCTCCTGGTTAGTGCAGTAGGTATCTGCGGTCGGTCTGTTAGAATAACCCAGTTCGCTCTGATTCACTCTGGAAACGATTCCACATCAGAGCGATTTTAATTGAATTTTCAAAGCTGCGGTCATCCAGAACCGCATACGGGAAGATGAATGAAGAGCCACCTCCTTATTCACCATGGCATTTGCTTTCCAGCTGTCTGCTTCCAAGTGCAATTATTACGCTTTGCATGCGGGTTCCTTTCAAGTGCGTGTATCTATTTAGATAAGCTATTTCATACACTCGGATGGTTCGAGATTTTCCGCAGGCTGACCTAAAAAGACGACAACGGCGAACAACAAGATTCCTACTTCCGCGCTAACTTCCGAGGGATTGCGGAACGGTATTCTCTGATTTATGATACGAGGAAAACAACTATCAACTTTCCCATTACTTCCGTCACCTTTGGAGAGCAAGTCGGACGGTCGTTGCAGGAAGTAATGCAGGAAAAATTTAATAAAACACCATAACGAATCTCATTCCATCGATAAATTTCCCCTCTCATTGGACACTTAAACATGATCAACCACTATACCGAAAAACCGATGGGGGAGAAAAGTTTTTCCGCAAGCCGGTGCATTTAGTGAGGTGGGAAGGAGGATGGCCTTGAGATGCTGAACTGTCAACTTCTGCTCGCTTCACTTTATCCAATCCAATTCGTTCGGCAAATGATATATTGTAGTTTTTCTGTTGGCTGCATCCCACCAACGCACAGTGGGCAAGAACTGATGAAAACCAAGGAAAAAATCTGTAACTCTTGTCGCTTTCAAGCGCGGCTTGTAAACAAGGCCATTTCCGCTTTGAAATTGTCTGGGGAATCGAATGGAACCGCACGGATATGGTTGTGGAGTTATAAAGCTTATTTTACCCCACTTCCCCTTATATTCCTGAATAATTTATAGATATTTTTGTTCGGAGTCGCTCAAGATCAACAAAATAGGACTAGTCCAATGTGAAATTTGTAAGTTGCATGAATTCAAAGATTCTTGAGTTGACCATATTTCGGCTTATTTTCAGCGTAGGTGCCACAATTGTGCTTGTTCGTTCTTCTTCTTATTTAGCATGCTCAAGCTTATTGCTTTCACAATTAGCTAATTGCTTGCTTTCAACTTAGTGTTCTATAAATGCGCTTCCACAGTTATTAAAGATTGTACTCGGAAAAAATGCGACACTTTGTTTTGGGTGTAACTTTTTATCGCGTGAGTAAAAATTAATGAAATTTTGTGTAATACTAGTTTAGAGTGTTATATTTATGTGTGCAAAATTTTATTGCGATGTTTCAAGTAGTTTTCAAGATGCATTCGAAACAAGAAGAGCTATACCAACAAATATTGGGCGCGGTGATCGATAATCCTGGTCAGTCACACAGATGGATCGGCAAAAGGCTTGGAATCCACCATTCCACCACGTTGTGAAGATGTTTCAGGAGACGAAGACCATCGAGCGGCGCGCTGGAAGCGTCCGAAAACCGAAAACGGAATACCCAGAGAAGGCGCGGAAGATAAGACAGTACTTTAAGAATAACCCGAACCTTTCCACCCGAGACGTGGCCAAAAAGGTCAATTCGTCGAAGTGGTTCGTCCAGCAGACCATGATGCGGGCTGGGCTACGTGTTTTTAAGGTCAAGAAGACGCCAAACCGGACTGACAAGCAAAACACGGTGGCCAAATTGCGTGCGCGGAAGCTGTACCGTGAGTGGCTGTTCAAGCCAGGCTGTCTCGTCATGGACGACAAGACATAAATACAGGGGATAGACAAAATGATCGGGACAGGCAAATTTTTGATGAACTTTGCAGTGCTCTAACATCATGAAATATTATCCAATTTCAATTGTCCAAAAAGCATTCGACGGGGAACTCAAAGTAATTTTATGTCTTGGTAACAAAATTGGCCATGGTCACCGGAGACCGGAGTTGTTCCGGGTTTCCGGAGGGGCTATTTTACATGTTGACTTTGCGATGAATTTTCGTACAAGATGACGTTGTCAAACTTTTTTTTCAGTAAACACACGAAAAAACGAAACATTTTCCAAGCGAATGAAAGGTCGATCACAGAAATCGGCCTTAAATTGACCGAGATATGGCCATTTCCGTGAAACAGGTTCTGATGAAGGGTCCTGGATGCGGTCAGTTCTTTATTTTACTCAAAACATGCTATGTCACAGCTTTATTTCTTGTTATTTTTTTCTTGTTTTTTACCACAAAGCTTATTATAAACGAAAAGTGGATCTTTGACAATATTGGCCACTCCATGGACCACCGGAACGACCCCGGGGGAACCTGTAGTAGGGGCCAATTACGATTTTACTCGAAAGCATGCCGTGCAGCTGCCCTATCTTCATGATTTTTCATAAATATGATTTTTATACACTTGAGAAGGCTATTGGCTACATTGGCCACTCCCTGGACCACTGGAACGACCCCGGGGGAACCTGTAGTAGGTGCCAATTAAGAATTTACTCCAAAACATGTAAACAAGCTACATGAACTGTCAAATGATGTCATGATGAAATGTTCTACACCAAATCCTTTTTACACGTATTTTTTTGCTCATATTTTACGCGAGTTTTCGAAATAACAAAACATGTAATCAAGCTACCTGTACTGTCAATTTTTTTGCTCATTTTTTACGCGAGTTTTCGAAATAACACAGTTCACGATGGCTAAGATTCTTACCGAGTTTCAATGTGGCCGGATCGTTGGTGCGCGAGAGGCAGGAGCTTCGATTGCCGAAACGTGCAAAATAGTCGGCGTTTCGAAAACCACCGTTTGTCAATTCATGGCGGAGTATGAGGCCGGACAAATTTCACCCGGTAAAAGTACTGGACGGAGACGAAAGCTTGGTAGTCGACAGCAACGGGCGTTGAAACGGATTGTTAAGGCGGATAGAAGGATTTCGGCTTTTAAAGCAACAGCAGCCTTGAACGACTCAATTGAAGAACTTGTATCAACAAGGACTGTCCGGAGAGAGCTGCACAGGATGAACCTGCGTGAGTGGGCAGCAATTGCCAAGCCGCTTATAAAGCCAGCGAATGCAGCGAAGAGGAAGCGCTGGTGTAAGCTCTATGCCACTTGGACAGAAGCCCGGTGGAGGAATGTAGTCTATTCAGATGAATCCTCTTTCACGCTCTTCCCAACAACCGGGCGGGTGTACGTGTGGCGTTCTCCTGGAGAGGAGTGCGACAAAGATTACCTGCTTCCCACTGTGAAGCATGGTGGGGGATCGGTAATGGTCTGGGGCGCGATTTCCTGGCATGGGGTTGGTCCAATTGTCGCTGTAAAAGGCAAAATGAAGGCTTACCACAACAGGACTATATTGGATGAGCAGGTATTTCATCTGTTGGTGACATATGTACACTAAAAAGAGTTATTATTTTTAAATGGTGCTTCCCATGATGCGATCCATTTTCCCAGAAGGGAACGGCGTCTTCCAGGATGACAACGCTCCCATCCACACAGCGTAGTCCATCAAGAAGTGGTATGAGGATCACGCAAGTGATTTCGATCACCTTGATTGGCATGCTCAGTCACCGGACATTAATATTATTGAACCATTGTGGTCAACATTGGAAGCAAGGGTGCAAAATGTTTTCCCACCACTGTTGCATTTTCCGGATAGCAGATAGAGCGATCTACCATGAACCACTTCTAGCAAACACCACAAAATAAACGCACCAACACAAATCTGTAATTCAATTTACTGTGGTTTTATTTACCCCACATTCCCTTATAATTTTCCCATATTCCTCATCCTTTTCCTTTCTCTACTTTCTCTCTCTATCTGGCCAATTTCATCTAAACTTTTCTCTCTATTCTTCATACTTCTTCTCTAGCATTTTTCTTCTTTACTCTTCCTCCTTCTTCCTCATCGGCGGTAAAAAAGACCTCGCCTCATCTGCACTTTTCGGAACGTACTCACTCAAGCCGCGTTACTTCCTGCTTGCTGCCACCGTCGCCGTCAAGATGCTTGCCGGAATGTTTCGCTGCGTCCGATCGACGTGGACTCCTTTCGTGTCGCTGGCTTGCAGTGCCCAAACGAATAGGTCGATCGCCGTCCGTCGTTCACTTCCACCTGCGCGCATGAGCTCATTCGGAGCACCTCAAACGATAAAAAACGGCCCTTAAGGGCAAATCCCGTCATCTATTGTGAGGCATAAATAGGGTGTTGTCTCACTAACCCGTTGTGGGGTCGTTTTCTGCTTTCGGCGTCGGTGTTTCCTCCGGTTTACCGCACCGTGACGTCGGCGTTCTACAGCGTGTCCGTGAATGCTCGGGAAAGGTTTTCTGCTTTGGAAGCCTGCCTGTAGCCGAGCCTGATGGAAACGAGAAACGAGTGGACATAATTGACGGTGTTGTGCTGGTTTTAACCTTTTCCTACCGGTTTTAGTGCTTCGTGCCGTTTGATGCAAATAACCTCCAATCGGCGTACTACCACGTGCCACCGACTGTAAACTACGGGATCGTCGGACGGCGTAGCCCCTATTGATGGTATATTTGTGTTTGGGCCTGATGGGAGAAGATTGGAATCATGAGAGACGTTGTTTGGCCGGTCCCTGCATTTGGTCTTACCGGTTGGTATTCTGCCACACGGATAAAAAATCGTTCCGGAATACGTCAACCTCGAGTCACGAATTTCAGAACAAGTAAAAATTTCATTTACGAAAATACACCATGAACAAAAGTCATGAATACGTGAACTTTGTTCCGCAAAATTAATATAACGCTAGAGTAACGTAGTTGCATGCAACGTGTGTCATGAAAACGTGAAAACTTTTCTTGGTAATCATGATTTAGTTCACGTATTCATGATTAATGTTTCCGAAATCGTGATACAGTTCACAAAAGCAGCCACGTAGTTCACGGACTGTATTTGGAACGACATTTTTGTTCATGAATATAAGAACAAAATTCACAAATTAATAAAATAACATGAGAATGTACTTTCGCATGAGGAGTAGAAAAAATGCTAAGGGTATTCGATTATACGCATGCATGCGTATTGCATTTTATTGAAAGTAAAATTAGGATTAAATTAAATTAAATTTAGGATTCTTATGAATTATACATTCGGTTAGATTAGGTCGTTTAGTTAAGAAATGCTTGTATCCCGAATAAATATGATTGTATGAACATCCACACTGTTTTACAATCCGGTGCATACTTAAGGCTTAATACGAACGATACTTGTAGGCATAAACATATAGCATGAAGAATATTATGGGATTTGTATTCTGCACAACCAAAGACAATAAAAAATCCAGCTGCTTTGTTCGGCGTTCCAACCATCACCACCTGCCCTTGTAAAGAAACACTTTCGAAATGTTTCTCTAGGTACTCAATTCAAAATCATTTTAAAACTTTCACTTTCGTTTACACCTGACAACACTGACTGACTAGAGTTTTTACAAACGTTACAATAAAATGACTGTTCATGAACAACGTTCACGAAAAGAGGAACCAAATCACGCAAATGAATTTACGAGTTCACGTTATTATGATCGAGGATCATGATTCCCAGTCATTTTTATTGTGTTACGAAATGCCAAACAGACATGAATTGAGTTCACGACATCGTGATTCTTTTCATGGAAATAGGACTTAAGGAATCACGTTTTTGAGTAGAAAGTCACATATTTGGAATTGATGTTAGTTCACGATGTCGTGATTTTTTGTTCTGGAATATGAGAACGGATTTTTTTCCGTGTATTGGAGGGAGTGATGGTTTATTTAGACGATATATTAATCACAGGCCGATCTCAAAAGGAACACGATGACAGGTTGAACTCTCTTTTGACTCGCATACAACAATATGGAATTTTATTAAATGAAGAAAAATGCGTATAGGATGTTACTCAAATTGAATTTGTCGGTCACGAGTTATCTAAAACAGGCATTCGCCCAACTGAGAGTAGGAAGTCCGCGATTAAATCATTCAGAGTTCCACAAAATGTTTCCGAACTACGTAGTTTTTTGGGATTAATAAATAAATGTAGGACGGTTTGTACCCTTTTTCGCAGATAAGACAGACTCGCTCCGAAATTTACTGCGTACTGGAGAAAAATTTATTTGGCAATCACAACATTCATGTGCATTTAAAAAAATCAAAGAAGCGATAGATAAAACCGACCCCTTTGGTTATTATGACCCCAATGATCTTTAGATCAGGATAGCTGATGCAAGTCCTACAGTTCTAGGAGCTTTGTTATTGCAGCAAGACTCCAACGGTCTCAGAAAGATAATCTCTTTTGAAAGTAAAACCTTGACTGAAGTTGAACAAAAGTATTTCCAAACGGAAAAAAAAAAAATTTCAGGGGTATGCGCGGTTGATAAACCTCCACCATACCTACTGAAGGGAAGATTCTGACTGATAACCGACTGCAAACCACTACTTTTTCTGTTCAAAGAAAGATCAAAGTCTTGTGCCCGAATTGAACGTTGGGTTTTGCGTTTGCAGACTTATAGTTTCGATGTGATCTATGAACCTGGAGCAAATAATTTAGCTGATGCGCTTTCCAGACTGGTAGTATCGAAACCAGTGGCTTTCAGCGCATCAGATGACGAATGTATCCTTCAGTTGGCATCAATAGGAATTCCCCAACTCCGTATCAGTCCAAGAGGTTGTGAGCAGAGACTTTGAAGGATATTACCCTTCAAAGTGTACTGGAAAATCTTTAGAAACCTGAATGTAGAACGACACTGCTAAGGATTTCAAACCGTTTGATTCGTAACTCTGTCGAGTTGGAAACATGTTAGTTAAGAGGTGACAAATTGGTCATTCCGAAGCAGTTGAGATCACTTATTCTAGATATCGCTCATGAAACGCATCCGGGTATAGTAGTTATGAAAAGGAGACTTCGACAAAAGCTAGTGGTGGCCACAGATGGACAAAGGAGGTAGAATCATACATGAAAAAGTGTCCAAGTTGCACTCTCGTTTCACCACCAAATCCACCAGAACCGTTGATCCGAACAAAATTACCAGACAAAGCGTGGATGGATCTCGCAATCGATTTCGTTGGTCCTCTTCTCTCTTGTCATAATTTACTTGTAATTAGAGACTACTTTAGTCGGTCTGTAGAAGTAATTATAATGCGTCAAATAACTGCAACTCTAACTGTGAAGGTGTTACACGAAACATTTTGTCGGTTTGGCATGCCAGAGTCTATCAAAACGGACAACGGGCCACAATTTATCAGTATAGAACTCCAGAACTTTTGCAAGCAATTTGGAATTGAGCACAGGAAAACTACGCCTTACTGGCCACAAGCAAATGGAGAAGTGGAGAGAATAAATCGTTCCATTTTGAAGAGATTACAGATCAGCTAAGCAACACTGGGAGCCGACTGGCAATGGAATCTCAGAATATATATTCTTATGCATAATTCAACACCGCATTCAACAACAGATGTTGCCCCATCTATTCTGATGTTTGGAAGGAAACTCAAAGATAAATTGCCAGGATTGCTGATGAAAAGTTCAAAAATCCTCGAGGTGATCCAAGATCGTGATCATCTGCATAATCTGAAAGGATCGGAATACACTAAACTAATAACTAATACTAATAACGAAACGTGTGCAGAAGGAAAACAAACTGTAAACTCCTTTTGATCCTGAAGAATATATTATTGTTCCTCGGAGAGGGTCAGATGTGACATTGAAGTCTATGGAAAGCGGAAAAATTATTCATCGAAATGTAACTCATCTTAAAAATCTTGCTCCAGAAACTAGCTACACCAGTGAAGATCCAGGGATCATTAATTCAGAATCCCTAAACGATGGTTTAGAGTCGGCACCATCAAACATTTGTAACTCCTCTTTCGACAAGGGGGAATTAGATCAATCAATAATCGACAAACCTGACAATCGTGATGTCCTGTTTTCCAACATCCCGAACACCAGAAATCAGAAATCAGAATCTCGTCCAAAGAGGGAGGTGAAGCACCCATCATATTTGAACGATTTCAAAGTTAATAAACTTGTTTAATTTGAAGAAAGTGAGGAATGTAGTGTCTGTTGTTACGATTTTAAAAATATATGTATCCTGATTTATAAACCTTGACTCAATAACAACATACCTGTATTAGAAGACATTAGTCATATTGTAAAACACACCTTCTCACTTGTATACATTGATACAGTAAATAAAGCAGTTTTTGTCTATCCGCTGACGAGTACACACGCGTAATTGATTTCAGTTATTTTCGTACATCCGAGACTCTACAATGAAGTCAACAAGCAAAAACAAAAAATTCATGTATGATAAATTTTGTTTCTTCGTTTTCATCTTCAAGATCAAAACAGAAAAAGCAGCTTTATCTTGTCGTCGACAGTCCTTGAAACAACCTGTCCGACAAACACAAACTGATAACTGCGTGTAGGCATGTTTTTGAATTCTTTCTTCGTTTTATTTATCAATTCCTCCTCAGTTTTCGCGACAAAATTGTTGGAGTAGATCTTACGCTTCAGATTGGCCCAGAAATTCTCGATGGGACGCAGATGGGGGACGTTGGGCGGGTTCGCCGACTTGGGTACCACATCAATATTCAGCCACGCCATCTCCTCCAACGATCGCTTCGAGTAGTGGGCCGACGCCAGATCCGGCTAGCACACCGCGTCTTCGCCCTTATGGTATATCTTGATAAACGACTCAACTTCCGGCAGGCATTTTGTACTATAAATTTCCCCGTTCACGGCCAGTCAGGAGCGAAATAAGAGCGACTTTGACATGCCCTTCTCGCTAATTGTCAGCCACTGCAGCACCTTCTTGGGGAAATTGGTGTGTGAAATGAACTTCACCTCGGAGTCCACTTCGTGGGGGGAGTAGAATACGAAGTGCCCTGCGAGTCGTTGCCATCCACGCTGATTGTTGTCTAATAGTGCCAAGATGTTGTAGATGCCGGAACGGGCGTATCCGGCGCCCAAAAAGTGCCGCACGATGTCCGTTTTCGACGTGGTGGGATATCGTACTTTGAATTATGATTGATGCTGCATGGGTAGCTTCGTCAGTGCGGGTGAAGGTAAACCTATAAAAAATCGGCATTTTTTGTCCACTTTTTTAAATGCAAACGTTACTGCAAATTCGCTTAGTACCAAGTAAAATTTAACAAAACCCCTTCTGCGATCAACTACACAGTCTCTATATGTGTGTGTGTGTGTGTGTGTGTGTGTGTTTGTGTGTGTGTGTGTGTGTGTGTGTGTGTGTGTGTGTGTGTGTGTGGGTGTTTGTGTAATCCAGCGCCCAACGTCCGGCTGTATTTTTATGGGAGAAACATGTTTGCATTTAAATGACCTGTTGTCGACTCGGCAATCATTTTAAGTCCGGGAGTAGAAAGGTGATAGCTATATTGGGTTCCATTGACCCGTTTCTGAATGCCTGGTTACTCACGTCCATTCCGAGGTCACTTTCACTTACAACAAGCCCCGCATAGACACAGTACAAACATCAAATGGATATAGGTACTGTGCATACACTTCCAACATTAAATCTTATTCTTTTGAGGATGGCACGTATTTAGCAGTATCGTTCAAATTAAGTTATAATCAGATAGATCTCAACGGAAATTGTTGCTGATGTAAAGTCTTCATTTGGACGGCTTCCTAGTAATGCTAAAGGATGCATTTGTGTCTCTACAAAAGTAGCACTCCGCAATTCGGCAAATATTTTCACATCATCCCTTTCGAATGGAAAACCCCGAATATAATTAATACTTCGCGCACAAATACACAAATCTCGCGGAGATTTTATAGTTCACTGTTTGTTCAAGATGAATCAGTAAATATTATTTGACTTTTTTTTTATCGCGAAAACGACGCAACAAAAACAAAACACGTCAGTTTCAATGCTTGCTACGAATCTTCTAGAGGGTGTCCACGATGAAATTGCCACACACAAAATTGATTCGCAAAATTCGAGTTTTCATCCGATTGCCATCAAATTTTCAGGGATTGAGAAATAACTATTAAACTTCATTTTACCATTTTACTCGTATTTTATTTACAGTCCATACGCAAATGCCCGCACCTTGGCCTTAACCCCGGCCATAAGATTCTGCACAACCTGTGAATCAACCGTTTTTTGCATGTAAACCCATACTTTCTTCAGTTCCTCGACTGTCTTCACTACCTTAGGTCGTTTAAGAAGGTGCTGCTTCATAATCGCCCAGTACTTCTCGATGGGGCGGAGCTCCGGAGTGTTGGGAGGGTTGAACATTTTCGGCACGAAATTGACCTTATTGTCCGCATACCACTTCAGCACGTCCTTGGAGTAGTGGCATGAGGCCAAATCCGGCCAGAAGATTGTTGGGACGTTGTGGGCCTTCAGGAGAGGAAGCAGCCGCTTCTGGAGGCACTCTTTTATGTACACCTGTCCGTTCATCGTGTCCTGGGTCACGAAAGGTGCACTCCGCTTCCCACACGTGCAGATGGCTTGCCAAACCAGGAATTTCTTCGCAAATTTGGACATCTTCTGAGTGCGTACATGCTCCGGAACGCTGAACTTATCCTTGGCCGTGAAAAACAGGTTGCCGGGGATCTGTTTGAAGTCGGCCTTCACATATGTTTCGTCGTCCATGATGCAGCATTCAACTGTCGTCAGCATGTTGAGGTACAACTTCCTGGCACGGGTTTTGGCGGACTTGTTCTGCTTCTCGTCGCGATTAGGGGCCTTTTATACCTTGAACGTTCGAAGCCTAGCCTTAGTTTTGGCCTTCGGGACAAAACTTCGGCTTAGGTGCAGCTTCTTAGCCACATCCCGAACGGAGGCGTTCGGATTTCGGTTGAAGGCCCCAACTACGCGGTTGTGATTTTTGGTGTTGTACGGAATACTTTTTCCTTCACTTCTGGGCTTCCGATCGGTGGTCAACCGTTCCTCGAACCGCTTAATCACTCGCGACACCGTGGAATTCGCGATTCCCAACGTTTTAGCGATGGAACGATGCGAGAGATCCTTGTTCTCGTGATGAATGCGCAAGATTTTATTCGACTCCATTTCCGCGGGTCTTTGATCACAGGACTTTAAAACTTGCAGGATGTAAATAATGCACTATGAACTAAATCCACCCAAATTTTCATTAAATTCTACCCAACGGTTAAAGAGTTAGAGCAATTTCATAGTGTGGCAATTTCATCGTGGACACCCTTTACAACAAGAGATCTCTGGGTGCGCTTATGTGACTACAGAATGGGCAAAAAACCAGCGACATACAGTAGGAGCAGACATCAAAATTTTCAAAGATATAATAATAGCCGTTATATATTTGAGTTAGATTTCCGTCTGATTCTTAACATAAGTAAACATTTTTAAACTGACGTTTGATATGTTATTTAAATACAAAACTAAATAAACAGTATTTCACTTTAAAAATATATATATTATTGTCTTCGACGAACTTGAAAAATGGCACAGAGAAAATGAAATAGCTTTCTATTTTTGGTGGTCTAATATTTTTAGAACTTTTATAAAAATTAATCAAAAAACGGGAACACCGCTAAAAACGATCAAACAATTTTCGCCATCATCATTCGTTTCGGTGGTAGTGTGTTCCAATTTTTTCCTCTCTCACATCGCGTTATCGAAATTTGTACAGTTTGACGTTTGCCACCCCGCAAGAGAAAAAAAAACTACATACCACCTTATTCTTGACGTCCCCGTAAGGTGCAGCCAACTGTCCAGTGCAAAAGATACTTTCGTTATAAATCTTCATTTGATTGCACCAAACAGTCCCGCTCCGCACTGCAATCTTTAGAAAGTGGGAAATCTGTGCTTTTGTTGCTTTCGCTCTTTGTAGCTCTTTCCGCCAGATTTACGAGTTCGGAGCTCGATGAAAAATGATCGTTGTTGTAGATTTTGTCGAACCTTATGTTGGCGAAGGAGATTATCAATAATTTTACAGAAATGAAAAACTTTTCCGAAGCGCTAGCCACATTGAAGCTAGCACAGGGTGTGAATACTTTTTGAAACATTTCCGAAACGACGATCGAACGTGTGTCATATGCACGGAGGAAATTCCAGTCTTTCAGGTTCGGAAACCACCGGAGGCATTAGTTGGTTAAACATTGACTGAGTTGGTGACGACGAGGGTGGTCTGAACCAGAGCTCCATGTTGATTTTCCTACCTCAACACATGTATGTATATAACTACATAAACCACCGACGAAGCTGCGAACGTTGAAGGTGCGGTAAATGGTGGAACTTTAAACATATTTTCGTTGCCACATGGTTGGCCGGGTTTCGGGATCGGAATATTATGAGTGCATAGGAATGTTTATGTAAAGTACCTACAGAACCTCAACGAACTTTGGTGGCAGCATGGAATTCGGAAAAAAGTGGCTTGGGGCTAGTTGCGCCGCGTGATAGAAGTGGTTGCGAAAAATTGAACCTGCTAGTTTCAGGAAGGGTAAAGTTGGGCTGGGCAGGAAAAACAACGCGGTGAGTTTAGTGCTGAACGACTTTCCATTCCACCTGCGTCGAGATCGATCACAGCAACCAAAGACTTCTCCCATTCCCCTTGAGAAATCATCTGCTTTATGTCAAAGAGCAAACATCTCTCATGATTAGTTTGAATCCCATCCACTCGGGTTTGACTTGGCAACAAATTATACCAGGACGTGCAATCCATTCCGTTCGTTTCGATAAGAAGAAGAGCACATAAGAAAACATCTTTTCAGTTTTAATGTCATCTTGGGAGGGTTCTGTCTGAATATCATTCTATTTCGGAAAATGGTCTGAGGGGGGGGGGGGGGGAGGGATGAAATACGAATAGACGAGTTTCAAGTACGGGAGACTAATGCTTTCCAAAGTGGCAAAACGATACAAGTTTTCTCCATTCTGCAAACCATCACACTCAGGGGTTTTCAAGTCGTGCATCCCGGAGTTAGAGGAAAAATCGAACTGATAGTGTTAAAAACAAATATTACTGCAGTGATTCATCATCCTGAATTTGACCACTACTTTGTTGCATTATTCATAGATATGATTATGGGAGGGAGAAGTAAACACGAAAAATATGATTGTGAATAACAGGACACATTTGAGCTGTCAATGCCAGGAGAGTAAAATAACAATGAATAGGAAGAATTGATTTTGAATTTTTTATTTAAAGAAATTGAACTGGGCATGTTTTATGTATTCAAATTTATTAAGCTTTGAATTTCGCTTCGTTTTTTTTTTTTGCATAAAGCTGTCGTATGTTTCCTATTTCTCCATTGACGAATTTTTTTTTTCATTCCAAAATTTGAATGAAGTATGTTAAAAAACGGTGTTTACGTGAATTCAATTTCATTAGTTTGGATTTTGAAGGTGGTGACCAGGCTGCGAATATCCTGTTAAGCCGGGATTGAAGCTGAACGTTTTGCTGATTTTTTAATGTGGAACTTTTATACCAAAGCACAATTAGGTAGCGGAGGTCCTACGGCCAGATTTGAAAATTGAAATACAGAGGACTGATCTTGATGCTCGTTTTACTAATAACAACTGATGTAGAAGGAGATGTTTCACTCATCACCATTAGGCCCCAAGGGTGGACAGTAATGTTTGTTTGAACTGAAAGATATGAAGAGAAAGTGTTGATAGTTCCGTCAGCGTACGGCAGGTTTTGAAAATTGTAAAATCTACCGGTTAACAAGTGCAGTAAGCATTCTCAACGAGGATATCCTGCCACAGTACTGAGAAGCCGTTGAGAACCTTGAGGACCTGCAGTTCATAGTGTAGTCTGTGGCTGTTGTAAGAACGCTGAGATTACGAACGTACCAATAAGGAAACGACGGAGGGCACGTACGACCCAACGCACAAAAACCCGCATGGATGATGCGGTTGGAGTGCCGAATCACCATACTACGGACTAAAATTGGTCGGTTAACGTAGTACAAGAGGAAAAACCGATAAGCGAGGCTAGTTCGTCACGTTGTTGAAATTGTCAAACCCGCAGATCTCCGTGACCTCACTGAAACTAAAATTACTGAGGTCCTCGACACCCATGTACAGCGATTGAGTGTTCTTTCAAAACGGATGCGTCGGTATGGAAAAAGTTCGAAGCGGAGGCAGGAAAACCGAATTTTCAGCACTAACCAAAGGGAGTTTTACAACCGCATCCGAAACAACAAAATAGACTACAACCAAGGACTTCGGGAGATTGGCGCAGTGACACAGTTTTGGGCTAATCTGTGGGAGAATCCCGTTCAACCTACTAGTGATGGGATGTGGTTGCAAGAGGAAGAGGATAGGAGTAATGGAATTGGAAGCATGGTCGCCATCGTATTTACCTCCCAGGATATTCACGAGCCTTCCCGTCATACCAGGAATTGGGCTGCACCAGGATCGGATTTTGTGCCCAACTACTGGTATAAAAAGTTCTCCGCAATCCATGGACGAATGATGGAGTGCTTCAATATGGTACTTGAGCACCCCCAGCGGCTGCCAGAATGTGTTACTAGATATGTTACTAAATCAAAACACGGTTAATCCAGCCAAGTACAGGCCAATAACATAAAGTGTGGTGTAGTTCACCTCCTCGCGGTGCACCTTGGAAACGTTAAGTTCCCCCTTAACGGATAAAGGAACCCAACGGCTAAACGAACTATAGAGGGCACGCCACATGACGCATTGGGGTAAATGTCAGTAGACCCCAATTACGGAAACAGACTGATTATCGGAATCACTCAACGGTGCCATGGGCTTGCACCTATGTCGCTATGCTTCTGGCTTGGACCTATGTCGCTATGCTTCTGGCTTGGACCTATGTCGTCTCCCTTAGTACTGTCGGGTGACACTTACCCAACAGCATGGAGCAAGCTCCGAATGAGACGACACAGAGACAGGAGGCGAACCCGTTCGCAAAAAGAGGACTGACGAGATCCCCACGTGGCAAGAAATCAGGATCTGGCGGCGCATCCGACACGTGCGGAAGCCTCGGAAGCAGGGGTCTTCGGAAAAACTGTAGAGGCCGTAGATGGGCCTTGGCTCACGCAGACCATGGAGAGGAAGCACGATACGCTTCCTAAAGTGTTGGTAGTCGCGGAACAGCTGAATGCGATAATTGACTTTACGTCGTCTCGCAACAACATCAGCAAGGACCTTAAACATAGCTTACTGCAGCTTCGTAGGTCCGTTCAGGCGGCATGTTGTGAGAAGGACGAATTAGAGGCTAAGCTTCTAGCCGACCAAAGTGCCCGGGAAATGGCAAAGCTAGTTGCAGCTAAAAAAAAAACAGGGAATCCGTCTGCAAGTACACGCAGACGGAAACGCGAGATCCCGCCCCACCTACCGTGGGGCAGGGACGTCGAAGCGTGCAAGGCAGTCACCAGGGGAAACCGCACCCGGTGGCTCAAAGAAGCGGCTGGTGTCTGACGGCCCCACGGGCCCAGAGACATTTTCGAGCGTGCTGTCGGGACTTGCGGGTCCAACTGCACGTCCTGCGGGGCGTGAAGTGAGTGACCCCGGCACCAAAAGTGAAAAAAGAGGCAATGGCGGCAAAGGTGGAAAAAGCGTCAAAAGTGCCAATAGCGCCAACACCACCTCGATGACCCGCGAAACTCCAAGCGCTAAGAGCGGACCAATTGACAAGGCCGGACCCAGCAACAGTCGGGATAACCAAAGAGGAACGAGCGACGATCCTTCGAGACGAAGGGAAAACCCTTGGATCAAGGTCCGAAAAAAGAGAAACTGACCCCAGAAAGAAAAAGAGTATCGAAGCCTGGCACGAAAGCGTAAACGCGGAAATGATCCTTGAGTTCAAGAAGGATACCAAGCTGAAGGGCCAAGCGTATAAGAAACTGGCCAAACAGGCCCTAGGAGCGGGAGTGGAGGTACGTGCCTTGGCCACGTTAGTGACTCTCCAATGTTAAAACTTGGATGAAATCACGGAGGCCGGCGAGATCTCCACGGCTATCATGGCCCAGTGTGGGATTGAGGTTTCCACGACAGCAATACGGCTGCAAAAGGGTCCACTTGGGACCCAAGTGGCAACAATACGACTGCCAGTCGCAGCTGCAGACTCTCTCCTAAAAGCGGAAAAACTTAAAGTGGGGTGGTCGATTTGCCCACTGAGTTTGCACCAGCCGCCAAAGGCTTGCTTTAAGTGTTTCGAGAGCAGGCACATATCGTGGGAATATAAAGGCCCCGATAGGTGCGATCTCTGCCGAAGGTGTGAAGGAAAAGGCCACAAGGCTCGGGACTGCACGGAGCCCACCAAATGCATGACGTACTCTGGGAAACCAGACGACAAGCACGTCACAGGAGGTCCCAAGTGCCCGGCCTACAAGGGCAGACCATAAGTTTAGCACAGTGCGGGTAACACAACTGAACTAGAACCACTGTCGGACCTTGAAAGATCGGAGCGCCACGCGGTGCTAGCCACCGCTAAGGCTGCACTTAAGAAAGAAATAAAGGGCAGCAGACGAGCCTGCCAATGCAAGCCCATGGGGTGACGCCTATCGGTGGTAATGGCTTAAACTAAGGGCACGACAGCTCCAACTGAGCAATCACCAGAGCTACTACAGGTCATCATCAGGGAACTCTTTCCGAGTCACGACCAGAGTCCCTGGCCCCCTATGATGGCAGAATTACCCCACGACAATGGCACCGCGGACGAAGGAGACGAAGCGACCGTTAAAATCGAGGAAATCATTGCGATAGGCAAATCGCTGAAGGTAAACAAAGCGCCCGTACCTGACGGCATACCGAACCTGGCCATCAAGACGGCTATCTCACTGGCGCCCGGAATGTTCAGGGCGGCGATACAAATATGTCTGGACGAGGGCGTCTTCCCGGAAGTCTGGAAAATCCAGACTCTAGTACTGCTACCAAAGGCAGGGAAGCCACCAGGGGGCATATAGACCTATATGCCTGTTGGATACAGCGGGCAAAGTGCACCTAACAGATTAACCAAGTACTCGGAGGGCTTAGACGGTCTGTCTGAAAACCAATTCGGCTTTCGTAAAGGTATGTTGGCGGTGGACGTAATTCTGTCCGTCACCAAAACGGTCGAAGTGGCAATCCAGTGCAAGAGGCGAGGTGTCCGCTACTGTGCTGTGGTCACCCTGGACGTGCCAAATGCGTTCAATAGCGCCAGTTGGGTAGCTATCGCTGACTCGCTTTAACGTTTTCACGTTCCGGGATACCTGTACAAGATTCGGGGAAGCTATTTCCAGAAACGCGTGCTGGTGTACAACACAGAGGAAGGCCAGAAACGTGTTCAGATCACCGCAGGCGTCCCGCAAGGTTCGATCCTGGGCCCGGTGCTATGGAACACGATGTACGATGAGGTACTACGGCTTGAATTTCCGAGCGGGTTGAAGGGCAAGGCTGGAGGCACGGGTAGGTTTTAAGTGGGTCGAGGAGTTGGCACCATAATCCCCACACCCTGTGTTCTTCAGAAGTCTGTGAGGAGATTTTCGATCCCGTTAAAAAAAAAAAAAAAAATAGAAGGCCGATAACATGCCGCTCAAGCCTGTACAAAGGGCTCTCGTCAGCAATCAACCGAAAGGTACAAAGCCATTGCGATGCGGACAACGCCATGACCGAAGAACAGAAAGGCTGCTGGAAAAACACGCAAGGCTGCAAAGATCAGTTCATCATCGATGCAGTTATTGTAGGTGAAGTTAGCCAGACAAGGAGAAATCTGAGCATGGCATACATCGACTACAAGAAGGCGTACGATTCAGTTCCTCACTAGTACCAGTACTAGTACCTTATCAAGGCACTGCAGTTGTACAAGGAAGATGGTGGAATCATCAGGCTATTACAACATGCAATCGGCAGGTGGAGTACATGATTTGAAGACACGGACTGACGGAGCAACGGTGTTAAGATCCAGAACTATCAGCATAAGAAGGGGAATTTTCCAAGGCGATACCTTTAGCCCACTGTGGTTTTGCCTTGCGATGAACCCCCTCAGCAGAACACTCAATCAATGCAACATGGCTACCATTTGAAAAGTGGAGGAAAAGCTACCAATGTTACCCACACCTACTACATGGACGACTTAAAGCTGTTTGCGGAAACAGGTGGAAAGCTGCACCGACTCTTGCAGCTTGTAACGGTGCTTAGTAATGATATTCGGATGGATTTTGGAATCGATAAATGTCGAACAGTCAATCTTCTTCGGGGTAAAGTGTCGGATACCGCTATTTTTCGCATCAACGAACATGAGGAGATTCAGAATATGGTTGAAGGCGAGTCCTACAAGTACCTTGGATTCCTGCAATTGAAGGGGATTCGCCATACAACGATCAAGAAGGAGTTTCAGGAAACGTTCCTGTATCGAGTCAACTGTGTTCTGAGGTCGTACCTATCGGCCGGCAACAAGATAAAAGCAACTAACACGTTTGCCGTGCCCCTGTTGACCTACAGCTTTCAAAGAGGACCAAAACTGACTTGGAGGCGATAAACGAGCATTACGAGTGGCGTTCACTAGGCATTGCATGCATCACCCAAAGTCGGCTATCGAGAGGGTCACCCTACCACGTACTGAAGGAGGAAGGGGCTTTAGCGATATTCAAGCGCTATGTGTTTCTCAGATCCAGCACATGTAGATGTACTTCGTTGAAAGCCAGACCCGTCACGAAGTCTACCGAGCTGTTTGTGAAGCAGACCATGGGTTCAGCGCCCTCCATATGGCGCAGGAGGACTATCAGCTGGGCTGTGACTTAAAAACTATCGACGATAAAGTTGCATCGTGGAAGCTGAAGGAGCTGCATGGGACGCATCCTCATCAGTTGTAACAAGCGCTTGTCGACAAAGTAGCGTCGAATTCGTGGCTAGTGCGAGGTGACTGAAGGTACACCATTCTCAGGGACTGAAGGTACATATTGCACGGAGAAGTAGAAGACCGTTGTAGAAAGTGCAACGCAGTAGGAGAGACGATCGAACACGTTGTTGCTGGTTAACAAGCATTGGCAGAAGTAGCGTATCTCGGTCGTCACAACGATGTCACCAAGATTGTGCACCAACAACTTGCACTGAAGCACAACTTGGTGAACCATTGCTTGCCCTACTACAAGTAACTGATTCAGGAAAATAGTTGCGTAAAGCTGTACTGGAATTGCGAGGTCGATCCGTGATCGACGACAAAAGGAAGAAGAGTGTAACTCTCATCGATGTAGCTGTACCGCTGGATCAGAACGTCCATCCAACGTTCTCTACCAGGATTACGAAATACCACGATTTGGCGGAGGAGTTGAGGCAGATGTGGCATTTAGAGGAGGTCCGTATAGTTCCGGAAATAATCTCGGCGACGGGGTGCTAAAGGGTGATACGGTCAGAATTTGGTCAAGGGAAAACGCGTGTAAATCGGTGAAATCGTTTATTTAAAAAATCAAATTAAATTTCTTTTTCAAGTTCAATTAGTATAAAATTCGGGAAAAATATTCAGTTAGGCTTCCGCTTTTCCAAATCCGAATTGCCGGGCCTTACGCTTGACCCCTGCCATCAGATTTTGTACAGCCACCTTGTCCACCTTCTTCGCCGCAGAAAGCCAGTTTGCCTTGAACTGCTGCGCGTCCTTAGCAGTTTTTTGGTCTTCTTTAGGTTCCGCTTGACAATAGCCCAGTATTTCTCAATTGGGCGGAGCTCTGGCGTGTTGGGAGGGTTCTTGTCCTTGGGAACCACCTGCACGTTGTTGGCGGCGTACCACTCCATGGCCTTTTTACCGTAATGGCAAGATGCCAAATCCGGCCAAAACAGTACGGAACAACCGTGTTTCTTCAGGAAAGGCAGCAGACGTTTATTCAAACACTCTTTCACGTAAATTTCTTGGTTGACAGTCCCGGAAGCTATGAAAATGCTGCTTTTCATAGATATTTCTTTGCGAACTTTGACAGTTTCGTGTGCTTGAAAATATCTGCTACCTTTCCCCTTCCTTTTGCCGTATAAAACTCCTGTCCCGGAAGCTGCTTGTAGTCGGCTTTGACGTAGGTTTCGTCGTCCATTACCACGCAGTCAAACTTCGTCAGCATCGTCGTGTACAGCCTCCGGGATCGCGCTTTGGCCGTCGTATTTTGTTTATCATCGCGATTTGGAGTCACTACCTTCTTGTAAGTCGATAGTCCGGCTCGTTTTTTGGCTCGATGCACGGTTGTAGACGATACACCCAGCTTATTTGCGGCATCTCGGAGAGATAGGTTAGGGTTTCGCTTGAAACTACCGGCAACTCTCTTTGTCGTCTCAGCGGCTTCCGGTTTTCGATTTCCCCCCGATCCAGACTTCCTGGCTGTCGACAAACGTTCCCCAAACACTTTAATTACATTTTTAACGGTTGATTTGGCAACTTTTAGCGATTTTGCCAACTTTGCGTGCGAGTAGCTCGGATTTTCGCGATGCGCGAGCAAAATTTTGATACGCTGCTCTTCTTGCTTGGACGGCATTTTGACAACTGAAGAGTGAATTCCAAAATCAAAATAGGAGCAACATTCTACACACACACACCTTCAAAATGAGGGGTGTTCAGGTTTTTTAAATGCAAAATTGAAAGAAATACGTCAAGTTGATATTGACCAAATTTTGACCGTATCGCCCTTTACTCGCCATCTTGACGAACTTTGATCGGCCCGAATAATCAGACCTCGTATGTTGACACACTTTGATGAGTGATACTCTCATGCGGGAAGTAGTCGGCAACGAAGTTTGTTTTCCGGTTGAAACGGCTGCTAACACAGTAGAGCGGTACTGTAGTTTGGGTGGTTTCTTTCTTCGCTTCGTTGGCTCCAGTCGTTGTGGTTGGTGGCTGTGGCTTCTCGTCGGCGGGCGGGTTGGCTGCACGGTTCACGTTGCGATGCTATGGCTGCTACCAGCGGAGAGCGGCACTGCAGTAAGAGACGACTCTTTAAAGCACTTAAGGAGTGTATCGAAAATAAGCTATCCACAAACTTTCTTTCAAATTTTGTTGAAAACCGATATTTTATTCATATAAAAAATTGATCCTTTATTGTACGAGGTTAAACTTGAACATAATGAAGACCGGATGAAATTTAAGTTATTCCTTCACGAGTTTTCGAACTTTGGATCGAATGCTCTTCATCAAGTTCCGGACAAGTGTTGCATCGCATTTTTGGAAGCTTGAGCCCACATTTTTTTGAACTCCTGCATGTTCCCAGCTGCCTTACCAGTCTTCTTGAAGACCCTCTTCACGATTGCCCAGTAACGTTCGATGGGTCGAAGCTGAGGGCAATTTGGTGGATTGATATTTTTGTCAACGAAATCTATACCCTTTTCCGCAAGCGAATTGATAGTGGTTTTGGCATAGTGAGCCGACGCTAAATCCGGCCAAAACAGTGGAGGTGTACTATGCTTCTTATATAAAGGCAACAATCTCTTCTGGAGACACTCAGATCGATAGATTTCCGCATTTATAGTTCCGGTAGTGTAAAAAATGTTTGACCACAGGAACATATTGCTTGCCATTCCAGTTCCTTTCGACAGAATTTCTCCACTTGAATCGACCTGTCCGCATTGCTCACATCCTCCCCAACGACGGCAGTAAAATATTGTGGACCTCGAAGGGTTTTTGAGTCCTCCTTTTCATAGGTCTCATCGTCCATCAAAACGCATGCATCCGCAAAGAACGCAAAGAACGCATGCATGCAAAAGACGCGAATACAATTTCCGGGCCCTTGTTGCTGCTCGCTTCTTCTGTTCTGCACTTTGTTTCGAGATTTTCTGCTTCTTGTAGGTCTTCAGGTGGTTTCGCCTCTTGATACGTTGGATCATTTCGGCACTCGTTCCTGCTTTTTTGGCCAAATCACTAATTGACATTGATTTGTTCTTCATGATTAGAGATACCACTTTCTGCTCCAGTTTCGGGTTGGAAGAACCGGGTTTTCTGCCTCTTCCTGGTAGCTCATCCAAAGAATAGTGTTCCCCAAACTTATTAATGATGGTTTTAACACTCGCATGATGAATTCCAAACCGCTTCGCCAATTTTCGCATAGTAATACCCTTCTCACTTAGCCATGTATCCAGAACCTTAATTTTCACTTCCTTTTCAATACGCGACATTTTGAAAACGCAGAATTTGAACCGCACAAACAAGTAAACAAAAGAAAGCTGAGAGTCAAACGCACAGCATGCAGTGTTCAGAGCATAAAAAACCATCACAAATACATGCGTACAACGCAAATGTATGTGGATAGGTTATATTCGATACACTCCTTAAATGGACTGTATATTTTATAAAAATATAGAAGATCAAAGAACTAAGCAGTTATGTAGTTGCCATATGTACCTGAATTGTTTTCGCAACATTGGTGCATCCTGATTCTGATTTTCTTTTAGGCTGCACACGGAATTCGATGGTTTTTTGAAAAACTGGATCTGGCTCATGATTGTGCTCCGAATTGCTTATCAGCTTATGCTGTCCGTCGATCAAGATGGTTTTCGCTCTCGAAGCACAACCGGAGCTACATTTCAGATGGCGTCGTTATCGGCAGTCCCAGTACAATATTGTATGCTATGAATTGGCAAAATAGTAATCGATTCAGGTAATTGTTATGCGAAACAACCAACTGGACATTTGTTATTTACCTCACTCAGATTCAGATAATACAAATATACTCCAACCGCTAGCATATATTTTCCATTTGAAGATTGCAAAATCAGAACCTGACCTGGCTCACGGGAACTTGAACCTGCTTCAACACTTGCCATCTCGAGAAAGATAGCAAGAACACAACCCAACAATGAAATGATTCAATAACAGTGACAGAATCATGGTTCGCAAAAGCATGGCACTCTTAGCACGAACATTTTCGATCATTCAAAATTCTGCTTTATTCCAAACAGCAAAATGTTTCCATGACAACTATGAACTGTTGACGTTGTGTTAGAGCTCAAAATTTGGAATTTTCTTGAAATGCATAATCCACTTGAGCAACTCTCAAAAATATATCGGGAAAATTAATATTCGACAGATATTGTCTTCACAGTTCAAGATGGTTGCAGTCCAGCCTACAAGAGGCAGAAATATATCAAGAACATTATCGTATCCCGGAACTTTTGTTATGCGGGGAGAATCGAGGTAACAACCTTTTCTTGGGGCAACGAATACCGGGATTGTAACGGTTGGTTTATGAACCACAGCTGAAATCTCTTTTAATTTACTATGCGCGAGGTGAGGTACACTAAAAAAAATTCACACTTTGTCTAATGCATGGTAGGTATGAGTTTTTAAATGGATCTGATCGTGATATTGAAATAAAATAGGTCAATGTAAATTTTTGGGTATTCTTCATTCAAATTGTGAAATTCTCATATTTTCGTCCCATTTGTTTTACTTTAGTTTGATCATATTATCGCTCACCATGTTTGGATAATCGTCAATCATTTTGAGGCTAGATTTGTCTGAGAAAGTTTATTGTAACTATTAGTTTAGTTTAGTTTATTTGTCAACAGGTAAGATTTATATATAATTCTAACTGACACATGCAAAGAAACTACAAACTTAGCACAAAAACCTATTAAAACTATTCTTATTACATTTACGGCTAACGTTAAAATCGAATACGGAATAGTAACGGTTGAGCACACGGCACATGCTTTTTATCGGTTCGATCCGCCCGTAATTTGTTCTGGAGTTTCGAATGTACAGGAATGCGTGGGATCGGAGATTTCGGCGTCTAGTGCTGATGTCTAGAAGACCAAGTAGAGCTGAGCAATCAGTGTGGCCTTGAAGAAGATCACCAACAAAGCAGGTTTTAGCGACGTCACGCCTCGCTTCCAGCAATGCAAGGTTCATAAGTTTACAGCAATCGGCATAACTAGGTAAATTGATGGGGTCTCTCCAAGGAAGTCGTCGTAATGCGAAGTAGACAAACTTCTTCTGAATAGCTTTTTTCCGTAAAGTATTGTTTTGGTAGAAGGGGGACCAAACTACTGCTGAATATTCCAGAATTGGGCGCACTATAGAGCAGTACAGCGCCTTAAGACAGTACACATCACGGAATTTCTTAGCAAAACGGAACATAAAGCCCAACTGGGAGGAGGCTTTGGAAACAATGTACGAAACATGATCCTTAAATGACAGCTTGGAGTCTAACATTACTCCTAAGTCCTTTACTGTTGTTTCACGCTTCAGCTCGGTACCGAATAGCGAATAGGCATGCTGAAAAAGCGAGCGTTTACGGCCAAAAGAGATGACTGAGCATTTGGCCACATTCAAAGACATTCGATTTAAGTGGCACCAGGATCCGAATACTTCCAGTTGTTGCTGTAAGAATATGGAATCTGTGGTCTTCTTTATCACAAAGTAGAGCTTGAGGTCGTCAGCATACGACAGTTTGAGGCATGTCAAGCTGTGATTTACGTCGTTCATGTAGAGTAAAAATAGGAAGGGTCCAAGGTGGCTGCCTTCCGGACACCGGATGTGACAGGAAGCGGTGTTGAGATGAAGCCACCGATCATCACGGACGTGTTCCGACCAATCAAATACGAGCGCAGCCAGATCAGCAACCCATTATCGATACCTATCCTAACATACTTCGCCAGTGCAATCTCATGGTTGATTTTGTCAAAAGCTGCCGAGAGATCAGTGTAGATAGCGTCTATTTGATGTCCTTTTTCCAGCTCACGTATGAGAAATGACGTGAAGGTGACTAAATTAGTAGTAGTTGATCGTTTGGGCATGAAACCATGTTGTTCCAAGGAGATGTTGTGTGAATAGTTCCGAAACAGAGTCTCGAGAACAACCAACTCGAAAAGCTTAGAGGTAGCTCAACGCTACAATTCCACGATAGTTTGAAACTGTTCGTTTGCATCCCTTTTTGTGAACAGGAAAAACAAACGAATCTTTCCAGCAGGACGGAAAAATGCCTGTCGTTAAGAAAAGGTTGAAAACCATTGTAAGAGGCTTCGTGAGCGGTACAAGGCAACGTTTGAGCATAAACGAAGGAATGCCATCAGGACCACAGCCTTATGATGACTTCAGTTGCTTACCTGCTGCGACCACCATGGCGGTAGTGACCGACATCTGTGGACTGGAAGCAGTGAGATGAGGTACGTTAGCAGCGGCAACAATATCATCAGAATCGAGAATTTCATCGGTGAATACACTGCTGAACTGTGAGCGAAAAAGATCTGTGATCCCCGGGATTGAGTCAGCTTCCAAAGTACCGTTGGTCATATTCGAAGGCAATCCAGATTCTTTCCTTTGCTCATTTATATAACGCCAGAAGCGCTTAGGGCTGGATTTGAGGCGTCGTTGAAGCTAGTCAATATGACCGTTCTTTGTACTCATTTTTTGCTCGAGCGAAGACAGATCTAGTAAGATCCGTGCGGTATTTGCTGTGCTTCCTGAGTGCGGAGCGTTTCATTTTTTTTCAGCTGTCTTAGCTCCGCATTTGACCAAGCAGGTTTAGGAGGTACTTGGCAGCGTTTCTTTGGCACAAATTGTTCGATGGCATACAGCAGGATAGCAGACAAAGTCGAAGCCGTTAGATTTGCATCAAGAACGCTAAATATCTCATCCCAATCATTCCCAGCTAGGAAGACGTTCATTTCGTCAAACTTTGCTTTGCCAAGGTCGTAAAATACGTTTTCAGTAATTTCACGAACACATTTCTCTAGGCTGACCTTCATCGTTACCAATAAAGGGGAATGGTGCCTGCACACTCTCACGAGAGGTTCTGGAGCATGAGTGACCGAACAGTCTAGGCCCAACTCTTCGCTGATAAAGCAAAGGTCAATCATGCGACTGTTACTGTTGAAGATGCGGCTTGTCTGCTTTAGACCTGCGGTGCAATAACCATCCAATAAGTCAATTGAAGCTGGGCGAATCGAAGAATGACAAAAAATTGGAAAAAGGAAGCCTCGGGAATCGTTCATCCAAGAAATTTCAGGCATGTTGAAATCGCCGAGAATGATGATGTTGTCTCTCGCGCCCATTTGTGCAACAATCCAATCAAGTGAACTTAAGTGCTTCTCTATGAGGTTGCCATCATGTACACGGTCCGGTGGAATGTACACAACACAGATGAAATACGTAACTTCGAAACTAGTAATTGCTACCCACAGTTGTTCAACTGTTGAGCTTCCAGGGGGATTCAATAAACGCGATTTGTAGCAGGACCGGATTGCCAGAAGAACACCTCCACCCGATTGCTTGTTGCTGTTAGCGGATGACTGATCTTGGCAGTAGACTGCGTATGAGTCGTCAAACAATTGCGATGATAAAGTGTTGTCATTCAGCCACGTTTCAGTAAACGCGTAGATATCATAGCACGCATCGTTACATGCCAACTGGTATTCAGTCAAGCTGCTCTTGATTCCACCAACATTTTGGTAGTAAAGTAAAAGTTGGGAGCGTGGTAGAAGTTCTTCGCGGACAGCGACGTCCAAAGCGCTGAAATTTGAGCCGGCATCAGGCAGTGAAAGTTCGCAATCGTGTATGTACTTGCCTTGAATTGCAAGTTGGAAGACCCCCGATCCGCATCTAGGCTCAGGGCCGGGACGGCATCGATGTACGTTGGCTGGAATCGGCGCGACTGAGCTAGAGAAACAAGGGGCTTCCAAGATGCTTTCTACTGTGCGTCCCGGATGAAGAATGGTTTCACTCGTCTGGTTTGCAGTAACCATGAGATTTGCATTATTTCGGACTGGGCTGCTTACTATAACCTGCGTGTGGGAGAACTATTGTTCAAAAGGACGAATAACTCATTTGAGAAAAGTCTAAATTTAAAATCAGATTCTACTGTGAAATGCCATGCCAAGTAATTTTAGGGTTCGAAGCCATTAAGCCAAATATCCTTTAATCATTAGATTCCAAACAACGTCTCAAAAATAAAATAAGAAAAATGCAATTTTATTAAAGCTCAAAATTCAGTCGGTTCGAAATTTCTCAAATTGAAATGCATGAAATCATGAGCATTACATTTGTTCGATCAGTGAAACTCCAAAAAACTGCTCATGTTTGAAAGAAGGAACAATCTCACAAGGAGTAATAAACCGGGCAAGCGCTTGATTCAGAAGTTTGCTTTCGAGTACAGGAATATGTATCGTCATAGAATTCCCATGTAAAAAGAATCAAAAAGAAGGATCGGCATATTCTAGATTACAAAAAATAAATACCCATTCTGTCTAGCTGTTTTACATAATACATATATAGGGTTTTTTTTCATTAAGGCGAATCCACAATTGAGAGATTCTCTCCGGGCTCGCTCTCTTGCATTCATAAACCAATCACCTTTACGTTTTTCATTCTACTATTTGTAGAATATGCTAGCCAGCACTGTTGTGTTTTGATCTGTACTAAAGAATCCCTCAAAAGTTTTATAATAACGCTGTAAAGAATGAATGAGAGCGTGCCCGGAGAGAATCTCTCAATTGTAGATTCTCCCTAATAATAAAAAAAAAAACTCTAGATATATCCACCTTAAATCAGGAGTCTACGATTGTATCAACACATATTCATACTTCTCATGTATATGGGCAAATGACCGAACATTTTTGCATTTTTGAACATAAAAATTTCGTTTTTTAGTGAATTGGTACAGTTGATGGTTGGTAAATGACTGGACAATGCGTACCATTGGTACTTCGCGTACCTGCAGGTATAAAATAGATCCTACTGCGATCCTTAGCCTCTTGTCCAGTAACTCCTATCCCTATGAGTAACCATAGGAAAGATCGGGTAAACAACCCCGGTGGGCTCTTGGTCATATGCTAAGAGGAAAGGGGGGCTGCCTTCTTCAAAGGGCGCAGTCTATCTGAGCGTCTGTTCTCCATGTTAGGGGCGGCTCAAAACAGCGTCTGTTCTACATGTTAGGAGCGGCTGATCTTCGTCCTCGTGACAGTGTGGGACTCTAAACAGTGCTGCGCACGATGGTCCTCCAGCGAGACAGGGGGTTGGGGAAGGCCCAACAAGCCGCCCTTAAGAAATGTTACAAATAATACAGATGTTAATACGGACCGGAACAATCGGCAAAGACCTAGGCGTCGAATTAAGGACTACGATTGGAAACTCGGAACATGGAAATGCAAATCGCTTTCCTTCCCTGGCTGCGAAAGGATAATCTACGACGAACTTCAACCACGTAACTTCGAAGTCATAGCACTGCAGGAGGTTTGCTGGACAGGACAGCAGGTTTGAAAAAGCGGGCATCGAATTTCCCGTCGATTAGAACATGGTTCGTTGGTCAGGTGATCTCCAAGTGGCTTTGTGGATGTCTTTACGGGGGAAGAAGGAACTTCGGACTACTAAACCACGGGAGGCCGCAAAGTTCACGCATCGTTGGCCGTTATCGTTTGATACGGTATGCAGGTTGTTGGCCCTATTTCCGGTCTGTACATTGCCTCCCGTCCTACCTGAGCGTTCATGTCACCAATGACGACTTTTACGTCCCGCGGCGGGCAGCCATCATACACGCAAATTCTACGAGAAGTTAAACAGCTCGCGCAAAGGCTACGTACCACAAGCTGATATTTGCAGAGACCTGGATGGCAACCTTCTCACAGGAGAGTATGAGGTGATTGAAAGGTGGAAGCAGTACTTCGACGAGCACCTGAACGGTAATGTTACAGCGAACGAAAGTGGCATGGTAATAAATCCAGGAACACGCGCAAAAAATGACAGGACCCCGAACCCAACCCTTCAGGAATTTGAGGAGGAAATTAGTCTGTTGAAAGACAACAAAGCCGCTGGTGTTGACCAACTCCCAAGCGAGCTATTAAAATGCTTGGTGAAGCACTGGCCAGAGCGCTGCACTGGGTAATTACCAAGACTTGGAAGGAGGAATGTTTACCGGAGGATTGGACGGAAGGAATAGTGTGTCCCATCTATAAAGAGGGCGACAAGCTGAATTGCTGCAATTATCGTGCAATCACGCTTCTGAGCGCCGCCTACAAGTTGCTCTCCCAAATGTTATGCCGCCGCATGTGACCAATTGCAAAGGAGTTCGTGGGGCAATACCAAGCGGGATTCATGGGTGCCCGCGCTACTACGGACCAGATTTTCGCGATTCGGCAAGTACTGCAAAATTTCGCGAATACAACGTGCCCACTCAGCATCTTTTCATCGACTTCAAATCAGCGTATGATGCAATCGATTGAGACCAGCTATAGCAAATCATGCACGAATATGGATTTCCGGAAAAGCTGACGCGGTTGATCAAAGAAACGATGGATCGAGTGATGTGTGTCGTCCGAGTATCAGGGACGCTCTCGAGTTCCTTCGAATCTCGGAGAGGGTTACGGCAAGGTGATGGATTGTCGTGTTTGTTGTTGCACATTGCATTGGAGGGTGTGATTCGAAGAGCTGGGATAGACACGAGTGGCACGATCTTCAGGAAGTCTGTCCAACTATTTAGCTTCGCCGACGACGTTGATATCGTAGCACGTAACTTTCAGACGATGGTGGTAACGTACATCAGACTTATGGCTGAAGCTGGTAGGATTGGGCTTGTGATTAATGCGTTGAAAACAAAATACATGAGGGGAAGAGGCTCACGAGAAGACAATGTTAGCCTCCTAGCACGAGTTCAGATCGACGGTGATGAAAACGAGGTAGTAGACGAATTCGTGTATCTGGGCTCATTGGCGACCGCCGATAACGACACCAGCAGAGAAATACAAAGGCGCATTATGGCTGGCAATCGTGCCTACTTTGGACTCCAAAGGACGCTAAGATCGAACAAAGTTCGTCGAACCACAAAGTTGACCATCTACAAGACATTAATTAGACCGGTAGTTCTCTACGGCCACGAAACATGGACATTGCTAGTGGAGGACCAACGCAGATGGAAGACGAAACATGGAGAAGGCGAATGAACCACGAATTGCATCAGTTGCTGGGAGAACCTCCCATCGTACACATCGCAAAAATCGGTCGACTACGATGGGCTGGGCATGTCGTAAGAATGTTGGACGACAGCCCTGTGAAAATGGTTCTCGAAATCGAACCGACAGGTACAAGAAGAAGAGGCACGCAACGAGCAAGGTGGATCGATCAAGTAGAAGGCGACCTGCGGACCCTCCGCAGACAGCGAGGCTGGCGAGGCACAGCCATGGACCGATTACAATGGAAACAACTTCTGTGTACAGCAGAGGCCCCAAGTAACAATTTCAGTTCTATTCCAGCTGTATAGCACTCCTCCCGGCTTTGTTGAAGACACTACATTCAAAACTGTTTTGTCCTCCAACACCTCCTTTATGCATCTTTAAAGCCGAAATGTGTACAAAGTGGACCACTCTATAGACGGTTGTGAAAACAAATTAATAAAACCTTTCGAAGACCATAAAGATTTTGAAAATGTTCTAGTGAAAGATGTTATGACCACTTTAGAACCATCATAAAACCTATTGGCCGCCATCAAAACCAGCATAGTGCTGAATGGCCACAGCTGTCAAACTTCACGGCGATATCGTGGTTGGTTTTTGTTGTTTTGCTTTGTTGCTCTTCTGATTCATTCAATAGCAAATAATGGCTCAGAAAAAAGCTCTACTGTTGCGGGAAATTATCATTGATAGCAAAATATATAAAACAAATTGAGTTTATTTTATAGCGTATCATCGAGCGTATCATGCTCCAAATCATATGCGCATTTAATTTTATGGTGAATATTGGCACGATAAGAGCTGAAAATTAATGCGCCTTGGAAATTATGCGAGTTTACAACAACAAAAACAAAATTGAAAGAATTATATTCCGTAAATAAATCATGAAACTCCTAAAAATTGATGGAATTCAATAAGGTTATCTAAATTAATACCAAAGTTTGTCTCATAGCTACAGTTCAATTGTATTACATTTAAAATTTGGTGTATTCATTTTTTCACATATCAATTATTTCATATACTTCAACATGGCGATATCAAGAAATCACAGTTTTACCAAAAAGCCAATTTATCTTAGCAATGGCTACTATAAAATTATCTGGTCGCTTGGTAGCTTTCCTCAATGCCAGTTAGCCGTTTAATGCATTTACTGGAGGCAGAATTGTTTTAAAATGCTTTTTCAACTGACCATAATAAGATAATATGAATGACTCCTAAAACGGCATTTCAAAACAGCATTTTATGAGTTAATAAAGTCAAAATAAAACCTTTGATAGGAGTAAAAGAAATTTTAGAAGTCAAGGTTTTAAGATCGTTGTAAAGAAGCTGTGGAGGTTCCTATAAACCTGGCTAAAATTTGAAACCTATTGGCATATCTTGCTGCCATAATAAAGCCGAATTGATTATTAGTGGCTTTCATAAAACTTTAATAAAACTTAATAAAGCTGGATGGTTTTGGCAATGTTACTTGGGGCCACACCGGCCTTAGTCTGATTGGTAAGGTAAGGTAAAATATAGTTGAAACTTAATTTGAATGCTTATTACTGCAAATGCGCACACATATTGATAAACTCTGTTGTACTATGTCTAAAATATCGTGATGCGATCCAATGCGTTCGAGAATGTTTTTTTGGTTCCATTTTTTAGATCTAATGCGTTTGAAAATACTTTTTTAGATTCTTATTTCCTTTTCTCTCCCATACATTTATGTTAATAGACAATTTTTGGCCAAACGTCCATTCGGCCAAACGTCCATTCGGCCAAACATCCATACGCCAAACGTCCCATCCCCGATCAGGGTAATGATATCATACGGGATGCCACAAATGTTCTTTGTTTTCTATTCAAAGAGAACAGCTTACCTATCAAAATTATGTTTGGAACCTATCCAGAGTTATCTTAGCATGAAAAAAAAGTTCTATTTTCTAAACGACTGCAAGATATGAACGGAATGTATCCATTCCATTAATTTCTAGCAACTACCATAATACCACGTTAATGATTAAAGTTTTTCAGATTCATACTTTACTTAACTCGACCTTTAACAAGTCATGGCTAGAATTATTATTCCAGATGCTCATTCATCCATACATGAGATCTACTTTATTGTATAAGCTTAATATTTTCATTAGTTCGTGAAAACGTTAAAAAAATTTAGGAGCATTATCAGGTTTTCACATACGTTAATTATTTGTTATTATACAAGTTAGTTAACCAAAAATTCCACGAAGCACGTACTTGAAAACCCCTGTATAACACTTAGTTGTGCGTTGCACAGAAACCAAAACTGGGGAAACCCCAAAATTCCATTCGACCAACCCGGCCAGAGTCAACCAATCCAAACTCTGACTCTGTCTCTCCTCGCTGGGAATTGGTTGACCTTTGTCCGACGAGCTGCTGACCGCCCGCAGTCGAGTTTAATTGCTAGCTGCTCGGAACAATGACAAGCCGAAATCAAAAGATATGGTCAAGTCATCCCCACTCTGGAAATTCTCATCATTACAGGACGTCGTGGGGTGCCGCCGTAAATTAACAACCATCCGATGAAGCAGCATCGTTCTGTTTCTCAGATGAATGAGTGCCTAGAGCTCAGAACTTATTCCAATCACGTTCACTGTTTTACTGTCGAAATTATGACTGGTTTGTTAGCAAGTGTCCCGGCACTAACTGCCCCCGGAGAGGATGAGCAGCGAAGGCCCATTAATGTAACGATCAACCGAGCGAGCGGTCGTTGGCAGTTTCTTCGCCATCTAACCAATGGGGTAACGAGTATGAATCTCGAGATTTATTGACTCGCACGGGACCCCTTCTGGTTGGGGATGAGAACATCCGGTTGCGAGTTGGCTGTAATGGCTCACTGACTGTCAAAGATAGTAAATTGTCGTTTTGTGCACTCAATCGATTGTTCGTTGGGTGTGGTCATTAGGGAAGATGAGGTTTTTGTTTATTGAATCGATTCGATTCTGCGACTCGCTTTGACAGTTCCATATCATAATTAGTTGACGGTTGAGTGAAAACCGAAATTACATTAAATGAATATCACTACCGTAAAGCGGGTCATAAATGATGATTGCAACACGGGAGATATAGCAGCACCATTCGGAGGACATTGAAGTAGGGCAGTCGCAGCACTGCTTGATGAAATTGATGTATTGATGGAAATAATTTCATATCAACATTAGGTTTTGAAAGTGGAAGTTCGTTTACCAAAGAGAGATACGGTGGTAGGATAACGTGATGTAATGTCACCCAACCTAAATATCTCATTCAGTCCACATCGAGCTCTCATGCCGTGCGGTTCTATTTTCTTTTGCTGAAGGAAGTATTTTTGCTACCTAAAGCTATAACAAAATCAAATAGCACTTTTCAGTGCTTAACATTACCTGCACATTTTTTATTTTTTACCCTTATTCCTTTTCGATCCTTGTCTGGACCCTACGCGAGGTAATCCGACTTGGATATCGATTTGGAAAATTCCTCTTTGACCCTTCGGATTCTTGTAGAATCTGCTTGGAAGTTGATTAGGAGAAAACGTATAAATTCTAATCATTTTGGAGAAAATGGCGCCTAAACGCAAAAGAAAGGGACAATCTCTGGATTCCCCTTCTACTAATATTGATTTGAGCAATCAATTCGATATTCTTACTGATGATGAGAATGATCCATCAGTCAGGCAAAAATCTTCGAAGCATTCTCGAATTAATGCAGGGAAAGAAAAGGTTCCACCTATTGTGGTTACAAAATCTGATTTTCATGGGCTCCGTAAGGAACTCACGAACTTCATAAAAGATTCGAAATTTTCCTTTCAAATTGGTCGTCGGGGTGAATGCCGTGTATTGGCTGAAACCTTGATCGGATTTAAACTTCTCGTGGAGTATCTTGCTCAAAGAGGCATCAAATTCTTTACACATGACATCAAAACTGAACGTCTGTTCAAGCTGGTCTTAAAAGCTCTAGCCAGTGGTGAATCCCTGGATGAGATCAAACAAGAAATTATCAAATTGCTTGGAGTTAAACCAGTTCAAGTGATAAAGATGAAAAAGAAATCCCAACCTGGCGATTCTCGCAATGGGATTTCAAACGATTTTTATTTAGTTCATTTTAAATCAAATGAACTGAATAACCTCAAGGCATTGGAAAAAGCCAGCCTTATGCTCCATGTCAGAGTGAAGTGGGAACACTTCAGGAAGACTGGAGGAAATTCTCAACACCTCACCCAGTGCCGTAAATGCCAGGGATGGGGTCACGGGACGAAAAATTGTCACATGGATGCCAAATGCATGCATTGTGGCGATTCCTCTCACGCCAAGGACAACTGTCCTGTGAAGGATCCCAAAATTTTAAATGTGCGAATTGTGGTGGAAACCACAAATCCAATTTTTGGGAATGCAAGACTCGCAAAGCGATCTTGAATTCTCGTGCTAAGCATCAGGTAGGGACCGCTTCACGTTCCCGACCAGGTAATTATTCCTCGGCTGTTAACAACGGTCATCGAGGAGGAAATCCAACATTCGTACCGGAAGGTACGATCAATGCCCAACCGTCAAATTTTCCACTGCTATCTGCTGTTAACAATGGTCAGCGAAGTACAAATGTACCCGTAAGTACAAACAGAGCACAAGTTTTCAATGCTCAATTCTTACCTGCTGGTAGCAATGTACAGCTAGGTAATGGAGCTTCCTACGCTGCCGTTACAGCCGGTAGAAACCAAAATTCTACCAGAAATGTTGAAGATTTTGACTTAGGTAGCATAACCGCTCCAAAAATGGATTTTTTACAGAAATCATTAATCGATATGATTAATGGAATGTTAAATACAAACTCCATGTTTGATGCAATTCAAACTGGTATAAAATTTGCAAACAATATTGTCATGACCCTGAAATTCAGCAATGGGTATTAAGACACTGAATATTTTAAATTGGAATGCTCGATCTCTTAAAAATAATGAAGACGAGCTGTTTAACTTTTTACGAGTTCATAACGTGCATATTGCCGTTGTAACTGAAACTTTTCTTAAACCAGGTGATAAAATAAAAAGGGATCCTAATTATTTCGTACACCGCAATGATCGTCTTGAAAGTCCAGGTGGTGGCGTTGCCATAATTGTTCATAGGCGTATCAAACATCAAATTCTTTCTTCATTTGATACCAAAGTTTTTGAAACTTTGGGGGTTTCTGTTGAAACAAAATTTGGTCAACTTACACTATTAGCTGCCTATTTACCATTCCAATGCGTAGGTCAGCAAAAGAATCTTCTCAAGGGTGACCTACAGAAGCTTACCCGTAATAGGTCAAAATTCTTCATTATTGGTGATTTTAATGCAAAACACCGATCGTGGAATAATGCTCAAAGTAATTCCAATGGTAATATACTATTTGATAATTGTTCTGCGGGTTATTACACTATCCAATATCCAAACAGCCCAACTTGCTTTTCTTCTGCCAGAAATCCCTCAACTATTGATTTGGTCTTAACTGATTCATGTCAACTTTGTAGCCAATTGGCTACCCATGCTGACTTCGGTTCGGATCACCTTCCAGTAACTTTTGAAATATCTCAAGAAATAATTTCTAATCCCAACAGTTCTACTTTCAATTATCATAGAGCTGATTGGAACCAATATCAAACATTCATGAAATATAACTTTGATCCTAATATTCCTTTGGAAACTAAAAATGATATCGATAATGCTCTTGACTCTCTGACTACTTCGATAGTTGAAGCAAGACCTGTCTCAATTCCAAAATGCGAGGTAAAGTTCAATACAATTATAATAGACGACGATTCTTCAGCTTTTGATCCGTCTGAAAAATATCCGTATAAGACAATATCAAAGAACACGCGATCCCGCCATGAAAGTTATCTGGCGAGATTTGCAAAAACAAATTAAAAAACGCTTCTCTGCCCTGAGGAACAAACAATTTGAAAATAATGTGTCAAAATAAGAGCCGAGTTCCAAACCTTTTTGGAAACTCTCCAAAATTTTGAAGAAACCTCAAAAGCCTATTCCAGCGCTCAAGAAAGGTGATAAAAATGTGCTAACAAATGTGGAAAAAGCTCAAAAACTTGCTGAGCAGTTTGAGAGTTCCCATAATTTCAGTTTGGGTCTTACTAGTCCTATTGAGAATCAGGTTTCTCTTGATTATCTGAATATTTCCTCAAGGGAAAATATTTTTGATGAATCCTGGGGTACTGATTTGGATGAAGTAAAAACTATAACTAAAAAGTTAAAAAATATGAAGGCTCCAGGTGATGATGGAATTTTCTATATACTCATCAAAAAACTCCCAGTGAGTACCTTGTCTTTCATGGTAAAATTATTTAATAAATGTTTTCATTTGTCATACTTTCCTGGCAAATGGAAAAATGCCAAAGTTGTTCCAATTTTGAAGCCCGAGAAAGATCCAGCTGAAGCTTCTAGCTACAGACCAATAAGTTTACTTCCTTCCGGTAGTTTCAAGCGAAACCCTAACCTATCTCTCCGAGATGCCGCAAATAAGCTGGGTGTATCGTCTACAACCGTGCATCGAGCCAAAAAACGAGCCGGACTATCGACTTACAAGAAGGTAGTGACTCCAAATCGCGATGATAAACAAAATACGACGGCCAAAGCGCGATCCCGGAGGCTGTACACGACGATGCTGACGAAGTTTGACTGCGTGGTAATGGACGACGAAACCTACGTCAAAGCCGACTACAAGCAGCTTCCGGGACAGGAGTTTTATACGGCAAAAGGAAGGGAAAGGTAGCAGATATTTTCAAGCACACGAAACTGTCAAAGTTCGCAAAGAAATATCTGGTTTGGCAAGCCATCTGTACCTGTGGCTTGAAAAGCAGCATTTTCATAGCTTCCGGGACTGTCAACCAAGAAATTTACGTGAAAGAGTGTTTGAATAAACGTCTGCTGCCTTTCCTGAAGAAACACGGTTGTTCCGTACTGTTTTGGCCGGATTTGGCATCTTGCCATTACGGTAAAAAGGCCATGGAGTGGTACGCCGCCAACAACGTGCAGGTGGTTCCCAAGGACAAGAACCCTCCCAACACGCCAGAGCTCCGCCCAATTGAGAAATACTGGGCTATTGTCAAGCGGAACCTAAAGAAGACCAAAAAAACTGCTAAGGACGAGCAGCAGTTCAAGGCAAACTGGCTTTCTGCGGCGAAGAAGGTGGACAAGGTGGCTGTACAAAATCTGATGGCAGGGGTCAAGCGTAAGGCCCGGCAATTCGGATTTGGAAAAGCGGAAGCCTAACTGAATATTTTTCCTGAATTTTATACTAATTGAACTTGAAAAAGAAATTTAATTTGATTTTTTAAATAAACGATTTCACCGATTTACACGCGTTTTCCCTTGACCAAATTTTGACCGTATCACCCTTTACCCAACGCTTCCAAAACTCAACTAATAATATTCCCACATAAACCTAGAGCTTCTTTTTTGAAACCTAGTAGTAGTCACATCGTTACTATGAGCGGTGTTCCAATTTCCTGGTCAAGCGAAGTGAAATACCTTGGTCTATTACTTGATCAAAAATTAAATTTTAAAAATCACATTGAAGGCATTCAAGCCAAATGTAATAAATATATAAAATGTTTATATCCTCTTATAAACAGAAAATCCAAACTTTGTCTGAAGAACAAACTACTAATATTTAAACAAATTTTTAGACCGGCCATGCTTTATGCTGTTCCAATATGGTCTAGTTGTTGTAGCAGTTACTAAGAAAAAAATACTTCAAAGGATTCAGAACAAAGTTCTGAAGATGATTTTGAAGCTGCCTTCTTGGTACAGTACTAACGAAGTACATAGAATTTCGAATGTTGAGACTTTAGAACAAATGTCCAACAAAATAATTAATAATTTCAGACAAAAAAATCGTTGCAATCTTCTATTGCAATGATTAATTCCCTTTTTATGTTTATTTACATTAATGTTAGTTTGTTTTTAGTTTTAAGATTATTATTGTTATACTGACACGCAGGAATAAAAACCTGTTTAAAATACTGAACTGCTAAGGCATGAACAATGTAAACAAAATTAGATACATATTTTAACAATTAAGGTTGATACGTTACGGTAGTAGTTGAGTAATCAGATTAACATGAAATGTAAATATGAATAAATTTGGAACAAATAAAGAGTTAAAAAAAAAAAATCTGATTCGGATCAAAAAAATGTATGGAGAAAAGTCTGCGGGGGGCGTGGGGGGGGGGGTTGATCAGAGATTTTCAAAAATGAGTCTTCGTGGTTTATGAACAGGCCCTAACCAAAAATTGGGTAAATCGATATGCCTAGTAATGCATTCTAGATATACAGGAGATAGTCAAACGTAGTAAATTGACTGTTCATATAGATTACATGAGCAATGATCTAACAAGAACAAAGTTGACCCAATTTTTCTCTTGTTCCCAATAATGGCCGAAGGTATTCATGCTAAAATTTGTGTGTTGCTAAAAAATTTTATGAAAATGTATTAAGATGTGGTTAAATAATTTTCAAATGGCTTATACAAATCAAAACCGAAGTAAAAAAAAATTTGCGCTGCCAAAAGTAGTGACAGTGGTTTGTTTACACTTCTATAGAGAACAACTGGTGCAAGTTTGATCAAATTAGTCGATCGCGTTCAGAAATAACGTCAAATGGAAATCGACAGAAGAAAAACTATTGAGAACAAACACCTGGAAAATCCGGAGGGTTTGATTCCAAGTTGACTAAGGTGTTCAGAATCAACAAGGAAACCCTGAGTGTGGAAAGGAATCAGTGGACCTACGAAAAAACTGGAACCAGGGATCGTCAGCTGCACAGCAAAGTTTTGAGGTGCCTTAAAGCCAACCTCGGTCTTTCGATCCGAGATGTGGCCAGAAGGTACAGTATGTCCCATAAAAAAAAATGCGAAAATCCATGACTCAGCTTCAAATTAGTTTTTTCCATAAAAAATGATGGAAAAAAATTAGTGGTGAGTTATATCAGGGACATAACCGCAAGGATAACGTAGGACCGCGTTGGCTTATAGTATTCTTGGTAGCATCTAATTTATACGTATCATTACACATATGGTTGGTTAAGAGGTTAATAAAATAGTTTTAAGATTTTGCTATGGACCCGTCCCTTCTTATGAATTTTCCTTCATACAGCACTTTCGTGATCTTCATCTTTCTGGGTCATGTTATTCAACGCTTGTATAAAGCACGCGAGACGAACCGAAATGATTTCATAAGGGACGAATGGCAAGTTTTCAGTGGCTTGAAATTTTATCATTGTATTGGGTAGACATGGAAACGGTGGACACCGGCAACAAAGCAAACTAATTTTGCAGCAGAGGGGTGTGGCTAGTTCTGTATTCATAATGGAATAAAACTAACTGAAATAAAAAGAAGAAGACAATTTGAACCGTTTGTTACCCATTTTTGAGGACCCGGATAGGGAAAAACATATTTTCAACCTGCTCATACGGAGATTTGTATGGGAGCAAATGCAGGTCATTTTTAAGTAAAAAATTGAACTACTTATACTGTAAGCACTCAATTGTATTTTCAATTTGTAAGTTTTTCTAATCAAATAGTGTATGAATGAAGTCACTGAGTTCAGTTGACCGAGAGTTTTGGACGCTAAAGCTTTCACTTTAGCGTAACGCTCCTAAGGCTTGCTTCATTTAGAATTGGAACAAACTTTTGCTCATATTGTGGCGCTCCTGGTGAACGGATTTGGAAGTTCTTGGCGCCCACGTGTCGGGAATTTTGTCAACTTCACGTATGTAAGACATTCCGCAAATCGACTGTACTTTGTAAACAATCAACATGGAAGCCGAAAGAAGGGAAAAAATTGTGCACTGTTATTTGGAAAATCCATTGTGGTCTGCATCTAGGCTAGCTAAACAGCTAAAATTGCCCAGAAATACCGTATGGCGCGTTATCAAACGGTATAAGGAAACCTTGACGACGATTCGGAAGCCTCAAGCCAATCGTCGGAGTGGAACTGTCGACCGGAAACTGCGTGGTAAGATTTTGAAGACGATTAAGAGGAATCCCAATATGTCGGACCGTGATTTGGCCAGAAAATTCGGTGCGGCCCATAGTACCGTGAGGAGAACTCGACTCCGGGAAGGAATCAAGTCGTATCGAGCTAGCAAACAGCCAAATCGGACCATAAAACAGAATAGTGTGGCCAAAAATCCGTGCTCGGAAGCTATACGACCAGGTGCTGACCAAGTTCGACGGGTGTCTTCTGATGGACGATGAAACCTATGTCAAGGCTGACTTTGGGCAAATCCCAGGTCAAAAATTTTACTTGGCAACGGCTCGGGGGGATGTTCCAGCCAAATTTAAATTTGTTTTTGCCGACAAATTTGCACGAAAATTCATGATTTGGCAGGGCATTTGCAGCTGTGGCAAAAAAACGAAAGTTTTCGTTACAAATAAGACAATGACGTCGGAACTATACCAAAAAGAGTGTCTCCAAAAACGAATTTTGCCGTTCATTCGATCTCACGACCGTCCCGTAATGTTTTGGCCAGATTTGGCAAGCTGTCATTACAGCAAAGTCGTTCAAGAATGGAATGCAGAGAAAGGGGTCCAGGTTGTTCCGAAAAACCTTAACCCACCCAACTGCCCCCAGTTCCGCCCTATTGAGAAATACTGGGCAATCATGAAGAGGAGACTCAAGGCAAAGGGAAAGGTTGTCAAAGACATCAATCAGATGAAGACCTGGTGGAATAAGATAGCTAAAACGATGGACGAAGAAGGTATACCCGCCTCAAAGAAGGTGTACGCCGCCTAAAGAAGGTGTACGCCGCCTAAAGAAGGTGTACGCCGCCGCCGCCTCGAGAATTCATTCGAAACCGTGACGAATAATTTTATCCTTAATTTTTCTTAAAAGTATGAAGAAAACGCTACATTTGTATAAAAAAAGATCTTGAATTCAATAATAAATAACTGAAATACAGGCAATTGTTTTTGTTCCAATTCTATCTGAAGCAAGCTTTACAGTTTTCTCGAACTAAAATTAAGAAGTTATTATATTGTTACTTGTGCGTTAGAATGATATAACTTAACTGCTTTTTGAAGCATATCACTAGCCGTACAAAGATCATTTCGTCCATAGAGACGCGGTTGACACTGCCTCAAAAGGTGTTACATTTCAAGTTTGCTTTGCCTTTCTCTCAGTCATGTTCATGTTCACTGTTTTGTATGGTGTCGTTTCGTCCTTTTGTTATTCAGTTTGTCAGTGTGTTTTCCTCAGTCTTTTGTAGTTTAGTTCGTCATTTATGTGCTGCAAAAGTTTTTTTTTTGAGCAGTGGTGACACAAACGATGAAGTGGAAAATGAGAAGATAATTCAGAGGATCCAGTAAATGAGAAAAAGTGAATGTAAATAGAACTGAAGGTGTAAAAAAAAGTGAAGCAAGATGACGAAGAAGTAAAATAAAAAATTGAAACATGAAAAGAACATGAAAATACAGTGAAAATAAATGAATGCAGAAAAATAAGAGAAACGGGAGAAAATAAGCGGAAAAAGAGTGATGTTAAAAGAAAAATGAATGAGAAGAAGTGGAGTAAAAGAAATTAAAGAAGAAAAGCGGAAGAAAAGAAGCGGAAGAAGAGAAGCGGAAGAAGAGAAGCGGAAGAAGAGAAATGGAAGACCGGAAGAAGTGAACCGGAAGGGAAGCGGAAGACGAGAGGTAACAAGAAAAGTGAAGAGAAGTGAAAGAAAATAAATGGAAGAAGAGCAGCAGAAGTAAAGAAGCGGAATAATAAATGTGGAAGATAAGAAGCGGAAGAAAAAAAAAAAAACGAATGAATTGAAGTAACACAAAAAAAACGAAAGAAGAAAAACAGAATAAGCTAAGTGGTAAATGAGAAACGTAAGCAGATTAGCGATAGAAATGAAACGGAAGAAGTTAACCGGAAGAGTATAAGCGGAAGAAGAAAAGCAGAAGAAGAAAAGAGCGGAAGAAAAGTAGCAGAAAAATAGATGCGGAAGATAATTAGTGGAAAACGAGAAGCGTAGGAAGAAACGTTGAAAATGCAAAACGGAAGAATAAAATTAAAAAAAAAACGAATAAGACGAAGCAGAAAACGAAAAGTGGAAGCAGAGAAATGGAAGAAAAGAAGCGGATGAGACAAACCGAAAATATGAAGCGGAAGAAGAAAAGCAGAAGATGAGTGAAATAACTGAAGCGGAAAAAAACACACTGAAGAGGAAACGCTGAAAAGAGAAGTGGAAGAATCGAAGCAGAAGAAGATTCAAAAAAAAGTTGAGAGGAAAATGCAAAATTCTAGAGGTGTAGAAATTGAACATAAGTGAATCAAGGATTGGCCGACACGAATGCACTCAGGTGTGAAGTGTCGTAGATAAAAAAAATAACAAAAAAAAAATTTTAATCTCATCGATGAACAATACGTTCGGGATTGATAAAAAGTTCATTGTATAAACGGAATGTGTGACATATCGAATATTCCTGGTTCATCCTGGAATTTCTGATGAAAATATGTATCCAGTACCATATTGGCCACATTTGAGTTCGTTATTCTGGTGGAGTGTAAGAAGGATTTAGTCTCACCATCGGTGGATCAATTCGGGTTTTTTCAAATAAAGATTGAACTCGGAAAAAATGCGAAACTTTGTTTTGGGTGTAACTTTTTATCGCGTGGGTAAAAATTAATGAAATTTTGAGTAATACTAGTTCAGAGTGTTATGTTCATGTGTGAAAAAATTATTGCGATCTGTCAAGTAGTTTTCAAGATGCATTCGAAACAAGAAGAGCTACGCCAGCAAATCTTGGTCGCGGTGATCGATAATCCTGGTCATTCGCACAGATGGATTGGCAAAAGGCTTGGAATCCACCATTCCACCATGTCCCGCGTTGTGAAGATGTTCCAGGATACGAAGACCATCGAGCGGCGCGCTGGAAGTGGCCGAAAACCGAAAACGGAATATCCAGAGAAGGCGCGGAAGATAAGGCAGTACTTCAAGAATAACCCGAACCTTTCCACCCGAGACGTGGCCAAAAAGGTCAATTCGTCGGAGTGGTTCGTCCAGCAGACCATGAAGTGGGCTTGGCTACGTGTTTTTAAGGTCAGGAAGGCGCCAAACCGGACTGACAAGCAAAACACGGTGGCCAAATTGCGTGCGCGGAAGCTGTACCGTGAGTGGCTGTTCAAGTCCGGGCTGTCTCGTCATGGACGACGAGAGATATATCAAGGCGGACACCAAACAAATCGCCGGCCTCGAGTTTTTGTCGGTACGTCCCGCATGGAGGTTCCGGAAAAGTTCCGGAAGAGAAAGATGGACAAATTCGCGAAGAAGTACCTGTTGTGGCAGATGATCTGCGAGTGCGGACGGTACAGCAAGCCGTTCGTTACAACCGGCACCATAACCGGGCAGATTTATCGAGAGGAATGCTTGCAGAAGCGCTTGCTGCCCTTCCCTGCGCTCTCACCGTGGTCCCACGCTGTTCTGGCCGGATCTCGCTTCGTGCCATTACGCCAAACCTGTAATGGATTGGTACGAAGCGAAGGGCGTTGATGTGGTCCCGAAGAAGGCGAACCCGCCAAATACACCAGAACTTCGTCCGATCGAAAAGTTTTGGGCGATAATGAAGAAGAAGTTGAAGAAAAGCGGAAAAACATTCAAAACCGATGAAGCTTTGAAGAAAAACTGAGAGAAATTGTGTAAGGAAGATAGACAAAGCCTCGCCCAAGATCTCATGAGCAGTGTAAAGAGAAATGAACGAGCATTCAGCATGGGGGAGGAAATTCAATAAATAAATTATGCTAAAAAAAAAAAACATAGATAATATATATATAGTTATTCAGTCCCCGGAAAATTTGAGAAGTATCCGAATTTAAAATGAAAAAAGGTGATCATTTTTGTGTGTCTCATTTTTTCCGAGTCCGAGTCTTTTGCTGTCTTTGACAACCATTCTCTTTGCCTTGATTCTCCTCTTAACGTTTGCCCGTTCTTCTCAATAGGGCGGAACTGGAGGCAGTTGGGTGGGTTAAACTTTTCGGAACAACCTGGACCTCTTTCTCTGCATATCATTCTTGAACGACTTTTTCCCTTTACATCAAAGCTCTTCTATTCTTGTCAAAACATTACGGGATGGTCGTGGGATCGAATAGATTTTCAACCATTACGTTTTTGGATACTCTCTTTTTGGTATAGTTTCGGCGTCATTGTCTTTTGTGTATATATTACTTTCGTTATTCTTACCTCTGCTAAGCTATTGCTCTGCCAAATCATGAATTTTCATAGTAATTTGTCGGCAAAAAACAAATTTAAATTTGACTGCTACTTCCCCCCTAGCCCGTTGCCAAGTACAATTATGTGGCCTGGGATTTGCCTCAAAGTCAGCCAGTACTTCGTTTCATCGTCCATCCAGAAGATACCCATCGAGCTTGGTCAGTACCTGGTCGTATAACCCGGGCACTGATTTTAGACCCACTATTCACTTACGTCGACAGATATAGCTTTTTGTGAAGCTCAATACAATCTTGATTCCTTCCCGGAGTCGAGTTTCCTCACAGTAATATGGGCTGCTGGGTACTAATTCTGGCCAAAATCAAGGTCCAAAAAACTGCCAGTTCCTCTTAATGGTAATTCAATATCTTCCCCCGTATTTTCCGATCGAAAGTTCCACTCCAACAATTGGCTTAGAGGCTTCCGAATCGTCGTCATTGTTTCCTTAGTACAGTTCAATAACATTGGAACCATGCGGTATTTCTGGGCAATTTCAGCTGTTTAGCTAGCCTAGATGAAGATCACTATGGATTTTCCAAATAACTGTGCACAATTTCTTCCCTTCTTTCGGCTTCAATGTTGATTGTTTACAAAGTACAGTCGATTTGCGGAATGTCAAAAAATACATACGTGAAGCTGACAAAATTCTCCGACACGTGGGCGCCAAGAACTTCCAAATCCGTCCACCAGGAGCGCCACAATATGAGCAAAGTTTTTTCCAATTCTAAATGAAGCAAGCCTCGTGTGTGTTAATGGAAATAATATTTTTTGTAGTATTGTTTAGTTTATTTTATTTTATTTTTCGGTAGGAATTTTTTTTTTTTGTTTTTGTGGTGTCTCCACCGGCTATTTCATCTTCCACCGAAAAATTCTCGCTTTCGACATCAGCTAACTAGAATGAATATTTGATTGGAGAACCGCTCGGAATTAAATTTCGTTCGAGCGAGTGAAACGGCGGCTTCCATAAAATATTCATCATTTGCGTCGGGTGGAATTTGCTAGTCGGGTGAAGTCGCTAACCCACTTCGGCACGCTAGGTTTATTGATGGCAAACCAACGACGTCGGCGACGACGACGATGATGATGATGATGATGATGACGAGGTGTAGGTTCGTTGATTCTCAGAAAGAGTGATAAAATTATACTGCACCTGAGCAAGGCCATTTTTAACTTGGTTCGAGTTAGGAAGCATGAATTTGTTCCAGGAGGAGTTTTGAACTTGGTTAGACAAGTTATCAAGGCAATTTTCCGTTTGATCGATGCTAAGTAGACTTTGGTTAGTTGTTTTCGAATGATGTTTATATCTTTGTAAAATCTTTAAGCTATTTATTTTTATGGATCAGGTTAGGTGATCATATTAATTAGAGAGAAATTCTTCTCTTTTTTTCAGTTTAAGAAGCACCCTTTACTCCACTTTCAAGTTAATTTTTGTATTCTAGTTTCCATATGGTATAAAAAGATTTTTCAAAATTTTACCTACATTTAAACTCAACTTCATAGCAAAAATGCCGCATTCAAAATTGAATCACAAAATTACCTTTCAAGGACAGACATTCTTTGTTGACCTCCAATTGAAGAACGGAAACCGGCCGTCAAAACAAACCATCAAATCAAAACTTCTAACCCGCATTTGCTTTTTGTCATCGCCATAAGTGGTGTTCCGTTATTTGAGCATCCAATCATCGACTCACTCCAGAACAGAACCTCTCTTTTCTCCGCTTGACTCCAACCCTCCCTACCCCCTCAATCCAGTCGCCAATTTCCGGTTGACATTCACTGTTGCCGATTGCGCGCGTCCTGCCATGACGCGGTGATTTATCGTCTTCCAATCTGTAACTAAAAAAGAGCTCTCAATTGTCGTCCTGGAGAGACGAACCCCTTTAGGAGGAATCCTGCTTCCCTTCCTCGCCGCCATCTTCCTAACCTCAAACTCACCACCGACCGATTCAGGAAGGCAGAGCCCAACGCAATGCCTTTCGGGATGCCAATATTTCATACTATTATTTATTGCTCATCGCAGCTTCGTCGTCTCCTCCTCCTCTTCGATCTTCAAAAAACGATTGAATCGAGAGTTGAGGAAGCGGAGGAAGCGGAGAAAACGGAGCTCCAAGTTATAATTTATCGATGTTGGTTGTCGAAAAATTTCCAGCGCCACAGCTGTCAAGGAGGCAAGCCGAGCAACACAACACTTTAAAATCTGATCTCAGCAAATTTCCCGTCACAGGCTGCCGCCGCCATAAGCCACCGACAGGGATGGAAGGAAGGATTAGCAACGGCGTGGCTGAAGAAATCGGGGGGAGGTGACAGAATCACGCCCCTTCCGACAACAGAAGGGCGGGAATTAATTGCTGTCACTGGCTGTTGTCGGTTGTAAGTTTTTGGCTTCTCTCGAAACAACGCTTCCGGGGGCCCCTCGTAGTTATTATTGGTCAACACAGATTCCAGTTGGTGTTTGTTTCTAGTCGGTGACAATGAACGAGGGGGAAGTCAGAGCAGCAGACGGTGCCAACTGGAAACTTTTCCGAGTAAAATGGAAAGTGGAGGATTATGATTTTTTCATTCATAAATCATTTCCTTTATAGAGGTAGGTTGAGGCTTCCGAAGATGGCGTCAGGGGATTGTTTTGGACATCGGGCGTCTTGGAAGTGTTGCCAGTACATAGTGGTGATTCAATATTTTTGGTACACGTTGGACACATCGGTACTTGCCGTGGATGTTTGCTCAGAAGTAGGCGACACCCGCTAAGGCAGTCTCAGTCTGCGAATATTTGAAGCTACAGATCTTCGATGCCGGCTGACATTTTCCGTTTGTCCGTTTGTCCGTTTGTGAAGAAGGCAAGTCGTTTCTAAAGTAAATCTAGTTCTTTGAATTGTGTTGTCCATAAGTGTCACCGCCCGAGGATAGTATCGTCCACCGTTTCGTCCCAACCAGCTTTGGTGTACGAGATTTCTTGGATGATAACACGGCCATGGATCAAAAAGTGACTAAGAGGTCAAAGTAGATCAAACTCGATCATAACGCAGCGTAGGAAAATTTGGGATGACTTTCTCCACGTCGCTGAAGAAAGTGAAAACGTGTTTTCTTGCTAGCCAGCGTACAATTGCATTTTCCCCCGACCCATTGTTACGTTTGTTAATTAGAGGTTCGGAATATCTCGATGAAAGATACAAATTATTAAAAAAAAACATCGTAACAAACAACTCCCGGTCGAAGCGGGGATCAAACATCTACCCCGATTGCATTAACATGTGTGTTTACATTGCATTAATATGTGTGATATGGAATAATTCAATTCTTCCCCACTATGCAGCCCAACAGGATTAAGTGATTGTCTGTCGGAAGAATGAACAGTCAGGAAGTGAAAGTGTAAACTTTAAGCTAATAAGTCGGCTTTTGAGCTTGAAAATCATTCGATTAATTGTGTATATCTTATATCTTTATCTTATACTAGTCGTTTTTTTTGCATAACCGTAGATTAACTTCTTGTGCATAATGTAGCATCTCCCATTCTTGACTAAACAGGTGTTCAAACTTTTATCAAAACATGCTGCTTTCCCCACGAAATACACATTTTGTGTTTTAGTTGCCTGCTTAAGTCTCATGTTTGGTTGAAATTTCAGTTTCATTTGTATGAGAGCCCCTCCCCCCCTCCGGAGAGGGGAGGAGTTTTGAACCACCATAGAAAAAAATCTTGCCTTCAAAACCCCCACATGCCAAATTTGGTTCCAGTTGGTTGATTAGTTATCGAGTTATGCACAACATTGTGTTTCATTTGTTTAGGACCCCCCGCCCCCTTTCAGAAGGGGAAGTAGTCTCGAACCATCAAAAGAACCTTCCACGGCCCCAAAAACTCCTGCATACAAATTTTCATAACATTAGGGATAATTCACATGTTTGGCTAAAATTTGTGTTTTATTTGCATGCGAGCCTCCCCCTCTCCTTCCAAAAAGGCGAGGGGTCCCCTTCCAGACGGGGAAGGAGTCTCGAACCATCATAAGAACCTGCTCCTGCTCCAAAAACTCCTACATACAAAATTTCAAAACAATTCACATGTTTGGCTGAAATTTGTGTTTTATTTGTATGGGAGCCTCCCCCCTCCCCTTCCAAAGAAGGGAGGAGTCTCAAACCACCGTAAAAACATTTCTTGCCATCAAAAACCTCCTTAGGCCAAATTTGGTTCAATTTGTTTGATTAGTTCTCGAGTTATGCAAAAAAAAATTTGTTTCATTTGTATGAGAGCCATCCCTTCCTGATAGGGGAGGGGTCTCAGACCACCATAGAAACATTTTTTGTCTCCAAAAAACTCCACATGCCAAATTTGATTCTATTTTCTTGATTATCTCTCGAGTTATGCAGAAATGTGTGTTTCATTTGTATGGGAGCCCCCCCCCCCCCCCCCCCCTCCTTTTCAGACCATGGCAAAGTCTCGAACTGTCATAAGAACTTTTAAGTTCCAAAAACACCTGCATACGAATTTTTATAACAGTAGGAATAATAGTCATGATTGGTTTAAATTTTCGTTTAATATGTGTGATACCTCCCCCCCCCCCCCCTACCAGAAAGAGGAGGGGTCTTGAACCACCGTAGAAACGTTTCTTGGCTCCAAAATCCCCACATGCCAAAATTGGTTCCTTTTGCTTTCTTAGTTCTAGCACAGAGAACAGACGTTCATCTTTGGTCTGCTACTTGTGTAAAACTTTGAATTTCAAATGTATGCCGTTTTGCTCCTGGTAGGCGGCGCTGCAGTTGTGCGATAACTGTCATGTAAATGTTAATCAATAAAAAAAACCTAGCACATAACCTGAAAAGTTTTGTTTGTTGCTATTGACGTTATCATTGCCTAACACCGCGCAGTGGTATGTTTGGCAATGATAACTTCCTTGGTTCGAGTACTGCTTTACCCATGCCCGTTCGCTCAATTTTCAATACTTCTAGTCTATTTCCATCCAACCGTACACTGACGGAACTTTCAACACTTTCTCTTCATATCTTTCATTCTAGCAAACATTACTTCCCACTCTTGGTGCCTCATGATGATGAGCGAAACATCTCCTTCTACATCAGAATTCCGTGGCAAAAAAGCGTGCAAGGCTCTGGTCCGACCGTGTTTTGACGAAACACAAGGGGTGCACTCTGATCGATGACAAAACATACGTCAAACACAATTTTAAGCAGCTTCCCGGTCATAAGTTTTACATCGAGGCTGGACGTGATGTACCGGGAAGATTCAAGTTCGTGTTTGCCGACAAGTTCGTGAAGAATTTGCAGATTTGCAGTTGTGGCCTCAATGACATCCCAAGTTCATCCGCAAGCATAGGGACAAAGTTATCTTTTGGCCCGATTTGGCCAGCTACCACTACTCCAAGTTGGGTCTGGAGTAGTATGCTGCCAACAAGATCGATTTTGTCCCCAAGCTAATGAATCCTCCGAATTGCCCGGAATTTCAACCAATCGTAGAATACTGGGCAATTTCAAAGCAGTGAGAGAGAGAGAGAGAGAGAGAGAGAGAGAGAGAGAGAGAGAGAGAATTATATCGTCTCCAACCAGTGGTTGCACATATTTACTGAACAATTAACATTAACGGACACTTAACGGACAATACAACGCCCGGTGGACCAGTACACGGAAAGAAACGACGGGGGATTGAAATAACAATCTAGATAGTAGATACCTACAATATTTTTTGCTCAACCACTAAATATGTTTAGCTCCAAGCAATTTTTGAATTGAATCAACCATGCTTCATAGTTAATAGAGCCATCATTTTTACACATCTGTCATAAGGTTAAATCAAAACAAAAATGTTATTATTCCAAGTTTGTGGTAGATGAGGAATTAGTTCAGTTATTGAAATCATTTCAGGTAACAGCACCAGCAATTGAGGTTTTCATAAGTGAGTATATTGTAATAATTAGATAATAGTATCAAGAAGTTTTGTTTTTTTTCAGCAAATGGCTACAATGTTTCAGCTCTTTAGACAATAGAGCATGAAGAAGAAAAGGCTCTTCTTCCTTCGCCATTATTAACTGACCGAACGAGGTGCATCGATGGCCTAAACAAGCGGAGCTGTTCAATGGTAACGAAAACTGCAGGTTATATAACAAACCAGTTCAAAAAAATTAAATTCCTACAGGGCTTACGTCCGGTTAAAACTCCTTTGAAAAAAATTAATTCATCAACAACGAGCATTCTTGAACCTCAAAACCCCGCTCTGAGGAATCAACCACGAAGTCTTTGGACATCGCTATTGCTGATTAATCGATCCAAAAGAGGAAGATTTATAGAAGAAAACCAAAATCCTCTCTAGAAAGGACCGCACCTTCATTACTCATCTCATCATCGATGAATTTGTAGACGAATTCAGAAAATTAACACGCCATGAATTAAAGCAGCGATCGGAGGAATTAAAACATATTTTTTCTACAGTGGAAGAGGAAATTCTTTGATATAGGACCGTTAAACATAATGAAAACTTCAAATTTAGCATCCGAAAATCTCAGTAATAATAAAAAATTGGACTGACTCCAAGCATATTCAAACCAACCATTGCTATTCAGTTGTTTCAACTATATTCACGGTTTATTTTACTGGCACTGAAAGCCAACTGTCAAAATATCAACAATATTTATTTTCGACATAACCATCGTATAGTTGACTCAACCATATTTTTCTGTAATTGATTCAAGCATACAATAGTTAAATCAACTTTAAATGTATGATTGGGTTGTCGAAAAATCAATGCAACTATATAGTTGATTTTAGATGAAATATTATTGATTGAATTGTACTTTTTTCTCCGTGAAGAGTAGGGTCATTTTCATGTTCCGACAGATGGAGCGGGAATGGAGCCCCATTTATGTGACAATACGCCTGAATGACGGGTGGATTATCTTCTCTACTCTTACCCAAAGTATTTGACAATACCCGTCCGTTTCTTGCAACAAGATTAAACAATTCTAGGCTTGTTCTGGAATAAAAAAAAAACGATTTTAAAAACATTCGATTTTTCCCATGTTTTTAAATCAAACCACATTGAATGCCAAACATTTAACGGGTCATGTTGGATTATTGTATAGAATAACCACCGAATTTGTTTGCAGTTTGTACTGAAAATGTACTTTTCATCCGCGAGTCCGCGACCCTCTCATCCAAAGCAACACAGAAGAAACACCGTTTTTTACTCACCATGCTCACACCGTTTCAATAGATTATATTTTTTTAATGGTTGTTCAAATAATAAGTGATTAGCTTTTAACAAACATACATTTTGAGTTTTGGTGGTTTATAGCTCATGGTTTGTGTCCCCTTTGCTTACCTTTAGTATAATTATTTTATCTGATATTTTTTAAAAAAGAACATCAAACATAACCTTTTAAAACGACGTAAGTCACAAATGTAAGCAAGCTGTGTCTTTTGGGCTGAATTGTTGCTACTTGCATTCTTAACACACGAGTAGTTAGTAAATAATTTAAGAAATTTTATTCATCAATGACGAAAAGAAATTCATATGATCCAACTGAAACACGTTCTGTCGAAACATGGTATATGTAGCAATCATGTGCATCTGAGTAGTATGAAACCAAAACGGTGTATCATTGAATTACATTAAAATTGTTGTTCAAATTCGAGAAATACCACCATTTTGCATACTTTTCTATTCGTGGTTATTTCAGCTGCATGAAAAAACATTCGTTTTGTTTTGTTTGCTTGTTTTTTTTTAATTACATGCTGGAAAATATTATACTTACTTTTGAAAAACTTTCGAATGCCCATTTATGGTACTTCTGGATAAAATGAATCAAATAACTGCTTTAGACTGCTTATAATTTAAAAAAAGCCGTTGCGCAATTTCCACATTGTGCACTAAATTCGCCAGCAGAGCAACTTTTTCGAAATCAAGTTAGGAATGAGAAGTAATGAACATCGACATTGATAGTAGCTTTCCTCTTAGTTCATACGAGTGTTCTCGACTTGTAGTGGTATGAGTTTGATTGAAGAATTTCCATTATTCTTGTTTTATGCCTTTGTCATGCAAAATAGTAGCCGAGTGTTTATGAATGTATTTTACCCGATGATTCGTTTTGTTATGAAGGTTCTTCTGTTTATAAACACGCGCAGAACCATCGCTTATTCTTCCGGTCTTCCTCTAAACTCTCCACCGATTGCTTGTCGATCTGTCAAACTTGGAAGACATCTGCATGGAGTTATCTCAAATTATAATAATCCGTCCAATCTATCACAAAACGTTGCGATTGGTTGAGCGGATTGGAGATAATGAAATCCTTTTGTATAAGGCCAAGTCTCTCCCGGTTGGTATTAAACCGATGAGCATGGATATCAATAGAAACATAAAGTTACCAGAAGGCACAAAATGCATCTACGGACTCTTATTTTTACGAAATCCCTCAATTCCAATTTTTAATGGATTAGCATAGATTGTTCATTAGACACTTCAACTTGATTGATACAGTTATTAGTTACAGTAGTGCAAAAGATTGTAGAATACAGTAGTAAAAATTGTAAGTTACGAAAAAAGTGTTTGGTTCGAGCATCGGCTGTGAAAGGTTGTGTCGATGCTTTATTACGCACTATTTTTCTATCGAGCATGGCGCGTTTCGTGTTGTTTCGGTTATCTATAATTCGGTGTAACGAGTGATCGAGTGAGCACAGTAAGAGAACAACAAAGCGTCTCTCAAGCGTTCATAAAATTATCCTTGTTTTCCTAACGGAAAACCACCATTACACTTTGTGAGTGGCTCCAATAGCATCCTTATTATTGGTTTAACTTAGATCAAATCGGATTTCCAACATTATAAAAAATCACCTCGTTTTTTCAATGAAAAACCACCATTACACTTTGTGTGTGGCCCCAATAGCATCCTTACTGTTGATTTAAATCGGTTCAAATCAGAAATCGGTACTAGTATTTAAATATTTTACTAAACGAAGTGTGAATTCAGCTTCTTGTTTACCAAAACGAACCCTGCTGCCACCCGATCTTGTTTTCCAATAAAACGTCCAAATAAACGTTAACGCATTCCTACCCTTTCCTTATTTGACCTGCATTCGGGCGAGGCCAGCGCCGGTATTGCCTTAGTTTGGGATCACCAGTTTTACACATTGACCATGTTTGCATCATCTGTTGATCTTCTGAGTAATAACAGCTGAACTGGCAGTAACGGAATAACAACTTCGGGCGGTCCATCATGCTCATTATCCTGCTCATGCTCATAAAAACGGATAAATTCTTTGAATAGGATAAGACAACTGCAACTTCTCGCTCTGACTAGCTTGCTGTTCTGCTTCTCACACGCTGAATCAAACTGTAAGATATGATCAACATATATTCTCAATAATACGAAACTACAGTACCCTAAAACGGGGAAAGCGGGGTAACGGGGCGGTTTGACCCATGCCATGAATAGTTCAAATAAATATTTTTCGTTGATACTCTTTCTAACTATCAACTGTGTTTCTTAATCTAGTATTATTTGGCTTCTGAAAGCTATAGCATAGGTTTGAATATTCAGTTTTTTGATTAACCAAGAACTGAACATTTTATTGAGCATAGCTTCTTCAACTTTCAGCTAGCGGGGAAAAAAATCAACCATTACTTATCTAATAGCTAACATTACAGATTAAGAGATATTTCTCTAGTAGCATATTTGTTTCAAACTAGTAAAGGTGACTGCTCTGTGACTCAATTAAGTCACAATAGAGCTGCTGAAACCAGTTTTGACTGTTGTGTGCTGCTTGGAGTTTTTAGATACTTTAGGCTACATAGGCTGGGTTCTTGGTTAAAGGAAAAATATTGTAATAAAATTGTTACTCGTTACTATTTAAAAACTATTATATTATTATAATTATTTTTTTATGGATGTAAATTTTTTACGCTTTTTTTGTACAAATTTTTTAAAAAATGGAGGCAATTGGGGTGGTTTGGTTTTTTTTTGGGAAAGGGAGCATCTGAAAAACATTCAAGCAAAACAAAATCATCTTATTTGGTTAGGGTATTGGTTGGGTTAATTAGTAGTGTTGTAGAAAAAAATGTAGGAAATGTGAACATTTTATTAGTAAAAAAAAAAAAAAAATATAATATTATAAAAAAAAAAAAAATAATAAAAAAAAAATAAAAACATATATGGGGGGGGGGGGGGAACAGTTCATAAAAATCGTTTAAAATTATACAACAACAATCGTCAATAAGCCAATTTTTCAAAAAAAAAAAAAAAAAAAGGAAGGAGGATAGTAGAAGTAGATTAAAATTAATATTTACTTTCAAATCAATTTTTACTAGGAACGAGGAAAACTTTGAAGACTTTCAAGTAACAAAAGAGAGTTGTATTTTTTTGATATGTACTTTAGCAGTAGTTACTAAAATAACTTAAGTCGTGAGAGAAGCTTGGAAGACATCGCTAGTAATAGAAAATTGACTTATTGAGCTTTCATTTTTAAGGGGGTAGGTGTGGTATATTCCCCAATGTTTAGCAACACTGGATTTAACTGAATGCAACGTTGCGAATTCGATAAAAAAAAACATATCGAATTCGCGACGGACCAAGAGGTTAAAGCACTGTGGTCGCCAACCGCTTTTATGCTATGTGAGCGGTTGCGATGTTGATTTGGACTTTGTGTCTTCCAGGCTGCTCCACCAATATGATGGAGAGAATAAAGCATTCGCATACTTGCCTTCTCCGTGAGTAGTACTTTGTTGATAGAACTTTACATACACTACACCATAACCTTCTTACCGAATTTTTCGGTAAAATTGGCTTTTCCGTTTTGGGGGGTTTTTTTTTTTTGGTTTAAGGAATAGAATGGTCCGGGAAGCGTTTTGTAATCTCATTTCACATACGTTTCATCGTCTATTATTATACACCCAGAATGTCTACACAATAACGAATCGTAGAGTTTGCGGGCCCGTGGTTTCACGGATGCGGCCTGTTTTGGGTTCCTTTTGGGTTTTTTCTGCTTCCGGTATGTTTTAAGCCCAAGTCTTTCTGTGGCACGCATGACGTTACTCGACGAAGTCCCTAGTTTTTTCGCAAAATCCCGAACGGAAGTCGCTGGTTTTCGCTTGTAGGCATCCTTGATCTTTTTATCGATATCCGGACTAACAGGACCGGATTTCCGACCACTCCTCGGCGCATCTTCAAACGTACACTGTTCTCTATATTTTCGAATCGCAGATCGTACCGCTCCGACGCTTACACCCTCTTCCTTGGCCAATTTTCTCAAGGAGAGTCCGCTCACAGTGCACCATTTGTGCACGTACTTTTTCGTTGTCCCGGAAAAAGGACCGCGCATTTTGATAGGTAACACAAAACTGAGCACTTTTTTGATGCTATGTCATTCGGAAATGAGCAAACAAAAGGACGCAGCCAAAACATGTGAAATATTTCATTATATTCAAAGTGACCGTTAAAATAAGGTACTTTCTGGAACAGTCGTTAAGTTGGAAGATCGTTAGACCAAGTGTATTGATCTTATTGGAGACTATACTGAGCAATAAAAGTGGTTTCCCCAAAAACAAAAATGTATTTTCATTCCCGCTTTCAAATCTTTTTGACTAACCTAGTATACCTGTGATACCACTCATTCAAGCATTGTAATGTCGTGGCCTTTTCTTAACTCGTGTTACAATCCGTAGACCTGGAATGGGTCTTTTATTGGTTTTCCTCCTCTCTCCAACCCACATCGCTTGATGTCGAACCTGACTACCCAGTGCATCCCACTTTCGAAATCGCTGGAAGGTGAAGAATCAGGTTCGTACACTTTGCGAGTGGCTCCAAACAGCATATTTGGCATGAATTAAGCGTGTTGTGCACCAGGATGAACCATGCTGCCAAACAAACCCTTTTATCCAAAATCCCAGTGATTTCTTGTGGAAGTGCAGAGGGGGAGCAGCAATTGCAGGTCAACATATTCCTACACTTTATTTATTTGCGTTTGGGAGGAGTTGGCGTTGGTATTGCCTTAGTTTCGGATCAACAGGTTTTACACATGGATGATGTATGTTAGTCCCATCTGTTGGTTCTCTATGTAATTACAGCTGATCTGGTAAAGGAGTAACAACCATGCCCGTATTCATGCTCAAGCGATAAACAGCGAAAAAAAATGCATACATTTTCAGATTGAATACTGCCAAGTCCATACATTTTGCCGCCGGTCGCCCCTACATGTGACTTCCAGCAGTCAATGGAAAAGCTTTGCATCTTGTTAGGATTGCTGTATACGCTTTTCAGTACATTCCAACTGCTCTTTTCAAAATCCAGATACTTGAAAATAAGAAGAATGATTAGTAATTTCCATTTAATTCCAACTACCTTTATTGCTTATCTTGACAGATACGCGTATTTCGTCTACAATGTGCAGACTTCTTCAGTGTCGTTTACTAATACTCAACATGACACTGAAGAAGTCTGCACATTGTAGACGAAATACGCGTATCTGTCAAGATTAGCAATAAAGGTAGTTGGAATTAAATGGAAATTACTAATCATTCTTCTTATTTTCTAGTTACAGGTATTCCACTAAACAGCTCACACTCTCCATGATTTTAAAATCCAGCTATTCGGATAGTTAAAATTTAAGTCAGATTCATGTTTTCAAAAGTATGGCAACCCTTTCTTCCACCCATCTGATCCAACAGACTCAGAACATAGGGACTGTTTATACAAATGAGTTATTTGCACCGCAAAACCTCCCCATTGTTGTCGCACTCGCGTTCTAACGTCGACCAAGACCTTTCGACCTAGTCCGTTCGAACAATACTTCAACAATTTTAATTTATCTTGTGCATTTTTAATTACGAAACCATCTGAAAACCGAACCGTCGTCGTCGTCGTCGTCGTCCTGTGGTGGAAACATGTAGCCTTCAACCCAATGCTGCTTCCTCCTTCTTCCTGCTGGAGGAGGGCTGTGCCCCAAGAATTTCAACTCTGGCAATGCTCGGGTTTGGCCGTGTGGCGGAAAATAACTTTGGGATGGCAATTTTCCACCACGGTCACCACATTATTATGGCCGGGGATGTTTAATTTAAAAACTTTTGACGGTCAGACTGTTGTTGTTCTAGCCAAAGGAAGGTGGAGTTGCCTTGGGAAGAAGGGGTTCTGTTGTGGTTTGTTCGGCAGAGCAGGGTCATGATCTGTCTTGCTGATTAGCTGCCGAAAGCACTCGTATAATTGCATATGCATGCAGGAATTACATGGAGCAGCTGAGGAGCTTTCAGGGGCTTCGGTTGAAATTGATTCAATATTTTGTGGCACAGCTGTTTCCACCTTAAAGCCAGTTTAACCCTTTAATTTGTTTGGAAGTGGTGATTTAATTTTGCCACATTCCCATCCCTGGACCATTGAAGGGCAATTTTTAGAACCCGTCCACCTGCTTCTTCTCGCAAATCATAATCAGATCTGCGTTCTCGTCAGCGTGATTTAATGTGATTTAATTTTGTCAACGACGTGTTATTGTTGAATTAGCTGCGACGAGTAGTTTGCACACAAACGAATGATGCAAAATGAAAAATCCTTTGCTGCATATCGTCGGGTTCATGGAATATTGTCACAACCTAATATAAAAATCAACAGTATTGTCATCCGGGTTTAAATAAAGCAATCCCCCGCTAGATGACTCATGAAAAAAAAATTGTTTAAGGCATTTACTTTTAACCGATAAATCATGAAATAATAAATTTCGAATAGGAACAAAATTGCATGAACCCGACGATATCATGTCGAGAGAGTGATGTGTCAAAATGTGTCGTTCTGAATCGAAGAAGAAGCGTGAAAAAAGCCAAGTGCAAAATTTGTATTGTGCAAACCGGGAAAATATTCCGACCGGATTGCGCCGCAGCTGGGCTGGCAAGATGGCTGTGATCTTCCTATAGAAAACTGTGTACGAAGACGACAACAGACAACCAAGCTAGGAATGTGTGTCGACACCGAACGCAGAATGTCTTCGGTAGAAAGACGGAGTTCTCGCCCGGAAAATAATTCTTTGTTCTTCTAAAATATGACACACTGCAGTCCCATCTCGGTGGGAAAGACTCGTGTGAAATGTGCATGTTCTATTAGCGTTCTAATTCCAAGGGATAATGCAATCTTGCTCTGAAGATGTGAACGTTTGAGTAGAGCTGATCTTAAATGGAAAATTCGGTGAACGCGTCGGACTTTGTTGCACATCCAATTCGGATGAGCTTTAGTGTAATTGAGGTATGAAATATTAAAGGAATTCAGGCATGAAAAGATTCAGTAATATGAAAATTCGACGAAAAAAGCATCATTTCAGAGTCGGTCCAAATCTTGATTTCAGCCATTTTATCTCAAGAAACCAAAACTTGTTTTCAAGTGAAGTACAAGATTTACAGCATCCAATATGGTGGTTGCAGTTGGATCTGTCAGTATCTGGCAAACTCTGGTAGTTAAGTGAGAGTTTAGTATGTCATAAAATTCCAAATAATTAAAAAGGCTCAAAAGATTCAATATAATGTTGCTGTTTGTTATTCTTTTCTCTTACAAAGCTCTCACTTCTTCTTCTTCTTTTAGTATTTCAAGCTTATTGTTTTCACAATTCGCATGTTGTTTGGCCTAACCTTTGTTTTATACATGCACTTCCACAGTTTTTAATTGAGAGCTTTCGATTTTTATTTTCTACTAGCTGAACCCGGTGCGTGCGCTGCTACTCTTGCAACTAAATTAAGGAAAATTTAATATAACTGGCACTTTTATGGATTTTTTTTTCGGAATGAGTTTTTATTTCTTGAATAAGCAGAGGTTCAAACTTCTATCAAATCATGCTTCTTACCCGAGATATACACGTTTTGTGTTTAAGTAACCTGGATAATACTCATTTTTGGAAGAAATTTGTGTTTCATTTGTATGAGAGCCCTCCTCTCCAGAGGGGGGTGGTTTCTCAAACCACCATACAATCATTGCCTTCATACCCCCCCACATGCCAAATTTGATTCGATTTGCTTGTTTAGTTCTCGAGTTATGAAGAAATTTGTGTCTCATGTGAGCCCCCCTTCCTGAGAGAGCTTAGGGGTTCTCAAACAATCATAAGAACCTTCCCCAGCCCCAAAAACCCCTTCATATAAATTTTCACGTTGGTCGGTTCAGAGCTGTCCGAGTCTATAAGGGTCTGACAGACAGACAGACAGACAAACGAGCTATTAAAATACGGTGGTGAAGCACTGGCCAGAGTGCTGCACTGGGTAATTACCAAGATTTGGGAGGAGGAATGTTTACCGGAGGATTAGATGGAAGAAATAGTGTGTCCCATCTATAAAAAGGGCGACAAGCTGGATTGCTGAAATTATCGTGCGATCACGCTACTGAGCGCCGCCTACAAGTTGCTCTCCCAAATGTTATGCCGCTGCCTGTCACCAATTGCAAAGGAGTACGTGGGGCAATACCAAGCGGGATTCATGGGTGCCCGCGTTACTACGGACCAGATTTTCGCAATTCGGCAAGTACTGCAGAAATGTCGCGAATACAACGTGCCCCTCACATCATCTTTTCATCGACTTCAAATCAGCGTATGATACAATCGATCGAGACCAGTTACAGTACTGGCAGAAATAAAGTTGGTTTATGTTTATTTTCTCAATACAACTTTTTGATTTGCAGCGATTCAGTGGTAACATATTGGGTCAAAATGAATGACTTCAATTCTTCTTTCGAAATGAGAAACAACAAACGAAAAATTATTCATGTAACTTTATTAACAAAACAATAAACAAAACAACTTTTTAATTCAGTGGCAAAAATAAAATGCTCATCCGTGATATGTTTACTTCAAAACCAAGAACATTGAATTTAATATTTCGTGTGACTTCCTTTAGCTTTGATGACAGCTTGAAGACGTCGAGGCATGCTTTCAACTAGGTTTTTCAGATGGTTCTCGTCGATTCTTTGCCAGGCGCACTCGAGGGCTTCGAAGAGCTTTTTTTGTTTGTTACCTCTCCTTTGTCAACCTGCTGATCGAGAATCGACCATAGATTTTCAATTGGGTTCAAGTCTGGTGATTGCGGTGGCCATTCAAGAAGTTTTATGCGACATCCACGGAAAAACGTCATGGTTTTACGGGCCGTGTGCTTCGGATCATTATCTTATTGAAAGATAAACTTGTCTTCCAGTCCAACTTTCAACAAAGACTCCTCCAAGTTTTCATTAATAATGTCTATGTACCTATCAGCCGTCATTATACCATCGATCGGAGTCAAATTACCACTTCCAGACCAAGCAAAACACCCCCACACCATTATGCTTCCTCCTCCATGTTTTACGGTTTTTCGCACATTCCGGTCCAAAAGTCGTTCGCCAGGTTTAACCCACACTTTAGAACGCCCTTTCATTCCAAATAGATCAAACTTGCTCTCATCAGACCATAAAACTTGTTTCCAGAACGCAACTGGTTTCTCGGCGTATTTTTTAGCGAACTCTAGCCGTTTAACTCTATTTCTCTTTTGAATCAATTGGCGACGTACTGCCAATTTGCTCCTTAAACCTGCATCCTGAAGCCTGGAGCGCACAGTGCGTTCTGCAATACTCAGCTGCAGATTTTCCTTTAACACTCGGCTCGTAACTGTTGGATTTTTCCTGGTTTCACGAGTAATTCTGGTGTCTTCACGCGGAGTCGTGAGTCGCTTCCGCCCGCGTCCATGTCTATCAGCTACTGATCCGGTTTCCTGAAACTTTTTCCAAACTTTGCGAACACCAGAATAACTCACTCCATATCTGACGGCAATTTTACGCATAGATATTTGCTGTTGACAGTCCCTCCCAATTAATTTTCGAACGGATAGGTTAATTTGTTTCGAATCCATTTTCAACATTCAAACGAAACCCGAACCGGCGCGAACAGAACCAAAACAAACAGTGCTCGACACCTTCTGATAGGCTGCATGTGCTGTGACAGTTTGGTAGGCAATGCCATGCAAGATGCACTCAAGAAAATTATATGTCGGTTTTGAGCACTTTTTTCTGCCAGGCGGAAAAACATTCACATGCATATGATACATCAGAAACTAAGCTATACAAACTTAATCATGATTTTGAATAAACAGAATGATAATGCTATACAAAAGCTGCATTTTGGTCGAATAGACTTTATATTTTTGCATCAATACAAAATTGGTATAATAATGGAAATCATTTTTTAGCTGGTGAGCACTTTATTTCTGCCAGTACTGTATGGCATATCATGCACGAATATGGATTTCCGGAAAAACTGACGCGGTTGATCAAAGCAACGATGGATCAAGTGATGTGTGTCGTCCGAGTATCAGGGACGCTCTCGAGTCCCTTCGAATCCCGGAGAGGGTTACGGCAAGGTGATGGATTGTCGTGTTTGTTGTTTAACATTGCATTGGGGGGTGTGATTCGGAGAGCTGGGAAAGACCCGGGGGGCAGGACTTCTGGGAAGCCTGTCCACCTATTTGCCTCCGCCGACGAGGTTGAAATCGAAGACGGTAACTTTCGGACGAGGCGGGAACCCTAAACTAAACTTATAGCGGAGGCTGCGGGGTTTGGGCTGGGGTTTAATGGGTGGAAAAAAAAATACATGAGGGGAAAAGGCTCACGAGAAGACAATGTTAGCCCCCTAGCACGAGTTCAGATGGAGGGTGGTGAAATCGAGGTAGTAAACGAATTCGTGTATGTGTGCTCATAGGTGACCGCCGATGACACGACAAGAAAAGAAAAACAAAAGTATATGCTGGGGGGGGGTCGTGCCTCTGCTGGGGACGGAAGGAACCCAAGTAACATTGCCAAAACCATCCAGCTTTATTAAGTTTTATTAAAGTTTTATGAAAGCCACTAGAAATCAATTCAGCTTTATTATGGCAGCAAGAGATGCCAATAGGTTTCACATTTTAGTCAGGTTTACAAGAACCTACACAGCTTCTTTACAACGATCTTAAAACCTTGACTTCTAAAATTCCTTTTACTCCTATCAAAGGTTTTATTTCGACTTTGTGAACACGTAAAATGCTGTTTTGAAATGCCGTTTTAGGACTCATTCATATTATCTTATTATGGTCAGTTGAAAAAGCATTTTAAAACCATTTTGCCTCCAGTAAATGCATTAAACGGCTAACTGGCATTGAGGAAAGCTACCAAGCGACCAGATAGTTTTATAGTAGCCATTGCTGAGATAAATTGGCTTTTTGGCAAAACTGTGATTTCTTGCAATCGCCATATTGAAATATATGAAATAATTGAAATGTGGAAAAATAAATACACCAAATTTTAAATGTAATACAATTGAACTGTAGATCTGAGACAAACTTCGGTATTCGTTTAGATAACCTTATTGAATTCCATCAATTTTCAGGAGTTTCATGATTAATTTACGGAATATATTTCTTTCAATTTTGTTTTTCTTGTTTTAAACTCGCATAATTTCCAAGGCGCATTAATTTTCAGCTCTTATCGTGCCAATATTCACCATAAAATTAAATGCGCATATGATTTGGAGCATGATACGCTATTAAAAAAAACTCAATTTGTTTTATATATTTTGCTATCAATCATAATTTCCCGCAACAGTAGAGCTTTTTTCTGAGCCATTATTTACTGTTGAATGAATCAGAAGAGCAACAAAGCAAAACAACAAAAACCAACCACGATATCACCGTGAAGTTTGACAGCTGTGGCCATTTAGCCCTATGCTGGTTTTGATGGCGGCCAATAGGTTTTATGATGGTTCTCAAGTGGTCATAACATCTTTCACTAGAACATTTTCAAAATCTTTATGGTCTTAGAAAGGTTTTATTAATTTGTTTCCACAACCGTCTATAGAGTGGGCCACTTTGTACATATTTCGGCTTTAAAGATGCATAGAGGAGGTGTTGGTGGACAAAACAGTTTTGAATGTAGTGTCATCAACAAAGCCGGGAGGAGTGCTATACGGCTCGAATAGAACTGAAATTGTTACTTGGGTAAGATCGAACAAAGTTCGCCGAACCACAAAGTTGACCATCTACAAGACATTAATTAGACCGGTAGTTCTCTACGGCCACGAAACATGGACATTGCTAGTGGAGGACCAACGCGTACGATCTACGGTGGAGTGCAGATGGAAGACGGAACGTGGAGGAGGCGAATGAACCACGAATTGCATCAGTTGCTGGGAGAACCTCCCATCGTACACATCGCAAAAATCGGTCGACTACGATGGGCTGGGCATGTCGTAATAATGTCGGACGACAGCCCTGTGAAAATGGTTCTCGAAAACGAACCGACAGGTACGAAAAGAAGAGGAGCGCAACGAGCAAGGTGGATTGATCAAGTAGAAGGCGACCTGCGGACCCTCCGTAGACAGCGAGGCTGGCGAGTTACAGCCATGGACCGATTGCAATGGAAACAACTTCTGTGTACAGCAGAGGCCACACCGGCCTCAGTCTGATTGGTAAGGTAAGGTAAGTAAGGAAATACGTAACGACGTGACGCATGACTAAAGTCGATTGAGTCGATTCAGAACCGAATTGAAGTGAAAACAAACCAATAATCAAAGGACGCATGTTTCGAGTAGTTCATTACGTCAATTGACGCAAGTATGTGCTTAAAATCAAATGAACTGATGAACATAAAGACGATAATGACCGAGAGACAAGTCATGTTTGACAGGAAAAATACTCATCGTGACTCGATAGCAAGAATCAAAATACATGAAAATGATCTTGTTCGAATCGATACGATTGCGTAGGAAGTTCATTTTTCTTTTTATGCGTCGATAATGTTGAACCCTGACTCACAATTGCTGTCGAATAAATCGATCAACATGATGCCCACATGATATTGCCGATTATGACTGGATTAATGACATATATGAAAACAGGTCGAATGGAGGTGCTAGACTGACTTTATTTGTGTTATCTATATCTCTCACTCTCCCCCCTTAGGGAAAAACACCCGCAAAAAAAAAAAAACACCCTATTATAAAAAAAAAAAATTTTGTGTTTGTAATTTTTTTTTTTTTTTTTTGGTGTGGGTTTTTAAAAAAAAAAAATTTTAATATATTAATTTTTATTTTGTTTGGTTGTTTTTTTTCAGAAAATGTTAGATTATAGTAAGCGTTGCATCTGAATACTGATGATAGTAAGCTTTGATTTTCAAATAAACTTCCATTCGTTACTTGCACTCTAACTTGAGCAGACGTTTCTATCAGGTTATGAGCCCTAGTGAAGTTTCCATAGTTACGGCTGTTGTTACCGGCCGAAAGTGAAAATTTTTTCTTCAAGACACCGAAGATGGCAGGAGGAAAGACACGGCGTTCTGGAGAAAACTCGGGACCTCAAGGAAACCAGCCGGCAGGCCAATCTGGTGCCACTTCAAGCCAGACTGCGCCGGTGGTGAGCGGTGAGAGGATTCCGACCGGCAATTTTTCGCTTCCGTCGGTGCAGAAGCTTAAAGGACGGGAGAACTATGTGTCCTGGACCTTTGCGATGTGGATGGTGATGATCCGCGAGGGAACCTGGCGAGCAGTTGATCCCCCGGAAGGTGTTCAAGTCGACCAGGATTTGTCGGAAAGGGCGTTGTCATCGATCTGCCTCAGTATCGAACCGTACAATTACAGCCTTGTCCAGCGGGCCAAGACTGCACAGGAGGCCTGGACAAGTCTGAAAACGGCGTTTTAAGACTGCGGACGGTACCGTAAGATTGGCTTGCTGAGGAAGTTGACCAGGTTGAAGAGTACGTAGATGAAATCATGTCCACGAGCCACAAGCTGGAAGAAATTGGTTTCGTTTTGGACGACGAATGGCTGTCGTTGATTTTACTCATGGGACTCCCGAAACGCTACGAGCCCATGATCATGGGATTGGACGCCTCAGGTATCAAGCTCACGGCGGATACGGTGAAATCGAAAATTCTTCAAGACGTCGCCATGGATACCGATGTCAAATCAAGCGGTGCTGCTGGGGCGTTAGCGACTCGTGAAAGGAAGTTCCAGAAGAAGAAGGACAAATCCGGCGTGAAATGCTTCAAATGCGACAAGCTTGGGCACTACGCGTCTGAGTGCCATGTGAGGCCGAAGTCGAAGCCCGAGAAAGGATTCCACGGGAAGCAAACGGCTTTGATGGCGTGCGTGAAACCGAAGCTGGAGACGGACGACTGGATTTTGGACTCTGGAGCTGGACGGCACATGTGTAAATCCGAGCAGGCGCTCATCAACAAGAAGGATGTCTCGGAAAGCGTTTTTGTGGCCAACTCAACTGAAGTTCCTGTCCCGGCCGTCGGCAGCGTCAAATTGGATGCCGATGTAGAAGGTATGTGCAGTACTCTAGATATTGCTGATGTTTTGCTCGTTCCAGACCTGGCGGTCAACTTGCTCTCGGTAAGCCGTATTTGCAAAAAGGGGTTCAGCGTCAATTTCTCGAGGAACTCTTGTGAGGTAGCCAGCGAATCCACCGGTGAGATCATCGCGAACGGTACGGAGGTGGATGGGCTGTACAAGCTGAAGCAGTTCGAGCAAACCAGGGCGTTCGTTGCAAATCCCGGGGACAACCTGGAGATGTGGCACAGACGGTTCGGCCACCTGAATCTGGACAGTGTGAAGCGATTGCCGTCAATGGTTGCTGGGATAGAAGTCCGTGGCCAGGACATACCAACGTGCGTCGAGTGTGCTGAAGATAAGCACCACAAGCAACCGTTCAAGTCGGTGGGTAGGCGATCCACTGAACTACTGGAGCTGGTCCATTCGGACCTATGCGGACCGATGGAGAAGGCGTCGCTAGGAGGAAGCAAATACTTTGTTACCTTCATAGACGATGCCAGCCGGATGACGCACACCTACTTTCTGAAGTCCAAATCCGAGGCGTTTGATGCATTCGTGGAGTTCAAAGCGTATGTCGAGAAGCAGACAGGCAAGTCTATCAAGCGTTTGCGGACCGACAACGGAACCGAGTATGTCGGAAACAAGTTTGAGCAGTTTCTGAAGGCAAACGGCATCCGTCACGAGACTTCGGTGTCCTACAATCCGTAACAAAACGGACTTGCGGAAAGGATGAACGCGCCAGGTGTTTGCTCTTCGATGCTGGGTTGGACAAGCGGTTCTGGACTGAGGCAACGTCAACGGCGGTGTACCTGATAAACAGATCGCCAACAAAAGGGAAGAAGATCACGCCAATTGAAGAATTCACCGGAAACAAGCCAGATGTTTCAAACTTACGAGTGTTCGGATCAAGAGCGATGGCGTACGTCCCAAAAGTCACTCGGAAGAAATGGGATCCGAAGTCGAGGCCGTGTATCCTGGTTGGGTATGCTGACTGTTCCAAAGGTTACCGAGTGTACGACTCAGCAACGAAGCAAGTGTTCGTGAGTCGCGATGTGGTCATCCTGAGCGAGGAGAGGGAACATTCGGAACAGACTGGCGAACCAGAACGGGCCGACGAAGATAGGGACGCCGAAACGACGCCATCTCCAGTTTTGGCATCCGATGATGATGAAGAAGACAATTCCGATGCAGTTGTACTGCAGCAGTCCAGTGCGCTCCCTCCGCAACCAACTCGGAACGTTTCTCAACCTACCACGAAGCGCAGCGCGAGGGAGCGCAAAGTACCAGGCAAGTATTCTGACTTTAAGGTGACGTACAGTATCCTTCCTCAGAATCTTGCCATTCCACAGGACCATCATGGCCAGGCGAGGCCAGCGACGTTCATCACTGCGCTCCCGTCACACGAAAAGGAAGAAGCTGTTGGACCGCAACACGATTCTGGGCTTAGTGACTGGGAGCGCCCAGTCAGAGGCAAGTCGAGCAATAATTCGATTGGTAGCGGTGTGCTTCCGCCATCCTCTACTCCACAGATTACTGGTGAACCCGAGACGCTTCAGCAGGCATTGGAACGACCGGACCGTGATGACTGGATCGGCGCAATGGAGTCCGAGCATCGGTCGTTGTGCGATAACGACACGTGGGAACTCGTCGATCTACCGGTGGGACGGAGAGCACTCAAAAACAAGTGGGTGTATGCGCTGAAGACGGATACGGATGGATCCATCGAACGACACAAGGCCCGACTGGTGATAAAAAGGGTATTCGCAAGTCAAAGGCGAGGATTACGACGCAACGTATTCTCCGCTGGTGCGGTACGCAACCGTGCGGTACCTCTTGGCGATGGCAGCCAAACACGATCTCCTGGTGTGCCAAATGGATGCGGTGACTGCTTTCCTGCAGTGCGAACTTCATGGAGAGGAGATCTACATGGAACAATCGGAAGGGTTCCGGGACGCGCGGGCATCGTAGAAGGTCTGCCGACTCAAGAAGGCCCTGTACGGGCTGAAGCAGACGAGCCGAATCTGGAACCAGAAGGTGGATCGGAAGCTCAAGGCAATGGGATTCCTGCGATCCAACTACGACTCCTGCGTGTACTTCCGGTTCGGCGGCGGGAAGGTTATTATCATTTCCGTCTATGTGGATGACTTATTGCTATTTTCCAACGATCAAGCCCTGGTGGACGAAGTCAAGCATCAACTGTCTGCTGAGTTCCAGATGAAGGACCTGGGGGACGTCAAGCAGATTTTGGGACTGCGGGTCAGCCGATTCGATGGCATGGTAGCCATAGACCAAGAGCATTACATCGACAAACTCCTGCAGCGATTCCGAATGGAGGGATCCAATTCCGTGTCGACACCCCTGGACGTGAACCAAAAGTTGACGAAAGCGATGCAACCTGAATCTGCTGAAGAGAAGGAGAAGATGAGAGGTACTCTGTTCAAGGAACTCGTTGGTGGTTTGCAGTTTGTGGCACAGTGCACCCGGCCAGATATTAGCCACGCGGTGAGTGTCGTCAGTAGCTTCAGCCACGAACCGGGATCTGCCCACTGGACGGCAGCCAAGCGAATTCTACGATACCTAAAGGGGACGAAGGACTACAAGCTGACCTATCGGGCCGATTCCTAGCAGGACTTCCAAGGATACAGCGATGCGGATTGGGCGAACGACGTTGAAACTCGGCGTTCCATTACTGGCTACGTGTTCCTGCAGAGTGGAGGTGCTATCTCTTGGAGCTCGAAGAGGCAGTCTACCGTAGCACTGTCCACTACCGAAGCCGAATATATGGCGCTCTCTTCTGCCACCCAGGAAGCGGCATGGTGGAAGGGATTCCTGCAAGAGCTCCATGGTGGCGAAATTTCCGTTCCGATCAACTGCGACAACAAGAGCGCAATCAGTCTGGCGGAGAAAGATGTAGGCTACTCTTCCAGAAGTAAGCACATCGATATAAGGCACCATTATGTACGAGAACAAATTGAAGCCAAGACCATCTCCCTGAGTCATGTTCCATCGAATCTCCAGGCAGCAGATATTTTCACGAAACCGATTCCAAACTCGAAGCTGCTTGAAGATATGAAAACGTTGGGCATTCAGAAACTACCGCTTAAGGGGGGATGTTAGATTATAGTAAGCGTTGCATCTGAATACTGATGATAGTAAGCTTTGATTTTCAAATAAACCTTCATTCGTTACTTGCACTCTAACTTGAGCAGACGTTTCATCAGAAAGGGAAATGGCTCGGGGTTCAGATTTCGATAATAGTTTTATGGGAACTTTATTCAAGCGACGCATTGATTCATTTCATGAATTTTTTTTTCCCCCTCTATAGAAACCAAACGCGTGAGAACATCGACGTTGAATACGGAAAACATTTACAACTAGAAGGTTATAAATAAATTCTACACAAGCAGGATCCGGGCATGGGAACCGGCCAAAACGGAAGTGGATGCCAGTCAAACCGCTTTTTGAAGAAATTGTAAAAAATGTTTATAGGCCATCAATTGCTTTCACTCTCGGTTTGAGTCTTACATTGATTCCATTCGTTCGATATTTTCTGTTTTTGTTTGCTCCCAACCTGTGGATTTATTATTTTCAGTTTGTTTGGTGGTGACAGGGAACGAGAATAAATTTGGATTTATGACAGTTTTTTTCTCTTCTTCTTCCCTAAGCCCCTCCCATCAATGGATGAATACGTATTCCAACTGCCTGCGTGCCGCTCCGTCGAAGGAAGCAACATACAATTCCGCAAACGGCGTTCTACCGGTTTTCCTGTGTTTTGTTGGGATGATTGAATGGATTTCGGGATTTTTTTTTTACATCCGCGTTCTTTGCTTCAAAAATAAGAAACAAGTCGACGGGAGAGTGACAATTTATTTTCTCGTTCCGTAGAACAACATCCAAAGTATTGATGTTTGTGACATGTTTTCATCACAAGCTGTCAACCGTGGGGCCGCGGTTTTGGTGAAGGGTGGCACATAGAATAGACATGCCAGCAAGAGTGAATGGTGGCAAATGAACTTTATTGAACATCTGGGCAGTCGTTTTCTCGTGAGCTGGCTGATCATTCAACATCTTTAATGTATGACTTCTATGAAAAGTTGTACTATAATTTTTGGGGGTGTTTGTGACATCATAATGCAACAATCGATGAAGTTGTCTTTTTTGTTACACTCAAAACGATTATCGGAATAATATTACTTATGAAGCTATAATACAATATTACTTACACTACTTACGCTGCAATCGCACACCGCCTTTGAAAGAAGTCAAAGTCTCTTTCACCGTACTAACCATGCGCTCCCACACTTCCTCCATGTAGGGCGCTGAGGGCGGGTTGAAGGTCCACTTGGTTCTAGCGCCCGAATGTGTCAGCACACTCGGTGTTGATCTTCTCGCATTTGTTCTATGAGATCTCTGCTCACCCCTGCGAAGTCTTTTCCGTTTTCCAAAAAACTACAAGGTTCAGCCCAATGGGGTTGTACGCAAAGGTAACGTAGGACTACGTAAAAATGTGCAATCGAATTCGCCTCCAGTCGCCTAATTGTTTAAAGGGTTTTCGAATTCGGTTTCGCTCAAAAATTAACTGCAATACACTTAACAGGTTACTCTAATAAACATGTAATATACAAGAACGATATTACAGATGGTTTAACCAACAATCAATATGCACGTAGCGATTTGAAATTGGTTGTTCGGGACAAACTGGTCTTAGAGTTAGTCTATGGTTGCAACATGACCATTTTGAACAACTCTCTTTTCCAGTTATTTTGGAGGCCTTGAAAGGGCCGTTTTGGGGTCAGGGGAACAGCTAGTGCAGCCACCTCACTTCGTCATCAAGCTGAAGCTTAAAGCTTGAGTAACTCACGTATGTAGTTTGCAGCCATATGCTGCGACATTTTACTTACACTTCCTCAAAATAATTTGCTTCTTATCAAATGGTATGGACTCTATCCATCGCACTAGAACGCAAGAAACACTTTTAAAAACTGATTGGAATTCGGAAGATAATATTACCAACGAACTTTACACTTCACATGCCATCAAACAGAAATTATCGCATGCCATCAAACAGTGGACTGTGATTGCAAATAAACACTCATCAAACGACTCTTAGTGATTTGCAAATCTGAATCATATTATGTAACATTTATAATGTATCGAATAATAAATATGATATACTCTCATGTTTGGTGGTGAATTTTGAGTTTCGTTTGTGTGAAAGTATCTCCCTTCCAGAGGGGGGGGGTCTCAAACCATTTGTTGCCTTCAAAAACTTCGATATACCAAATTTGGTTCCATTTGCTTAGTTAGTTCTCGAGTTATGCAAAAAATCCAGCTTCAATTGTATGGGAGCCCCCCATTTGGGAAGGGGAGGGGTCTCGAACTACCAAATAATCATTTCTTGTCTTCAAAAACTTCCATATGTCAAATTTTATTCCATTTACTTGATTAGTTCTCGAGTTATCAGAAGTTCATGTTTCATTTGTATGGGAGCCCAATCCAGCTTCTAGAGGTGGAGGGGTCTCAATCTTCCATAGAAATATTTCTTGCCTTCAAGTACTTCCACATGTCAAATTTGGTTCCATTTACTTGATTAGTTCTTGAGTTATTAGAAGTTCCAGTTTCATTTGTATGGGAGCCCCCCCTTTCTAAAGGTGGGAGGGTCTCAAATTGCCATAGAAACCTTTTTTGCCTTCAAAACCTAGCATGTCGGGGCCATGCCAGGCTCCGGGGAATAAACGACGCGATGGGCTTCACTACTGTCTTGCGACATGACAAAACACGTCCTGACACGTCAGGCAAGGGAAGGGTGCCGCTCAAGCAGGAAGCCGGGGGAAAGACGAGTGTTCCTTTGGGAGCTTGTGGAGAAACACGTAACTCTTCTTGCCCTGAAAAGGACGGATTAGGTTCCACAACTCCGTCAAGGCAACAACTCGGTCACCTGTGGACTGTAAGCACTAACTCTCCTCGTCGGGTGGACCGCTGCTGTCTCGGAGGCCGCCAGAAGAAACTCAAACACTTTACTTTACTGCATATTTTTTATTGCTCTTCGCTCTTAATTTTACAAAGGTTGAAAAAATACTGATACTAGCACAGCTCTCTGTGCCGCTTTTATAGTGTCAAAAATGCTGTTTGCTTCTTATTACTATTCCATCGTCGTCGTCTCACTCAGTCGTTGCATGCCAGTTGGGTGGAGCTATTGACTAGCAATGGTGTGGCATGGTCTTCGTGATCGCTGGCTGACTGCTGTAAGTCGTCGTTCACGTTCGGGCGTGAACATTCACCCCCGGGCTGAGAAGAATTCTCGGAACGTTGATTATCCTGGATTGGGAGCACTGCAATCTTCGATGCTGGGCGCTTGTATACAGTGCTACCAACCTTCACGTTGACCGTACGAACCAGTTCACCGGATCCTGGATAGGTTCGAACGATCTTCCCTAATCTCCAACTCATCGGTGGCATGTTTTGATCTTCCAAAAGCACAATCATCCCTGGTTGTAGATTATGCTTCCGAATATGGTTCTTGGTCCGTTGTTGCAAACTCTGCAGATAATCATTCTTCCACTTTTTCCAGAAATTTTCTCGTAGTTTTTGTAGGAACTGCCATCGTCCAAGCCGATTAACGGCAATGTCCTTGTAGCTTGGTTCCGCAATAGCAGTTATCGGTCGCCCGATCAAGAAATGACCAGGGGTGAGCACCTCGGGATCGTCAGGATCGGGTGAGGTAGCATAGAGCGGACGAGAATTCATAATAGCCTCAACCTGTGTCAAAACTGTTACGTATTCCTCGAATGTCAAATGAGTGTCCTTCAAAGTGCGTTTAAGGTGATACTTAGCACTTTTAACGGCCGCCTCCCAAAGGCCTCCGAAATTCGGTGCCTCCGGCGGAATGAAACACCAAGCAATTTCCTTCGACAAACAAAAATCTTCAATTCTATTCACAGCACATTGAGACCGAAATAATTTGTAGAGCTCATTCAGTTCCGTTTTGGCGCCCCGAAAATTTGACCCATTGTCTGAGTGCATTTCTCGAGGTAGTCCTCTTCTACAAGCAAAGCGTTGCAATGCTGCAATGAACGCTTCCGTTGTCATGTCTGAGACTAGTTCCAGGTGCACAGCTCGTGTCACCATGCACACAAAAACAGCTATGTACGCCTTCTCCACAATTGGTTTCCGTCGTCCCTGCTTCACGAACACCGGACCCGCATAATCCACGCCGGTGACTTCAAACGGAAGGGCAGGAGTCACACGGCTAGCGGGCAGATTTCCCATCTGCTGATTCGTCATCGTTGGTCTGGCTCGGAAACATGTAACGCAACTCCTCGTGATTTTTCGTACAGCGGACCTACCTTCTGTCAACCAAAATCGGCCACGAAGAATCACCAGCAAACTCGACGGGCCTACGTGCATATTCTCGAGATGATATGCTCTTATCAAAAGATCGACAATTGGGTGCCTCGGTAAGATATACGGGTGTTTGGCTATGGTCAGTAAGGGTGAATTCTTCAATCGGCCTCCAACTCGCAGTAGTCCATTCTGGAACACCGGGTTCAATGATGTAATCCGTTTACACGGTTCGTTGCTCTCGATGCGGCTGATTTCATCTCCCAATACTTCATGTTGCACAACCTTAATGATCGTCTCCAACGATCGCCGTAACTCAGGAACTGTGAGGTAACGCGTTAGATAACGTTGATTCGGATCTTTCATATTACAGTTCGAGATGAAACGCTGTACATAAGCGATCACTCTCTGGAGCTTCCGGAACGAGCTGAACTTGGCAAACACTGGAAGATTATCGACGTTGTACACAACTGCAGAGACGAGAGGAGTCGATTTCATCTCGGGCAACTCTTCATCCGATATCTGGCGTGGTGGCTCGAATTCGTACCTTGCTGATTGCAAGAACGAGGGACCATTCCACCATAACTCGTTAGACATCAAGGCTGTGGGTAGCGATCCTCTTGACACAATATCCGCGGGGTTGTTCTTGGTAGACACATACTTCCAGGTGTAGTCTTTGGTTTCAGTGACGATCTCCGAAACTCGGTTTCTCACGAATATTTGGAGGGAGGTCAGTGGCTTGCGTAGCCAGGCAAGCACAATTTGGCTGTCAGACCAAAGAACTACGTCATCGAATTCCACCTTCATTGATCCGAGTACCTTCACAACCAGTCGTGACAGAAGTAGAGCAGCTAACAATTCTTTCCTTGGAATGCTCAATTCGGATATTGGAGCTACCCTTGACTTGCTGCAAAGCAGTCGCAACTCGGCTTTTCCATCGGGGAGCACAGCTCGCACGTATAAGACTGCGCCGTACGCCAAATTCGAGGCATCAGAGAATCCATGGATCTCCATGGCAACGGCGTTAGAAACGATAACTCGTCGGGGTATTTTCAACTCACACATTTGTGGTAGAGCATCACGGAACCTTAACCAGGAAAGAAGCAGTTCTCCTTCAAGATTCTCATCCCAAGAAAGACCGGCGGTCCACAACTTTTGCATTAGAATTTTAGCGATTACGATGACGGGAGAGACCAAGCCTAGAGGATCAAAAAGCCTTCCAATCTCCGAGAAAACCTTCCGCTTGGTGAAGGATTTTGGCGTGTTGTCGTTGTGCTTCGTAATGAACAAGAACTCATCCGAATTTGGGCTCCAGGTAAGGCCAAGCGTCTTGATCACTTCGTTGTCCGCTGTAGAATCTAAACGAACCAACTTTTCTCGACTTTCCTCAGGAATCTGCTCAAGTAACCCCGGACAATTTGAGCTCCACTTGTGGATAGGGAAACCACCAAGCTGGAGTAGAGCTTCCAATTGGCGCTGCGCTTCCGCAGCCTCTTCTTCACTATCGGCGCCAGAGAGAACGTCATCCACGTAACAATCCTCGGTGATAATTTTGGCCGCAAGGGGAAAACGGGTTCCTTCATCGTTGCACAGCTGAACTAGGCATCTCGTGGCCAGAAATGGCGCGGATGCTGTTCCATACGTCACGGTTAGGAGCTCCAGAACTCGTAGTCGTTGGTTTGGATTTATTCGCCAGAAAATCCGTTGGAATCGGGTGTGTTCTGCAGCAATCAGTATTTGCCGATACATTTTGGCTATATCGGCGGTGAACACCACGGTATGGATTCGAAATCGAAGGAGAATGCTTAGCAAATCACTCTGGACGACGCCTCCGACTTGAAGTACCTCATTAAGCGACTTGCTTGATGGATTAGACTTTGCTGAAGCGTCGAAAACTACTCTCAACTTTGTCGTCGAACTAGTTGGGCGTAATACAGCGTGGTGGGGCAAGTAATAACGACCTTGAGAAGGATCATCATTGGATTCATCGACTTCTAGGCAGTGACCTAGTGCCTCATACTCAGCAATGAAGCTAGCGTACTGCTGTTTCAGGGTTGGCTCTTTTTGCAAACGTCTCTCGAGCATCAGAAAACGACGAAGAGCAACGGATCGGTTGTCCTGCAGTTCTGCTATATCATCTCGGAAGGGGAGTGAAACCACGTACCGCCCGGTAGACGTTCGCCTGTGTGTAGAACGGAAATTCTCCTCGCACGAATCTGTTTCTACTTCCTCCTTCGCGGATTGCGAAATGTCCTCAACTTCCCAAAACCGACTTATTGTCTTACCGAGGGAATCAAGCGAAGCAGGGTGGGCAAGCACGGTATTGGCAACCTCGTTGCGGAATTCTCCAGAGAACACCCAGCCCAGATATGTCTTGTGGAGCTCGGGGAGACCATCGGCTAGATGGATGTGACCAGACTTCAACAAGGCAAAAAACTTCGATGCACCGATAAGCATGTCGATTCTAGCAGGCGTGTGGAACGTAGGATCAGCAAGCTGAACTCCGACCGGAATCGGCCAGGAAGAAGTGTCGATTTTGACGGAAGGAATGATGCCGGTTACCTTGGGCACTACAAGGCATTCAACGTTAGTGGAGAAATTGGAACATCTAGACTGCATTGTAACAATCAGCCTATCTCGCACGTAGATCTTCCCTCCGCCTATGCCGGTAACAGGCACGTTCACTTGCTCTCGTGGAATCATCAAACTGTTGGCGATCATCTCGGACACAAAGCACACTTGGGAACCACTATCCAGCATTGCACGACAAGGGACTAGCTGACCATCAGCACTCTCAAGATTTACGATAGCAGTCAACAGCATCACAGTCTTCGCGGTTTGCGAATGGTTGCAGGAACACGAGGGATTGGCGGTTGCCGGCGGAACGATCTTCAACACTTCGCCGGAAGCAACATTGGAAGAACTCTTCTCAGGAGAGGTTTCGGTCTCAGTGGATTTCGAAGGAATCTCTTCATGGAGGAGGGAATGGTGTCGTTTGTGACATGTGAAACAATTACGCTTGGATTAACCATCTTTGGCGCAGTGGCCAGATCGGAGGCAGTTGAAGCATATTCTCAGCTGCTTTACCTTGTTAATGCGCTCTGGGATAGGCATTTTGGTAAAAATGGGACACTCAAAATGACGGTGGTTTTCTCCACAAACTTTACATTGGGCTTCTGAATTAGAGGAAGTAACAGTATGCACCTTTTGATTCACAGGTTTGGAATGGGAATGTTTGGATGGAGGCTCTTTCGCCGCAATAGGGTGGCGAGAATGTTGGTAACGCTCTAGAATTTGGCACTCACCTTTCAAAAACTGCACCGTATCTTCATAGTTGGGCAACTCACCGTGCTGCTGCTGTCGCTCCCACAGTTGCAGGGTGTGATCATCCAGGCGGGCGATCAACAGCTTCGTAATGATGAGCCCGGATAGTTCGTCCACCGCTAGGCCCTGGTACTCCAGTCCAGCGACGTGACGCTCACACGATTTTGTCAGTTCCAACAGGTCCTTGAAGCTGCCTTTCGCCACCGGTTTCAGCTGCATCAAGCCGTCGATGTGGGTGTCAACAATGACGCGCTTGTTCTCAAATTGCTCACACAACTGCTTCCACACTTGAACAAAATTGTTGTCTCGGATCATTTTTGCGTTGATGAGACCGGCTGCGTCACCAACCAAGGCCTTATCCAAGTGGTGCAGTTTGATCGCGTCCGAATCACCACTCTTCACGACCAGGTCCTCAAACATTGCCTTAAATTTGGGCCAATTTTCCACACGGCCATCGAACGACGGTATTGGGGCCTTGAGGGGATGGTGCTGCACTACAACTTGGGCCCCTCCACTAGAGACAGTTGCAGTCAGCGCCGGTTTGGTGAAATGTTCCATCAGGTTCTCCAGACGATTGAGCGCCTCCGTGTGTAAAACATCGAATTCGTCGAGCTTGTCGTCTTGTTCTCCCATTTTGGCCGGTGGAATCAAGGCAATCACTTCACGGTGGGCTTCGTTGTATTCGGCGTAGTGGATCTCAAGCTTCTTACCGTACACTTTTAACATCGATGCACTAGTTTGCGAAGGGTCGTCTTCGGCTTTCTCCAGGCTGTTGTTAATTTTCGTGACTCTTCCTTTAATTTGACCGCGCTGGTGGATGAGCAGCTGCAGGTGCTCAGGATCCACTGCGGTCTTCTTCGGTGTGTGATCGAGACCCATTTCGGCACTATTAACAACTCGCTTCTTCACAATATACTCACAATATACTTTTTTCAGTTTGCACTAATGTCCTTTTCTCGTTTATTGTCCAGTTCACTCACTTCTTCCAACGTCCCCCAAGACTCAGCATCCACGCATGCCGTGACTCAAATCCGGTTCGGATGGACCAATGTCGGGGCCATGCCAGGCTCCGAGGAATAAACGACGCAATGAGCTTCACTACTGTCTTGCGACATGACAAAACACGTCCTGACACGTCAGGCAAGGGAAGGGTGCCGCTCAAGCAGGAAGCCGGGGGAAAGACGAGTGTTCCTTTGGAAGCTTGTGGAGAATCACGTAACTCTTCTTGCCCTGAAAAGGACGGATTAGGTTCCACAACTCCGTCAAGGCAACAACTCGGTCGTCGGTGGACTGTAAGCACTAACTCTCCTCGTCGGGTGGACCACTGCTGTCTCGGAGGCCGCCAGAAGAAACTCAAACACTTTACTTTACTGCATATTTTTTATTGCTCTTCGCTCTTAATTTTACAAAGGTTGAAAAAATACTGATACTAGCACAGCTCTCTGTGCCGCTTTTATAGTGTCAAAAATGCTGTTTGCTTCTTATTACTATTCCATCGTCGTCGTCTCACTCAGTCGTTGCATGCCAGATGGGTGGAGCTATTGACTAGCAATGGTGTGGCATGGTCTTCGTGATCGCTGGCTGACTGCTGTAAGTCGTCGTTCACGATCGGGCGTGAACAATCCGCCAATTGAAAAAGAAGCGCTTGGTATTGTATGGGCCGTTGAAAGGTTTAAACACTATTTACTTGGCATCACATTTGAACTTGAGACAGATCACCGTCCCCTGGAAACGTTGTTTTCAACAACATCCAGACCAACTGCGTGAATCGAGCGATGGTTACTGCGAATCCAGGCCTTCAGTTTCAAAGTGATTTATCGGAAAGGTTCAGCCAATCTTGCAGATTGTTTATCTAGGATGGCGGCTCATGTGGACGATCCACACTGGACAGAGGAAACGGATGTATTTATTAGGCGGGTGATGGTACAATCTTTATCGTTTCTCTCGCTTATGGGTTGTGGACAAGATTTTGATGCAGAAACCGAGTTAGTAATTAGAGCTGTTCAAGAGTTGGCAGCAATCGACATTGAAGAAATAGTAACAGCCACTGCAACAGACCAAGAGAACTACAAAAGCTTATGAATAGTATTGAAACTGACAAATGGGATCAAGACGATATGAAACTATACAAGCCGTTTCGCTTAGAATATTCTTACATCAACAAATTGATCATGCGTGGTACGAAATTTGTGATTCCGGTCTCGTTGCGTTCTAGAATGTGTGAGTTAGCTCACGAGGGACATCCCGGCCAATCAATGATGAAGAGGAGACTTCGTGAGCGGTGTTGGTGGCCAGGAATCGACCAGATGGCAGTAAAATTTTGCGAAAGGTGTGAAGGATGCCAGTTATTCCAATCTTCGGACCTCCAGAACCTATGATGCGTCGTGCTCTTCCTGAAAAGCCCTGGGTTGACGTAGCGATGGATTTTCTAGGTCCATTGCCATCAGGAGAGTATCTTCTAGTGGTAATCGATTACTATAGTCGATTCATGGAAATCGAAATAATGACTAGAATCAGTGCTCAGGAAACCATCAAGCGTCTGAAACGAATTTTCAGAACATGGGGTCCACCAAGCACAGTAACTCTCGATAACGGAAAGCAATTTGTATCAACTGACTTTAAGGAGTTTTGTAAAATTAATGGAATACATCTCAACCATACTTCACCATATTGGCCGCAAGCAAACGGTGAAGTTGAAAGACAAAACCGGTCCATACTCAAACGAATTAAAATTGCTCATGCTATTCATGACGATTGGAAGGCAGAACTTGATTATTTTCTGGATCTTTATAATAACACTCCACATACCACAACCGGGAAAGCGCCCAGCGAACTGTTGCAAGGGAGGAAATTGCGATCCAAACTTCCTCAGTTTGAGGATCTTGAGACAGCACCACCAAGCACTGACTTCAGGGACCAAGATTTTGTGAAGAAGTTACTGCAAAAGGAGCGGAGGATGCTAGACGACGTGCAAAACGAAGTAATATCTCCACTGGAGATATTGTACTTATGAAAAATCTTATTCCTTCAAACAAGCTATCCACCAATTTCTTGAACGAGAAATTCACGGTATTGGATAGAAATGGATCGAACGTGACATTACGGTCAAACGAATCAGGCAAAGAGTTTGATAGAAATGTCTCACATCTGAAGAAATGGCATAAGTCATCTGAGGGACCGACGTTCGAATCGAACGATGTTTCTGGTGATAGGCAGTCTTCAGAAGTAAACCCTCTAGAGGTCTCATCGAATGCGAACGACCCGGAAGCCGTTGTTCCTGGTCCGGAAACTTCAAGACGATCACTACGTACCATTAGGCCTACCATCCGTTTTAGTCCTTCAAGATAAGTATAATTACAATACTAAAAAGAAATAATCTAATTAAGCTATTTAAATTCACAAATAAAAGTTTTCAAATTTGGTAAAAAAAAAGGGGATGTGGTAGACGGTCCTGTTTGATACATTGAGATAGCAAACCCTATTATATATATACCTCGACTGCATGCTCTTACCAACACTATTACATAACCCATGATCATTTGTTCCGTTATTTGTCTCCGTCGACACGTCAGTCTTCTAGCGTCTATAGAGCTGAATGCATCTATTGTCGGTTTTCTTTGGCGTGCTTCGATCTCGACTACTACAAGACCAACAATGACATTAATAAATGTGCTTGTAATAGTGATGACTAAAAAACTGTCCCGTGCTATCATGACGAAAAAATCGATGAGATTCAGAAGAAAATCTCTATCAATGTTTTTTCGCTTGATGACATTGTCAAACGTATTTCGGTAAAAATCATTCTTCATCAAAAATGACATTTGTCAGCCAGAAAAATCTAGTCTTCGATAAACTTTAATTATATTGAATTGTAATTTTCGATTGAAACCAACAATTTATTCTATTAGATATTTAGTTCTGACATACATAACCTTTCATAGAGTAAAACCTCTTTGCGTGCCATCTGTTGAGTACAACATGAAGTCTGATGAACTGAACAGACTTCGTTAGTGTAAGCGTTAAACACCAGGTAAAGAACATGCGCATCACAAATGGCACTACTATCAACTGTACTTCGATTGATCGTTGAGTGTTCGATGAATAGCTTACGAGTGTCTGTGGTTTCGCGATTAAGCACGTTTTCATCAACTTCCAATGATAGCAGTTATTCACTAAAATCTTGTTATGATGTATTCTAAAAAAGTTGGTTAAATCTGTTTTCAACTACGCAAACAAACATTTGTACATTTTCAATAACCGTTGCCATGACCACTGTCGGTTGCTTGTTGCTGAACTGTTGACAGCACTCCACTTCTCTCGTTGCTGAGCAAAGGGCTATTGCTCGTGGGATAGGAAAGTAAGGAAGATTGAAATAATACACAATTTGAAGAGTCCAAGCAAAATTAAACGACTATCATGCACATAAATGGAATGTGATGATTTGCACAAATTTAAACAACGATCTAATTTTACACGTAATATCTTCCCAGGGTCAAAAAGTTTACACGATTGGAACCGTACTTTAATGCAACGTGTATTTTTATAACTAATCGTGTTGAGTCGCATACAGAGAACAAAAATCCATATATACTTTAAAATTTCAAGAAGGATCTTTATATTTGTCGACAAAAGATTAGGATGCTTGTTTCAATTAAAATTGTTCAGATGACTTTTAGGACATAAAAGGATGCACATTTTGAAGATACAAGATGGTTGCTAGCTATTGTATAAAAAAAGTTAAAGAGGTTGAAGTGTAAAAATAATATGTAATATGTTTTTTTCAAGATACCTCACTCACTTATTTGCAAATATTTGCAAACAAAGATTAAGTTAACTGAAAGTAAAAACTTTCATCTACAAGACCTATGCAAAATCGTTTGTCCTCTTTCATTCCCTTGTGGAGCAAAACTCATTTTAAAATTGATCGTTTTGAATTATTTCTGCATAACTTTCGATCTGCAGCATCAAAAATTATCATCAAATTGCCTAACAACGTGAGATTTTTATGAAAATGTTTATATTTTTATGTTAACCCATCTCCATTTATTTATTAACATTTATATCACAGACAAACAGACATAACACATTGAAAAATTTTCACTACAAATTATCGTCACTAACACATCTGCGCCATCTGTTGAACACTGTGATGGGTGATAAAGCTGAATAGATGGGGGTAGTGTGCTAACGTCAAACGTAAGGGAATCCACTATGTGCGCCATCTGTGACGATACTTCCAACTAAGAAACATTTGAATTGACCGTTTAAGGTGTAATCGTTGAGGAAACTGTAATGGTTTGCCCACAATTTATACGTTGCGGGTGCGTTTGCGTGAATCTGACAGTTTTCCCATAGGTTTTCTGTCAAATTTACGTCAACGGAACGCATAGATTTTCTGTCAAATTTACGACAACGGAAATTTGGCTATTCGTACCATAGTGCATGCAAGCGATTCACGAATTCCTTTATTTGTCTGATTTTAATGTGTAACGTCATCACACCCCCTAAGCCCCAGTGAATTTCCCGCCATTGTGTCCCAGTTATAAAAGATAAAAATGATTATGCTATCCTCTTGTTTCCGTGCTGCTTGTATGGCACTGCCCAGCAAGCTATTGGTCAGAGTATGGAGAATTAGAGGGGATTTTAATTTACCATCTGCGCCTAGCTCCTGAAAGGGGTTATAGGAACCGAGGACTTGATGGCAGCCACAGCCATGATCCATTAACTTAAATAAGTTACCTGCATAGTCCCTTTCAAACGAAAAATGTGACCCATTAATCTCGAGCCAGCCACGAGTAATTGGTGCCCCACTTACTAACATCATTGAGCAAAGTATTAAAAACAACAATTTCGAATATCGGCTCCGCAAAGTGTTAACACACGTCTGAGCTTCATGAATAAACGATCAAATTAAAAAAAAAACTCAATTGTTATATATAACTTGGTTGTTTGTATTTTCAATAAACACATGAACTCTCTGTTAGCTATGTTTATGCCATGCTCAACTCATTTCTACAGTATGCAAGTATGAAGGTACTGCTGATACATTTTTCCTCCTCTTCCGTGAGCAATCTTAGCAGCTCCCAGCTTATTTGCGTTAATTTTGATTTACCAAACATGTTAAACGTAAATGCTGTAAATTTCCGCCCCTTTACAACCCTCCACTATAAGCCATAAAGTCACCATTTCAACATAGCCGTACACGTACAGTAGGTCTGCAACATTTGCGATATTATTTGAATAAGGGCCCGTTCATAAACCACGTAGACACATTTTGAAAATTCTTTGCCTAGACTTTTCTCCATACATATTTTTGAATTTTGTATGAAGCTTAGACGTCAACCACCCCCCTCCCACCAAAAAAGTCTACGTGGTTTATGCATAGCCCCTAAGGACACAGCAACAAACTGCCAGATTTGGAAATTGAAAATTACTAAACCACGCACGTATTAAGTTTTATTTGATGAAATGATTTTGTAATAAATTTTTAAACAGACAGTTCTCACCAAAAGCTGACTCCGCAATAACACATGCTTGTCGAAACAATGTGATTTTTGGTGTTGATTCGTATTCAATGCCATGTGCACCACCGAAGCTCAGTAGTACGGCAACAATCATCAATTTACTCGCGACATAGCGGAAAACACCCTTCGTTTATTTTCTGAAACAGTAATTTCTATGAAAATCGACCGAGGATGCACTTAATTTGCAACACCAGTGAGCAAAAGCCGTTCAAAAGCACTTTGGAAAGCTTGCGATTGCGAAAACGATAATCATACAATTTTCCCAAAATGTTCACTATGACGGAGAAAGAGAGCGTCTTCTTTGCTCGAAAATACAGCTTTTTTTTTTGAAGATTGTCCCATAAATTCAATTGGAAACTCCGTATTTATATTTTTTTCAAAGAAATTCTTCTTGGACTTCCCACATGCTTCGGCTGAAAATGTACCTAAGAAAATAATTAATTCTATGATATGCAAAGAAACTCCATTGATTACGCTTGGTACATTTATTGCAACGCAATTGTTTTTTGAAATGACTTGCTATTCCAAGCAGAATGAATTTTTTTTAAATCTGTTTTGGATTTATCTGCTTAGAGTGGTCGGATTTTGTCGTAAAAAAATCGGAAAATTTAAACTAACACTTCACTTGATCCCCGTTTAAAATATAATATACTGAAACACTTATTCAAACTATCACTAGAAAACGTGAGCAAATTTCACTAGGCAAAGCTAATCCTTTGACAGACAGGCCTATTTCGTCTGCGACTTACAGACTTCTTCAGTGTCGACTTCTCGGCTTACTAGTGATAATTTGAAAAAGGTTTCAGTTTTTTATTTTTGTGTTCTTCAAAAGTGATCAAGTGAAGTGTTAATTTATTGTTTGCTAATTTTCCAATATCAATCGTTCCACTAATGCGCTCGTTAAAATGTTTTGTTGAAAACAGTGTTGTAAAAAAAGTGAAAATGAAAATGTCTTGAGATAAAAAATCCGAAAAGCATACTGACGATAATTTCAAGTAGTTCCAACAACAAAATTGACTTCAAGCAAAATCCGATGAGTTGCCAGTTGTATGTGGAAGAAAATAGAAACACTGAACATAAAAATTAGTTAAAAAATGTTGTTCGGTAACTCACTTATCGATTCGTTGCATTCTGCCATGAAATTGTTTTGAGCTTATTATGAAGCTAGCTTTGTTATCAATACCGAGCGGGGCAAGAAGGAGATGTAACATAATTGAAAAAAAAGGGGTAAACAAAAAAAATAAAACCCACAAGAAGGAAGAAGAAAATTTGGGAAAAAATGTGGCGGGGGGGGGTGGGAGGGAGAGGGAAAATGGAAAAGGGGAAGGGGGGGGGGGGGTTTTTTGAAAAGGGGGGGGGGGGGGGGCGAGGGGAAAAGAGGGGGGGGGGGAGGGAGGGGAAGGGAGGAGGAAAGGAGAATGAAAGGGAAGGGCAATACGGGAGGAACCCAAGGGGGGAGGGGGGGGCACTGTTACGAACTAACGGCGTACAGAGACCGACTTCTTTCTAGCAGCCCGCAAACTCTAGAACGTGTGGTTGTGTTTCTAGCTGCGGTGCAGCTTTAAGCTGTAAATTTTGTTGTTTATTAGTTGGTGGCAAAAAAACTCATAATTTACTTACAAAAATCGGTTTCTTCTTAATGATTAATGCCGGGTAACTTGTAGTGCCGACTGCACACAATCCAAGGGATTCGTAGGTTACAATTAGGTTTAATGTTTTAATTTTAATGATCAGAACGTAGCAAATAATTTAATCAATCAATTCACGTTTAGGAATAATAAATTTAAATTAATAGGTAGGCGTTATAATAAATTTTTAACTTTTAACTGACTTTCAATACTTTTCAATAAGTCACTATCTTTCACTCGTGTTTGCTGAGGATGGAATAGACAATGGCGATTTCTGGCAATTTCTCGTCCCGGTGACGTCTCGATGCTCTTTCCGCCAGCTTGACAGCCCAGCAAGTTGCAAGGCCTGTTGAGTCGACAGGTGAGGCAATTTCAGCAGTCGACCTTCGAACCGGTATTCGTCCCGGCAGTGCTGCCAGAACCAACATCCTTCCCCCCGTAACACTGGCCTTCTGGTCCAGTTTTACCTCCGCAATCTACCTCTAAGACTGCCAACTTAGCCACTGATCTACGGATCAACCCCCTCGCAGTTTGAACGATAGCCTGACGAATCCTCCCATCGCTTCCACAGATGACTTCCAGAATCCGGCCTCGTTCCCAGTTGTTCCTGGTTGATTCGTCGATGATCACCACCAAGTCTCCCGCGGCTATCGGCTTCACGTCTCCGAACCACTTCGTACGCTTAGTCAGGGTAGGGAGGTACTCTCGTACCCATCTTCTCCAAAATGTTTCCAGGTGACGTTGAATTTGATCCCAAGACGCTTGCAACACGGTAACTAAGTCAACTACTGCTTCTGCTGGCTGACGATCTCCACTCGAACTGCCGAGTAAAAAGTGATTCGGAGTCAAAGCTTCGCTTTCTTCAGAAGCAATCGGTAGGTACGTCAGCGGCCGGCTGTTCACGATTCCTTCTGCTTCTACTACTAGCGTTACTAACGTCTCGTCGTCCAATTTCCCATGACTGCTGTACGCAACGTCCATAGCGGTCTTGATTGAGCGCACCATGCGCTCCCAGGCTCCACCCATGTGGGGTGTGCCGGGAGGAATGAAACTCCACTTTGTTGTAGTGCTGGTAAAGGTGGATGCTAGCTGCTCAATCTGTTCCTGCAACAGTCGGTTCGCGCCTCGAAAATTGGTTCCATTGTCAGAGTAGATCGTCGCTGGTGATCCACGACGCACAACAAACCTACGGATGGCCTTAATGCAGGATACAGTGCTAAGACTGTGTACCACCTCGACGTGGACAGCACGTATTGTGAGGCAGGTAAATACAGCAATCCACCGCTTCGCGTTACTCCTACCGACTTTCACCAGCAGCGGTCCAAAGAGATCAAGTCCTGTGTGCGTAAATGGTCTTTGAAACGAAGCAAGTCGTGCCATTGGAAGTGGAGCCATGCGAGGAATACGTGGTTCTGCTTTGTATATCTTGCACCACTGGCAGGCTTTCGCTACTTGCTTCACTGCGACTCTCAGCCGCGGCACGTAATATTTTTGGCGAACTTCATTCACCACCGTTTCCATGTTGCAATGACGATATCTTCGATGGAATTCAGCGAGTAGAAGGTAGGTGAGCCTGTGTATTCTCGGGAGAATGATAGGAAATTTTGCACTTTCCGTTACGTTTGGCGCTGCTCCGATACGCCCATCCATTCTTAGTATGCCGAATTCATCCAGCATGGGGGACAACTTATACAGGCTGCTTGATTTTTCTAGTGGTATGTGCTGCTCTGCTGACCTTGGTTGATTGCGCGTGAGCAGCGCCATTTCGTCCGGGTAGGCCTGCCATTGCGTCAAGCGAATGAGGGTTCGTAGTCCTTTTTGCAATTCATCCGCTTCCAGGTGACCAACAGTCGGCCGTTCGCCTTTAGTCTTGCGGGTTCGGTTGTCGATGCAGCGATGAATATACGCGGCTGACCTAATTAGCCGAGGCAGACTAGAGAATCGTTCCAAATCGAAGATCATATCGGGTACATATACGTAGTGATGTGCATGACACGGGCGCAACTCTTCTTCGGTAGACAGCGTTACAAACTTCTGGCGTGGCCATTCGCTTTCCGGATGCTTCAAGAACTCTGGACCTTCAAACCAGAAATCAGCTACTTCTTGGCAGGGACCTTTTCCCCACTTGGTTGCCAAATCTGCTGGGTTGAGTTTGGATGGTACCCACTGCCATTCTCGAACGTTGGATGCCGTCAGTAACTCTCCTATCCGACACGCGACGAACTGCTTATATCTTCGATGATCAGCACGCAACCAAGCCAGAACCGTTGCCGAATCACTCCACAAAAAACGTTGTTGGATCTTAACGGTGTGGCTTTCTTCGACGAACTGCATCAACCGGACTCCCAATACGGCTGCTTGGAGCTCCAATCGAGGTATTGATAACGGTTTCAGTGGGGCCACCTTTGTCTTTGCTGTGACCAGGTTACATTCAACAACTCCGTTCGGATTAGTGATTCTAAAATACGCCACTGCTGAGTAAGCTGCTTCACTGGCGTCAACGAAAATGTGTAGTTGAAGGCTCTGATAATACTGGATGTTCGCGTTCTTGAAATGACACCTGGGAATCCGGACCTCACCGATAGCCCGAAACAAGCTTGTCCATTTTCTCCAGCGTTCGAATGCTGCGTCATCGATTTTTGCATCCCACTGAGTTCCGCTTCGCCACACATCTTGTAGCAGAATTTTCCCGTGCACGAGGAACACGCTCCATAGACCTAGCGGATCGAAAAATCCCATTAAACATTTCAAAACTTGTCTTTTCGTCGGTCATTCTTCCTCGTCAATCAGCTTTTGAATAGGTTCTTGTATCGCCATAGACAAACATAGTTCGTCCTCGTTGGTCAACCACAGCAATCCAAGAATGCGTTCGAACTCCTTGCGATCCGGACCGATATTCTTGTCGACCGGCGGCTTCATATCACCGAGGCGACGTAGCACTTCTTCGCTGTTAGACAGCCAGTTTCTCAGCTGGAATCCTCCGTTTTCATGAATCATCCGCATCTCTTCAGAAACGCGAACTGCTTCCTCTATGCTCCCGTAGCTCTCCAGCGAGTCGTCTACGTAGTGGTTCTTAACAATTCCTTCGACTGCGCGTGGATACTGCTCCTCGAACTCCTTCGCATTCTTGTTTTTGACAAATTGTGCGGATGCCGGAGAACATGTTGCTCCAAAAATTGCCACATCCATCACATATATCTCTGGAGGACTCGTAGGATCTTTGCGCCAAAGAAATCGCTGTGACTGGCGGTCGGTCTGCCGGATAAGTATTTGGTGAAACATTTCCTTGATGTCTGCCGAAACTGCCACCATAAACTGCCGGAAACGCGCCAGCACCGCTGGCAAGGATGTAAGCTGATCTGGTCCTTTGAGTAAGAAGGTATTCAACGCAACACCTCCTGCTTTTGCCGCAGCGTCCCATATTAGACGGACCTTCTCAGGTTTGCGTGGATTTATCACCGCTCCTAGCGGGAGGTACCAGATCCGATCTTTCTCTGCGCTTGCCAATTCCGCTTCTGAAGCACGGTGCGTGTATCCTTTTCCTTCATACTCCACTATCTGTCGCTGAAGGCTCTCTCGTAGCTTGGGGCACCGGTCCATTCGCTTTTCAAGACACAGTAACCGACGGAGGGCCATAGAGTGGCTGTCAGGGAAATGAACGTGATCGATCTTCCACAAGAGTCCCGTCTCGAAGCGGTTTCCGATCCGCACTGTCGTCTGTTCCATGATCCGTTGAGCACGCTTCTCCTCCTCTGATTCCAGGATCATCGCTGATTTTGTGGCGACGTCCTCCAGAGCAAAGTACTCCTTCACCGTGTTGTGCAGGTCTTCATCGCTGGTGCAGCTGCAAGAATGAAAGCCGAGCGTTTGTGTCGCATCCTGCCTTCCGTGTCCTCCATATACACACCAACCCAATCTTGTTTTCGCTGCAACTGGTTCACCATTACTTCCTTCTTTCACCTTGACTGGAACAATCAAGTTTAAGTTGTTCACGCCAATGAGTATCCGAGGCACAGCATTCACGTAGCTGGCTACTGGAAGTCTCCGCAGATGATGATATCTCTCCTCTAGTTCTCCGTAAGCGACCGTTTGCTTCGGGAGGGAAAGCTCCTTAACCGTGCGTGCATCCTGCAGTGCGTATCTCCTCTGACTATCTGGCGCAGATATTGACAACGACACTTGTTGAGATTTCGCTTCCATTCTGGTCACATTGCCCGTCCACATTAAGCACAGCGGTTGGTTTTCACCGTCAACGCCCAGTTGTTCCACTAGTTTCTCTTCAATCAATGTTAATGATGATCCGTCGTCGAGAAACGCAAACGTGTTGATAACTGTATCTGTGCCGAAGAGTGTCACCGGAATGATACGGAAGAACACATGCTGCTCCATCTGCCGATGAGTGTGATTCTCCCCAGATGACACATGGGGTGGACGGTTTACTTGAGTGCTGGTTCTCACTGCATGGAGTAGAGGATGGTGGCGATACTGACAGCCATTTGTTCCGCAGCAACCCGTGCGCTTACAGCTTCTCCTGCCGTGACTACACAGACAGTTTCGGCACAGTCCGTTGGTCTGGATGCATTTCCAACGATTTTCAACCGATAGGGACTTAAACATTCCACAATCCGGCAACCGGTGTCCAGGTCTCCTGCATGCGTAGCACAACATCTCCTTTTGTCGCACCTCCTCCGTTTCGCTAGAGTGTGCGTTGATGGTTCCTCGATGTTTCGGCTTCCATTTTTCTCCGGATTCACTCTTGACACTTATACCACTGTACACTGTCACCTTACTCGCGGATATCACCACATTCGACATAAAATTCCCAAACGTTTTGAGGTTGACTTCCGGAAAGTTTCGGAGGTACGTACCCCACTCCATCTTCACATGCGCTGGAAGTTTTCCCACAAGTTCCATTAACAAAGATGGGTTTGACAAATGCGCAAGTTGACCTGCAGCTTCCAAGTGATCGCAGAGGCTCTGGACTGCCATACCGAAGTCGATTAATGTCTCGAGTTTATCGGCCTTCGGTGCAGGGACTGAACGAACTTTCTCGAGTAGTGCGTGAATAAGCAACTCGGGTCTCCCATAGAGCAAGTACAGTGTGTCCATGACGTTGGGCACTGACTCGGGGAGAAGAAGGCGGCTTTGAACTGCCTCATAGGCAGCGCCTTTCAGGCTGCGTTGCAGTCGACATAAATTTTCAGCACTAGTGTATCCACAAGCCAGCGTAGTGTTTTTAAAGCTGCTTAGGAACACAGGCCAGTCCGCTGGATTGCCCGAGAACAAGGGCAGATCTCGAGGCATTACTTGCCGAGCGGCTAACTGCGAGGGGGTGGGGACATATTCATTAACTCCCAAGTTTGGTATAGATGTTGGCACGTTACCGAATGGCGGAGCGATATTCGACTGTGGGAAAGACGTACGAGGTATCTCTGTGGCTATGGGCATAATATTGCTTGGAGGGATTTGTATTTGTTGGGTCGGGATCATGTTCCCAAATTGCTTAATTAAGCGGAGAAGATTTTCGTGCTCGACTCTAGGTTGAGCTGGTTGGTTATTGGGTAAGGTTTGTTCTGGCTTACCTGGTGGATGTTGTACGGGGGGATAAGGGACCTTTTTACCTACGGGCACACTGCCAGTATTCAGTTGCGTCGATTCCAAAACGTTTGGCAATACCTTGGGAATCGCTCCTTTGTTTACCGCCGGGACTGGCAGTTTCAATGGCTGCTTCGTCTGAGGTACACGGGCGAGTGCACTACCAGTACCTGCGTTACCAGGTGCGCCTGGGTTAGACGGTACGGAGGGTAATGTTCCAGTTGGTTGTGATGATGCTCGTGCCAAATGCCTTACTGGAGCGGATATCGACGGATGCTTCAACGGACTCGACACCTGCTCGTTCTGGTTCACAGAAACATCGGATACGATGGTGCAGGCAGCATCTTCGCCTGGGTTGAGTGTTGTTGGTGGCAGCATCGAGGAATCAGGCTGATTGTTCCCAAGTGAATCTAAACCGCCTTCAACCTGACCTGCATTCTCTCCGATCCACTTCCTTACCTTTACGATGCTGCCTCGTTTACTCATCCTTGACCGCTGACTTGCGGATTCATCCAGCTCAAGTTCCGCCTCCAGAAGTTTGTATTTCTCTTCCAGGAATTTTCTTTCCATTTCACGCTGCTCTTCCAGCTTTTCGAACTGCAACGCTAGCCGTGCGGACCTTGCAGAGGATGACGTGGTACGTATGCTCAAAGCCTCAACAAAACACAACCGGCAATTCCACGGGCGCTCAGCCACAGACCCTGTAACACCAGCACACGATTGGTGCCACCACGTATTGCACGTATCACACTGCACGAAGTCGTCGGCGGTATCCGGGCGATCACAGTTGACGCAACTCGACTGTACGGCGACGGGGGTATTCGGTGTGTTATCAGCGGCAATATCTTCCATGGTGGTTCAATAGGTCGATTTTTCTTAAAGAATGTTACGAACTAACGGCGTGCAGAGACCGACTTCTTTCTAGCAGCCCGCAAACTCTAGAACGTGTGGTTGTGTTTCTAGCTGCGGTGCAGCTTTAAGCTGTAAATTTTGTTGTTTATTAGTTGGTGGCAAAAAAACTCATAATTTACTTACAAAAATCGGTTTCTTCTTAATGATTAATGCCGGGTAACTTGTAGTGCCGACTGCACACAATCCTAAGGGGATTCGTAGGTTACAATTAGGTTTAATGTTTTAATTTTAATGATTTTATGTACTTACAGAACGTAGCAAATAATTTAATCAATCAATTCACGTTTAGGAATAATAAATTTAAATTAATAGGTAGGTGTTATAATAAATTTTTAACTTTTAACTGACTTTCAATACTTTTCAATAAATCACTATCTTTCACTCGTGTTTGCTGAGGTTGGAATAAACAATGGCGATTTCTGGCAATTTCTCGTCCCGGTGACGTCTCGATGCTCTTTCCGCCAGCTTGACAGCCCAGCAAGTTGCAAGGCCTGTTGAGTCGACAGGTGAGGCAATTTCAGCAGTCGACTTTCGAATCGGTATTCGCCCCGGCAGTGCTGCCAGAACCAACAGAACACAGCCTTACTCACGGTTCATCTGTTCGTCACCATGGAATGAACGCGTCACTTTACCGTCACCCGACTCTCGAAATTGGGTGAGAATTGCCATGTGACACCGAAGTGACAAATCCCACTTGTATCGACGTGACTGTCGGAATAACCACCTCTATCTGAGATGCAGCGACAGTTTTAGTCTGCTGATTTGAGCTGCACAACGTAATTTATGGCCGCTTCCATTATATAGTGCACTACTAACGTTATGCATTTTGTGAATTCTGTAATTTATCGTATGGCAAATTGAACTTAAAATTTTTCATCTTTTGAGATGTTCACATTCTAAACGCTTTCTTTTCCTTAAATTTAAGCAAAATTTCATGTTACTAATAATTGTCATACAAAATCACTGAAACTAGAAGTGTAAATTAAAAGTGACCGTCCCAATAACTCAGCAATTCATATGATTTTCACGAAGTACTGGCTAACTATCAAGGCTTACCTAAGTTTCGCTTATTTAGGAAGGATTAAAAGCACTACATGTAGGACACTGAAGTTCAAACGTAAAGCCAAGCAAATCTCGTACCCTGATAGCTATTTAAAGAACTCGTCTACCTGAAGTCCATTATCGGGTTTAAAAACCGGAACATAAATCCAAAAAAAAAAACCAACGACACTATCAAAGATAAATGCCTAACAAGTGTATAATGATGCGACCCAACCTCTGAACCGTACACACCACGGCAATTCCGACGCCCGACAGAACACAATACACAACACAACAATGGGGGCGAATCTTGTTCGATTCCCACACTCAGCACTCTCAAAGCTTCTCTATGGAAAAAAGAGAAGAAGAAGAGAAGGTCCACTAACCGCTAGGCATTCGGTATTCCACATCCACATTCACATTCTAACAAGCATACATTCGAAGAGGAGGAATCCCAGCACGGCTGCAGTCACGAGCTGGAACTCAGCGGGAAAGGAAACATACGAGATGGCTCGTTATTGATAAATTTCCCATCACCAAAACTCCCGCCGGATCCATCGTCGGATCTTCAGATTTAAGTTGAAAATGAAACACCCTCCCTCCCCCCATCCCTCCACCTTTTCGAAGTGGAAATCCATTGGGTGCCACCGGGTTTTAACGGTTTTCGTCGTGTTTTTTACTGGTTCTCGCTTCATAGTGAGGTTGTTGTAGTTGTTGTGGGATTGGAATTGAGTTTATTGAAATACTGCTTACGGATATCATTCGAAGGATTGTTGATTTTCACCAAGCAGTAATTTTTTGGGGTGTTTCGGCAATTGGGCCGAATCAAGGAAAGTAGAAAATTGAACTTAATATTTCAAGAAAATTTTGCTAGTGAGAAATGAATAAATGGGATATTATTCTTTATTCAATCCATGAGCAGTTCTTTCTAATTGCCAGACTTTAAATCTGCAAGCATGCCATGGAAAAGATTAAATTTATTATTTTTTGAAATATTCTAGACATGAATCCAGTGAACCATCATCGGCAATGATCTGGCATGGATTTTGTGAGCTTCGGTTCTTTAGATCTATAGGTTTCGTTGGGTTTTATTCCCGAGCCTTTTTATTATTTTGGCTCTGGAAGTACCAGCGAACACAACTCACAACGAATAACCTCTCAAATATTCTGTCAAAATAACACAGCGAATCAAAACAAAAACAAAGATTCAAGTACCGAAAAGCGCAACAATATATTGCAATGTGCAAGGTGTTAGGTGTACTTGGGACCAACGGGTTCTAAAGCAATGAATCAATTTGAAAATGGTAGTTTCGTATTGGTTGCTGCTGTTACTGCCAGAAAAATGGGCATAAAAAATGATATACAGGTTAAAATCGATATAACCTATCTTCGGTATAGCGTCACTTTAACCATGATATAACGCACAGTTTTTTGATGAGTAGAAAAATTTATTAAAATCGGTATTAGAGTACCATGAACAATTATTTGAAGGCCATACGGACCGTCCATAAACCCCATGGTTATTTTGGTGAGGAAGTGCGAGGAGGGGGGATTTCGGGGCAAAAAACACACTCCATATAAATTTTTGAATGTTTTTTGAAATTTTTTTGAAAAAATTGTGTATGGACGAGCGACCACGATGGAGAAGGGGGTCTAAGAACCCAAAAAAATGGGGCCCCGTCGTTTATGGATTATCGCATATAAGCCTTTCATCTCCATATTTATAATGAGTTTGAATTAGACGCCAACTAAAACATGGCATGCATCGGCGTAGGGACTATATCGAAAATGAGTTATCCACATATATTTCTTTAAAATCATAATAAAAAATGATGTTTTATTCAAACAAATGGATGATTGTTTATTGTACGGGATCGAACTTGAACATTGTGAACACCGGATGAATTTAATATTATTCTTTCACGAACTTGCGAATTTTTGATCGAATACCTTTCACCAAGTTACGGACAAGTGTTTCATCACATTTTTTGGACACCTTAGCCCAAATTTTCGTGAACTGCTGCATATTCTGAGCTGCTTGACCAGTCTTTTTGAAGACCCAATAGCGTTCGATGGGCCGAAGCTGAGGGCAATTTGGCGGATTGATGTTTTTCAACGAAATCTACACACTTCCAAAATGTCATGTAGATTTCGGTCCCCCTGAGACAGACACATGCAAGCGTCCTTTAGCACATAAGAATGAGTTGCAAGAGATGAGAAAATAAATTCAATCAAACACATCTTTCGTCGAATTGCGTATGTGTCAGTTTCAGGAGGCATAATTTTACAGAAATTTTTTTACGCTCACCGACTTTTTACAAACATAAATTACGTCTCGTGTGAAATTCACAATTTCGAAGTGTGTATACTATATTCTCCACTTGAATGAACCTGTCTGCATCGCTTACATTCTACCATATGACGGCAATGTAATACTGTGGACTTCGTCTTTCAGTCTCTAGACATACATCTCGTCGTCCTTCAAAACTCGTGAGCACAATTTCCGGGCCCTTGTTACTGCGCGTTGCTTCTGTTTTGCACTTTGTTTGGCGATTTTCTGCTTCTTGTAGGCCTTCAGGTTGTTCCGTTTCTTGATACATTGAATCATTCCGACGCTGGTTCCCACTTTGTTGTATTGTCTAAATCATGTATCAACATTGTTTTGTTCTTTCGAATAAGATCTACCACTTCCTGATCCAATTTAGGGTTAGATGATCCGGGTTTTCTGTCTCTTCCTGGCAGTTCATCCAAGGAACAGTGTTCCCTAAATTTGGTTATGATGGATTTTACACTCGCGTGATGAATTCCAAAGCGCTTCGCCAATTATCGCATCGTTTCACCCTTTTCGCGTACCATGTGTCCAAATCCTTAATTTTCACGTCTATTTCAACGCGTGACATTTTGAAAACATAGTACTTATTTATTTATTTATTTCTTCAACCGATAGAAGACTACATATTTACGCTTAGTTCTATCTTCTTAAAGATCGCCTAGAAATAACATAATGTCTTAGGTTACTACGTGACATTGTTAAGTCAACTGATTCACAATGCAGATTATAGAGAGACATCATTCGGTTAATTGGTCCAAATTTCGCATAGTTTTTCCGATTGGTATTTAACGCAAACAAGTTCCGATTCCTCAAATGCCGCGAGGGGTTGTAGAAATTTAGACTACATAATAAGTTAGGGGAGGAAATGCGATAAGATACAATATCGTTAACAAAAGAGATCATGGCAAATTCTCTTCGTTCTTTAAGAATTTGAATGTCAATAAGCATGCATCGTGCTTCGTAAGACGGAAGTGGAAATGCTGTCCAGCCTAATTTACGGAGAGCATACTAGAAAAACTGTTTTTGTACTGATTCCAAGCGTTCTTCATGTGTTTTCATGAAAGGAGACCATATGACACTACAATACTCTAGAATAGACCTGACATATGCAACGTACAATGTTTTGATCGTATATGGGTCATGAAAGTTTTACCAAAACGTTAAATGAAACCTAGCATATTGGTTGCTTTATGGATAATTGTGTTGTAATGGTCGATAAAATTAAGCTTAGAACCTACAATAACACATAAATCTCTGACTCTCTCGCATTTTTCTACAATTTAAGTTCCTAAAGAAACAGTAATTTGTGATGTATTTCGTTTTCTACGGAGAGTAATTAAGTTACATTTCTTAACATTTATTTCTAGTAAGCTTTTTTTGCACCATATGTCAAATAATAATATTTCGTTTTTATAAGTGACATGATCTTGGTCATTCTTAATTTCCATAAATAGTTTCATGTCGTCTGCATAGATGAGAATTCTGACCTGCTTAAGAATGTAAGAATCATCATTGACAAACAAAATAAAAAGTAGAGGTCCTAGATGCGAACCTTGGGGAACTCCAGATAATACATGAACAGGGTGAGACTTTTTCGTATTAAAACTGACTACCTGTTGTCGATTTATTAAATACGAATGTATCCATTTAAGAAATTGATCTTCAAATCCTATTTTTCCAAACTTGTAGAGTAACAGAGGAATGTCAATACGGTCAAAGGCCTTGCTAAAATCAGTGTACAGCGCTTCGACATGGCTACCGTTGTCCATTGCGTTTAATGAATAGTTCACGAATTCTAACAAGTTTGTGGCAGTTGAGCGTCCTTTGAAAAATCCATGCTGCGAATTTGTTATAACATTTTGTACTTGGCTAAACAGTTTTCTATTGACGATAGCTTCAAAAAGCTTTGGGATGCTAGACATAATAGCAATTCCACGGTAATTGCGATCATCGATTTTTTTTCCTGACTTATAAATAGGTATTAAGTATGAGTTTTTTTCAAATTTTAGGGAACTGACCTGAATCAAGTGACAAATTGAAGAGCCAAAATAAAGGCGAAGTTAGCTCAAATGCAAGATTTTTTATAAATGCTGGAGAGATTCCATCAGGTCCCGCACCTTTCGCAGCATCAAGATTATTCAAACCAGCCAGAATGTCTTGAACATGTACCTGACTAACTCTAATGTCATTTGAAGATGCAAGAAAGAATGAAAAATAATCTAGATCGCGATCATCATCCGAAAATGTCGTGTAAATTTCTTGGAAAAACGTTGCAAACAAGTCGCAAATCTCACCAGGGCTTCCAGCGTTTTTGTCATCAAGATGCATTTTTGAAGGGAAGTTGTTTGATTTTAATTTTGTTCTGACATACTTGAAAAACTGTTTGGGACATGATTTGATTTCGCTCTCTGCTCTAAAATTATACTCTTCTAATTTGGAACTGATTGCTGAATTAAGCTGATCACATATATTCAGATAATTTTGTAGATTGAAACTAGAGTTGTATTTTTTGTATATTTTGTGAGCCTTTTGCTTCCGATTTTTCAAATTAAAACGTGCAAACAAATAAACAAACAAAATATGACAGTCAAACGCACAGCATGCTATGATGAACCCATTAAAAACATCACATATACACGCGCACAACGCAAATGTACGTGGATAGCTTATTTTCGATACAATTCTTACATCGCCGTGGGCCGGCTTAAAATAAATATGCTTTTGTTTATCGGTGGAATTGTATAGAACGAGTGTATGTCTGAGTACCGTTTTAGGATTAAATGCTGGTAGAGTTGTAGAGAAGCATCACGCAGTTGCCGCTGCCGTTTCTAACTGTATGGCGCACCGAAACGGCAACGTCAACGGCGTATTAAAGCAAGGCTATCAGCACTTTAACCGTTTTTAAAACGTCCGGCGTGGAAAATCCGACTGCGTTCCACAGATGGACCTAAAAACACCTGTAATTCCATCGTTCAACGGTTTCCCGGTGATGAAGAAATTCAAGGAGACTCAGATGACCCACTGGTGCTCAGACAGCGACAAAAAACCGAAGACAGCTGATCCGATGAAAGTAAGGAAATTGTGTGTTGAAGGGAAGTGAAAAAGTGTTGAATCTGTTTAGTCGGCCGAACCTCTCGATCTGGGATTTGCATAACAGGCGAAGGTTTCCATCTGGTTTGTCGAAACAAAAACGATGAACCGTGATGACAAACAAACCCTATGCCAGGAAACTATGCCGTGAGTGGTTGACGAAACCGAGTTGCGTCGTGATGGACGACGAGACTCACATCAAGGCGGACACAACACAATTGCCAGAGCAGGAGTTTTACGTTGCCACATCACGGTTGGCCGTCCCTGAAGAGGTAAGGAAGAACAACGTGGACAACTTCACCAAAAAGTTCTTGGTTTGGCAGGTCTTCTGTGGGTGTGGATAGCCTGCCATATATCACGACGGGTACCACGAAAGGGCAAATCTATCGAAGATGAGCGCCTCCAGAAGCGACTGATGCTCTGCCTGCGGTCTCATGTTGGTGAGACGCTATTTTGGCCGGATTTGGATTCCTGCCAATGTTGTTTTTGTACCAAAAGACTTCAACCCACCGCACTCGCCGAATCTTGACCGATTGAGAAGTTTTGGGATATCATGAAGGCCCAGCTTCGTAAAGCACCTAACATATGTAAGAACGAGCTGGCGTTGAAGAAACGGTGGATAAAACTGTCAAAAGAAATCAGCCTCACTATTGCCCGAAACCTCATGAGCAGTGTCAAGGGTAAAGTGCTGGATTCGGCGATGGAAAGGAGGTCCAATAAAACAAAGGAGTAGAAACTTAATCATAATGTTATAATTCACTCCCTGAAAGTTTTGAGAAAATCCAATTAAAAATTATTTATTGCAACCATTGTTGTGTGTCTCATTGTTTTCGAGCACAGTCTTTAGTGACCAATTCAGCCGTAGGCGTTCGGACTAACGGCAAAAATTTGGTTTAGTTGCTTTATAATTTGACTAGGTCAGTAAAACACGTATTGACTTACTGTAGCCGCTTTTTACATGGTCAACTAATTTAATTGTGTCTTAAAATGAAAGGAACATCATTCAAGTTGAAAATTTGTATTAATAGCATTTTTGTCTTCTATGATATTTTAATTTTTTATTTATATCTGCTTCAAGGTTTTGTGGAGAGTGATTCTAGGTAGTGTAGATGTGCTACTGCTGAGTAACATAAGATCTTTTTCTATTAACCACCCACAGTTGTGAGTGGCCCCAAAAGCATCCTTACTGTTGGTTTAAATCGGTGCCAAAATTTAAATAACTTTAATGTGCATCTCTGTACAAAGAATACATCGGGAACATAGTTAAATATCTTATGCGCTGCCGTCGTAAGTTGAATTCAGCACACCGTTTACCAAAACGGATCCCGCTGCAAACCCAACCATTTTATCCAACATCCCAGTGATTTCTCGTGGGAGTGCAGAGGTATTCTCGGCTTCCAATAAAGCGAGTATCACGTCAACATATTCCTACCCATTTCCTACTTGACCTGCATTCGGGCGAGGCCAGCGCCGGTATTGCCTTTTGGTTTAGGATCACCAGTTTTTACACATTGAGGATGTATGCTGGTCCCAAGCATCATCTTATGGTTCTCTGTGTAATAACAGCTGCTCTGGCAATAACGGAGTAGCAACCTCGGGCGGTCAATCATGCTCATGCGCATGCTGCTCATGCTCATTTGACTAGTTCAGCAAAACATGGATTAGGGAAAATAAAAACCTCCTCCGAATTGGGTTGGAAAAAAATTTCACTGAGGATTTTATTTTTTTCCGCTCTGAATTTTTTATTGGTTGAATATGAAAACAAATATTCAAACGTCTGTTCGCGGAACTCTCCCACAATCTAACAGCCCTATCATGTAGGCAGAAGTGTACCCTTTTGGATGAAATTATTGAAGTATGCTGGAATCATTGTTTGGAAAAAAAAAGCACATTACTCGAGTAATTCATGATTAGGGCTTAAAAGCCATTTGTAAACAATGAGTTTGATCGTTGATATCTCACGAATCACAAAAATCCTACTATATCCAGCTGCTCCATATGGTAGAACTAACTTTCTTCTACCACATGCTGGTTTCATTTCACGAAAGTGATTTAAGATTCCAGAGAAATCGACATTTAAAGTCATTGTTTACAAATGGCTTTTTAGGCCCTTAACATGAATTAATCGAGATTAGATCTATTGAAAATTATGAGCAAATTTGTTAACTTCGTTCGGAAAATGATTCGTTGAATATGGCTCTAAGACGTTTTGATTTTTTCCCACCAGTTTTACATTTTCTATCACAGTACATCAGGAAGAGCGAACAACGAAGAGAACAAGAACAAGAAAAGGGCAACATAGCCGCTTCCTTAACCCGCACACTCATCCCAAACGAACCAAAGCGTGAGTATGGTTTTCCAATGTGGTTGCATTGTGGACGGAAAAGAATCCAACTTGTCTACTTGTTCGGTACATGCATGGGAGCGAAGGAAACCCCCGAAGCGAAAATCCGTTTTCACTTCATACAATGAGATAAAATCGAGCCACCGGAGAAGGAGAATTCCCTTTCAAGATCCGGCTGTATGTTGATGGTGGGGTAGAAAAAAAGGACCAAGAAAAGCTGAACGATTTTAGAACGACCCTACTTGGGGGACATAACCTTCAAGAAAAAAAAAGGCACCGGCTTGTTTGCTTTCCCAGTTGATCGGTTGTTATCAAAAAATCACATGATGCTCGCTTCATTATCAACGAGGGATTATTGCATGTTTTCCCCTCGGTTTGAAGCCAAATAACTTGGCAAAATCATTAACCTCTGCAACACTGTTCGTTATGGTCGACACTAATTTTTATTGTCCGTTTAATAATTTCAATTTATATGTGTCCAAACCAAGTTTTATTTTTAAAATCGTGTTTTTTTTTAATGTGATAACGTTATTGTTACTAGCTACGTGTTGTTTATTGTGAAATACTGGTGGAATAACCTACCAGAAACTCAATTTCGCTGGCGTATTCGCTTGAGGGGGGGGTTGTTTGTGCGTGCCGCGGCCTGGGTTTGTGTTCTGTGGTGGTGGTGTTGTGATGGCGGTAGAGCGAAGAAATGGCTTTCTTTTGAATTTAGTAGGAGTTAAATGTGAGTAGAGTTGAGTAAGAGTGTATCGAAAATAAGCTATCCACAAACTTTCTTTCAAATTATGTTGAAACCCGATATTTTATTCATGCAAAAAATTGATCCTTTATTGTACGATGTTAAACTTGAACATAATGAAGACCGGATGAAATTTAAGTTATTCCCTCACGAATTTTCGAGCTTTGGATCGAATGCTCTTCATCAAGCTCCGGACAAGTGTTGCATCGCATTTTTTGGACGCTTGAGCCCAAATTTTTTTGAACTCCTGCATGTTTCGAGCTGCCTTACCAGTCTTCTTGAAGACCCTCTTCACGATTGCCCAGTAACGTTCGATGGGTCGAAGCTGAAGGCAATTTGGTGGATTGATATTTTTCTCAACGAAATCTATACCCTTTTCCGCAAGCCAATTGAGAGTGGTTTTGGCATAGTGAGCCGACGCTAAATCCGGCCAAAACAGTGGAGGTGTACTATACTTCTTATATAAAGGCAACAATCTCTTCTGGAGACACTCAGATCGATAGATTTCCGCATTTATAGTTCCGGTAGTGATAAAAAATGGTTGACTTCAAACCACAGGAATATATTGCTTGCCATACCAGTACCTTTCGACCGAATTTCTCCACTTGAATCGACCTGTCCGCATCGCTCACATCCTCCCCAACGACGGCAGTAAAGTATTGTGGACCTGGAAGGGTTTTTGAGTCCTCCTTTGCATAGGTCTCATCGTCCATCAAAACGCATGCATCCGGACGCTGCAAAAGACGCGAATACAATTTCCGGGCCCTTGTTGCTGCTCGCTTCTTCTGTTCTGCACTTTGTTTCGAGATGTTCTGCTTCTTGTAGGTCTTCAGGTGGTTTCGTCCCATGATACGCTGGATCATTTCGACACTCGTTCCTGCTTTTTCGGCCAAATCACGTATTGACATTGATTTGTTCTTCATGATTAGAGATACTACTTTCTGCTCCAGTTTCAGGTTGGAAGAACCGGGTTTTCTGCCTCTTCCTGGTAGCTCATCCAAAGAATAGTGCTCCCCAAACTAATTAATGATGGTTCTAACACTCGCATGATGAATTCCAAACCGCTTCGCCAACTTTCGCATAGTAATACCCTTCTCACCTAGCCATGTGTCCAGAACCTTAATTTTCGCTTCCTTTTCAATACGCGACATTTTGAAAACGCAGAATTTGAACCGCATAAACAAGTAAACAAAAGAAAGCTGACAGTCAAACGCACAGCATGCAGTGCTCAGAGCATAAAAAACCATCACAAATACATGTGTAGAACGCAAATGTATGTGGATAGCTTATATTCGATACACCCCTTTACACCTTTTGATATTGCAACTTTTTTTTCGGGTCTTTTTCGTTCTTTTCCTTTGCCCTAAAAGTTACTCCCTAAAAAAAGAAGAACTGTTAAAACTAAATTTCACCCTTTGACCAATAATCCAACAAATATGTCGCTTAATTTTTTCCAAAATATTGCTTTTCCGGTGATTGTTCACACTCTCACACTCTCATTTTGTTTGGTACAAATATGTGTTTAAATAGTGTTTGTCAAACCGGAAATTGAAATCCTGAACAAAGCCAAGCAAATTTATTCGATGAGGTTTTACACAGTTGAGCGGTTCCATATCATTTCAGCAACGAGTAATTTTCATATTTTTTGATTTGCATGAAACCTTGCATACAAGTTTTTGGGGAAGAAAAACGCCGTTTTGCATGCTTGGTTCACCATTTTGAATCTAGCCTTACTTATGAGAAGGGCCTATGAAAAATGCGCATGATATCTTCAAAAATTGTATCTCGGAAACGGTTTGTCCGATTGGTTTGGTGTCTTCGGCGAAGTTTTAGACAATTGTTGGTGCTATATGGAAAAAATATGCACAAGTAAAAAAAAAATTTTGGTTTTTGTGTTTTGAACTAAAATATAGATTTTCCCTTAAAAGTTACATGTCAATATTTTTTTAATTATCCTTATGTTATAGCTGACTAAAAAATTCTATCTAGTGCACTGTGGGTTGTTCTGGAGAAAAATAGGGTTACAAAAAAATTTTTTTTTTTTAAATTACAATTTTCAAAAAAGCTACTAAGAAAAGTCAAAAAAGTTTGTCACCCTAATTTTCGATGAAAGAACATCAAATTTGCAAGCAAAAAAATACTTGGTAACATTTTTCTAAGATGCACTGTTTAGAAGATATTACTGATTTAATATTGATTTTTTTTTTGATAACTTAATAAGTTTTGGCCCTTTTCGGGTATACTCCGTGTTTTTTCAGTTTCAAAAATATTTTTTTCGGAAAAGATTGGAAAATTTTGAGTCAAAATGAGACTGACAGTTTAAAGATTCGAGTGAAATTCTCTGCCTTAAAAGTATTTTGAAAAACAAGTTACAAAATCCCACTATCAGGAATTTTTTTATTCTTATTATTTTTGGTGTATTGTGTTGAAAAGTGCATTCAACTCTTGTCATATCGCCTCAACAGTTTAATCCATTTAAACTGGATGTGTTTATACTGTGCATATTTTCTCTCTATTGCCGAACATCTTCAGAGACATCAAACTGATGAGACAACTCGATTTCGATGATACACCTTTTTGAGAACTGCAAATGCAAGCTCCTCAATTAGCAAGATTCAAAAGAGCGAATTAAGCTTTATTTTTCAGGGATGGTGATTGTGCGCAATAAAAAATAACATTATATGTTGGATATCATTAGTTTATTTTTTATTCTGTATTTTATAAAATTATTGTTTACACAACTTTCTTAACAATATCGAATATTTTGGCATCATTGTTAGGACAGTTTGAATAAAGCTTTGCCTTTATTGTATTTTCTGATAGAGGAAGAATAGAGTGGAAGTTTTGAGTTCCTTGAATTGTTTTTGCATTATTATATTGATTATTTATCTGCAAAGACATATTTTCGTATTCTTCTGTAGTAGAAGTAACAAAATGACAACTTTGTAAGTTCTTCTTCTTTCGTTTGTTTGCCCAATTAAACAACTCTCTTGCAGTCTTTATCGGGTGTTCGCGTTCTTTGGCTAAACTTGCTCTGGTAGCCATGCGTTTTATCGTACTTCCAATAGCATCGCATGGAGCTTTTCCGTGCGATGTTGCGAAGAAATGCCATTCAGCGTCAATACCATACTTTGACTTAAATTTACAAAGGCTAGAAAAGTTTTTTTCGGTTTTTATACTGTGAAGCAGCACCATAAAAATAAATTTTTTTATGTTTTTATTTTGATCAATTTGTAAAAAGTTTATCATTTTATCAATAAACAAATTAACAGCGACTGAATCATGTCTTAGTTCTTCAGAAATTATCATGAAGCTAAAATGTTTAATTTGCATATTTTCAGTATAATATATTACGAAAGGATGGATTGTGGCCTGTTGCACGTTCCAATGGTGTGATTGAACTTCATCCTGCAAAATGAAGCTGTAATTTTCAGAAAAGTCACAAATAGCTAAAAATTCACCATCTTTCAAGTTTTGTTTTGTAGTTTTCAAAAATTGGATTGTTCGGTTTTTACAAAAATCATGCGGAATCAAACTTTCTAATTTTGAGCTGAATGAAACAAACTCATCGGTTTGCTTTACTATAGTTTCTAAATCACATCTGTCAGTGGTAACCCATTGTTCGAATGAAAGCTTTTCAACAAAGTTTTCTTCCAGTTGTTTCAATAAACTGTCTTCTAAAACTGAGGTATCTGGGCAGTTTTTACATCTTCGTAGATGGCAATGAGTTGTCTTATTTTCGCAAAGTAATCTATTCGTTAATATTTTTAGATCATTCAAGACATTGTATTTTTTTAAGCTATGTAGAATTAAATTGACATTTTCATGCGTAGTGCAATTATGTGTTCCTGTGATAGTCAATAGTTTACATTGCCTTAGCCGGAGGCTTGCAAATGATGAAAACCCTATTTTTACATTGACGTACATTTCATTAAAGCGATTAAAAGCTTCTCTCAATGTCATCATTAACAATCTTTTCTGAACAGCTAATCTCTTATTTCCTGTCTTTACGCTAACAAAATCTCTTTGGCCTGGCATTGCACGGCTTATATCATCGTCCTCAAAAAAATTCAAAACCAGTGCTTTTGTTTCATTACTCAAAGCTTTTCCAGAGCTTGAACCTTGAGATGAATCAAATACATTATCTCTTTCCTTTCTTGCATCTGATGCCATATTTCTACTGGTTTTAAATTCGTCTACAATTTTTTGTACTGACCATGATTTTGGTAACAATGATAAAATTGATAGTTTTTCTTGCCTTGTGGTTGAATTTAAAAATTTAATTTTCATATTTTCTATGACTTCATCAAACTCGTTTGCTTTTTCTGTTTTAGCGTCTAATTTAAAAAGATTTCTTCGTACACCTTCGACGATTTCAGCGCACTTTTTTTCAGGATAGTGAACATTTTTAACATTTTACCTAAATCTATAGGCGAAACACGAATAGCTGCTATTCCTCGGTTGAATATTTCGACGTCTACAGGCATCGTGAAGTCTTCATTTGATTGAATTGTGCTTAGCGTTGACGCTGATGGTATCGTGACCAAACTTTCATAGCTTTGCGAATCAGGTACATCAGGTATGGTCTGAACAGTTGGCATCCTTTGAGCCGCCGGCTACGCTTTGTTCTTCGTTTTGGGTGAGGTGAGCTCTTGAATCAATATGTAGACGGCAAGACGAACAAATACGAAAATCCTTGGTGTTCAGTGTGGATACCTTGGAAAATCCAATTGATTGTAGTTTTTGGATGATACCATCCGTGAGATATCGCAGCTCTTTCGAACACTGAATGTCTTTGAATGGGCGAATACATCTTATTTTACTCATTTTGTAATCTGTAACATAGAAAATATTTTCCAATTGTTAGTTTTGTACGAAAATATCACAAAACATATTAAAATGTGTATTTAAAACTTACCTTTGCACCAAAACGAGTTACACTTTCCTTTACAATTATTATGTTATCAAACAACACTGGATCTCGTTCAAAAACACAGGATTATGAGCTGAAATTACTATAATCACTATGCTACTAGCAACCTTTCTGCATTTACTGTTTGGTAGATACTGGATGAATTCAGAACCGAGTCAGACATTATTCTACAATATTGCCGAGATGTGATGAAGAAGAAGGATTAACAGTTGGTCAAAACAATTATTGATCGAAAGGTAGAAACCATCAGGTTAGAAAAGATGAACGGCATTACTTTTTCAGATTTTGTGATTCCTCCCCCTCCCCCTCATCATGGTGTTGGCAGTGTATTCCTTTATACAACTCCAAGGTCACAACTCGTACAAAACCTACTATTCACCGTTTAATTTTCGGAACGAATCCGGATCCAAATGTTTTTTCAGCTCTTCCATCTTCCATCTTCAATGAAACGATGACCATCTTACTCGATCCAATGTAATATACCAACTGATAATGTTTATTTTTTCATCCAAATATGGGTAAAGTGCTTTTACTCATATCTAGGTAAAATCACTTAACTCATATTGTAAGTTAAATTCAGCCACTTTTGTGAGTACAATATACCGATATAAGTATTGCATCAGTTACCCATATATGGGTGAAACAATTACCTTTTTATGGGTAATTGAGTCTTAGCGTGCATATTTAATTGTTTGTTTGTCTCGCTGCTTTGGTCTGACAGTGTTGTGATTAAGTTTGGGAGTTTTTGTAAAACTTAAAAAAAAACTATAAAGATCCAACTAAGTCCCGAGATCTTCGAAAAAGTCCCGAGGATTTAAGTGCAGCCCGAAAAACTTCTGAAGAGTCCATAGAATGTCAGGAAACTGCCGAGAATTACATGAAAGTCCAATATCTACAGTGAAGTTTCAAAGACGCCATGGATGTCCGTTGAATTACTTCTTCTCGCCCTCTTCTTTCTTAGCATTTCAAGCTTATTGCTTTCATAATTCGCTTATTACGTGCCCTTCACTTAGTGTTCTAAATGCACTTCCAAAGTTGTTAATTGAGAGCTTTCGATGCCAGGTACCATTTTTGGCATCAGTATGATTGTTTGACATTGATATGCTGCAGGTCTATGAAATATGTTTTGACCAATATAACATTACATTATAACATACAATAGCATAACTGGTAACATAAACACTGTCGGGGATACGTGACTTGAATGGATGATACACACAAGATCTTGAAAATAATTCCTTGTCGTTGTGAAGTCTTAAGAATTTATTCAATGAACTTTCCCAAGATCTTTCATATCCTTAAGGTGTGCGATAGATACCATAATGTCAAAATAGTCCTGCTTCCATGATCATAGTCAAGAATGCCATGAACGTGGTGAATTCGTCCATTTTCATGGTTGCACTCAGTAGCAAAAAAAAGTTGAGCGAAATTTTGCTTCCAAAAAATGCCATGTTCAACCTTCTGTAAGTTTGTCAATTCTCAAAATTTTTGGCTGAAAATTTGACAACACTATAACTAATGTATAGACCTTATGTGACCAAAATTTCATATTGCTTAAATCTATAAATTTGAAGTTTTCATAACATATGTGAAAAAAGTTGTTTTTGGATAGACCAACTTTAAATATCCGTATTTCTGTGAAAAATTTAGGTAACTTATTAGAAATTGCAATATAGCCAAAAAAACTATAGGAAATAATGTGGACAAAATTTGAACTGTTTCCATCAAGTGATTTGGACTACAGCTGGCGTCAAAGTTGACGCACCAACATGAGGATTTCCTGTTTTCCCCCGATATTGACGATGCTGAAATATCGGTGCAAAAAAAAAGCCGAGGAGAATTCATCTTATCAATACACATGATTTATTACGAGTGAAATATCCCAAATAACTAGTGTATGCCACGAAGAACTTAAAAATATGGCATACAGTATGAATTGATTTGTTAAAACTACGTATACAGTATTATACAGTATTATAGGACCGATCGGCGTGAAATTTTGTATGCAGAGATTTTTAGGGCCGGAAAATAATCTTATGATGGTTTGAGAACCCTCCCTTTACTGAAAAATCCATACAAATGAAACACAAATTTCTACACAACTCGAGAACTAATCAAGCAAAAGAAACCAAATTTAGCATGTGTGAGTTTTTGAAAGCAAAGAAAGTTTTTATGGTAGCTTGAGACCCCTCCCCTCTCTAGAAAGGGAGGCTCCCATACAAATGAAACACATATTTCTGTATAACTCGAGAACTGAGTTTTTGGAGGCAAGAAATGTTTTTATGGTAGTTTGAGACCCCTCCCCTCTCTATAAAGGGAGGCTCCCATACAAATGAAACACAAGTTTCTGCATAACTCTAGAACTGATCAAGCAAAGAAACCCAAATTTAGCATGCGGAAGTTTTTGAAGGCAACAAATGTTTCTAAAGTAACTCAAGACCCCTCCGCCCTCTGTAACTCGAGAACTAATCAAGCAAATGGAACCACATTTGGCAGGTGGAGGTTTTGGAAGGCAAGAAATGTTTCTAAGTTGACTCGAGCCCCTCCCTTCTCTGAAAGGAGGGCTCATATACAAATGAAACACAAATTTCGGAATAACTCGAGAACTTATCAAGTTAATGGAACCCAATTTGGCATTTGGAGGTTTTCGAAGGCAAGAAATGTTTCTAAGGTGGTTTGAGACCCCTCCGCCTTCTGGAAGGGTGGACTCCCATAAAAATAAAACATAATTTTTAGCATAACTCGAGAGCCAATGAAGCAAATGAAACCAAATTTGGCATGTTGAGGTGTGAAATGTTTTTTATAGTAGTTCAATACCCCTCCCCATTTTGAAGGGGAGGGGGGCTCCCCCTACAAATAAAAAGTAAATTTCTGCATGACTCGAGAACTAATCAAGTAAATGAAACCACTTTTAGCATATGGAGGTTTTTGGAGGCTAGATTTCTATATACATAAAAATGAATTTCTGTCTGTCCGACCCTTATAGACACGAAAAGTTCTGAACCGACCAACGTGAATATTTATATGAAGGGGTTTTTGGGGCTGGGGAAGGTTCTTATGATTGTTTGAGACCCCTTCTCTCTCAGGAAGGGGCGTTCTCATACAAATGAGACACACATTTCATCATAACCCGAGACCTAATCAAGCAAATCGAATCAAATTTAGCATGTGGGGGGTTTTGAAGGCAAGAATGTTTCTATGGTTGTTCAAGACCCCTCTCTTTCTGGGGGGGGGGGGGGGCTTCAAACAAATGAAACTCACATTTTTATTATAATCGATGAGCCCAGTGTGATGGTTCGAGAACTAAATAAGCAAATGGAACCAAATTTGGCATGTGGAGGGTTTTGAAGTCAATGATTGTATGGTGGTTTGAGAAACCACCCCCCTCTGGAAGGGAGGGCTCCCATACAAATGAAACACAAATTTCAACCAAAAAAGAGAATTATCCAGGTTACTTAAACACAAACCGTGTATTTCTCGGGTAAGAAGCATGTTTTGATAGAAGTTTGAACCCCTGCTTATTCAAGAAGAAAAAAACTCATTTCGAAAAAAAAAACCATAAACGTGACAGTTATATTAAATTTTCCTTCATTTAGTTGCAAGCGTAGCAGCGCACACCTTCCATGAGTTTTTGCACAGTGTCATCCGTCACCAATTTTGCAGCTTTCTGCCAGTTACGCCTGAAGCTTTTCTCATCAATTGCTACGCTATTCGTTTTTCGAAGATTACTCTTGACCAGAGCCCAATACTTTTCGATCGGACGGAGTTCTGGCGAATTTGGCGGATTGCAATAATTTGGGACAATATTTACACCATTAGCAATGTACCAATCCTTAGCCAGTTTTCCATTGTGGCAAGATGCCAGGTCAGACCAGAACAGCACCGAACCGTTGTGTTCCCGAATGAACGGCAACAGTCGTTAATTCAGACACTCTTTTACGTAAATTTGTCCATTTAGAGTGCCAGTCGTGATGAAGATGTCGCTTCTGAGACCGCATCCACATATTGCCTGCCATACGAGGTATTTTTTTGGGAACTTCGACAATTTTTTTTGCTTAAAACGATCAGCAACATTTCCTCTTTGCAACGAGGTATAAAACTGTAGTCCCGGTATCTGCTTAAAGTCAGCTTTGCAATATGTTTCGTCGTCCAATATTATGCAGTCGTATTCCTTCAGCATAGTGTCATATAATTTTCTCGATCGAGATTTTGCGCTCTTGTTCTGGCTGTCGTTACGATTTGGAGCAACACCTACTTTGAATGATTTCAAGCCTGCACTTTTCTTCACTTTCTGGACGAACGATGGAGACATTTTCACTTTTTTCGCCACATCACGAACGGAGATATTCGGTTTCTTCTTAAATTCTTTAATCACTTTCTTCCTTGCGACGAAACGAGAATCATGGTTACCTTCGGAACCGACCTTTCTCTTTAAAGTTAAGCGCTGCTGAAAGTTTTTTAGCACTTTAGTAACCGTCGATTTTGCGATTTTTAATGACTTGGCAATATCGCCGTGCGACATATCTGGATTTTCCACTCTTTTGTGCAAAATTGCTTCGCGCACGCGTTCTTGATTCGACGCCATTTTACTGAATAAAGGTTACTGTAGCCAAACGACGTCTTCATCATAGCACACATACATTAATATTCATGTAGTAGTGATCGGATTAGCAAAGCGTACACGGAGAAGACTGCATTAGGGCATTTCCGACGACTACTTTTTGGTGTGCACATTCTTTAAAATTTCGAGTCGAATTAGCAGATCTCTCAATCATTGATGCAATCACTAGAGAGACGTTTCTTTTTATTTGAAACAACATTTTTCTTTCTGTGTCAACAAATGTTTCGTTCTTTTGACAGTTGCGCGTATGAAATTGAATACGAAGGAAGCTTAATAAATACACTGATATATGTATGTGTATGTAAGGTAGCCACCATCCCTTCTAAGACCTTGTCATGTATGCAGCTCCACTTAATAGCAAGATCAAATTGAGTTGCTGGGTTGTATTCACAGTAACGCTGTATGAAGGGCCAAAAACGGTGGGGCGGACCCGTAAGCAGAGACACTTACGCGAAACCAGCGGGAACATAAGAATCTCCTTCCAACGATACGATCCAACAAATCGAATAACCCAATTCGCAATACTCATTAAGCTTTCTACGGGATGGCTTGTTAAGAAGGGCGCGTCACTCTCACTGAAATTGTTGGAGTAGAATTCACAGTACCACAATCGAATCGATAGGATAAAGAAAATGATACTGTTTGTTCCCTCCTAGACGCCGGTTGTCATACCACTCCATTGTCCAATTCCAGCTTGAGTGATACCCTGATGCTCCCTCCCTTCCCAATATATATTTAATGTCATATAGTAATGTATTAAATATAGTGAATTAATATTATAATTATAATAAATATAGCGAATGAATATTATAATGACAAATAATATAGTGAATGAATATAAGAATGAAAATAACAATTCCAGTTGTGGACCTGAAAGTTTAGACAATGTAGCTGCGAGAAAAAAAAAGATTTAAAATTATCTCATCAAACTTGGAATATCCATGGATAATCTGAAATTATATAGCAATAGAATAGTAAACCTAAAATTTTGATGTGCTGTTCCGTTTCCTTGCAATAATTTATGTAGTGAGTCTCATCGGAAATAGCGATTTTAATGAAATGAATTTAAATGTAATTATGTCACATCATTTAATATCATAACATAAAATAATAAACTGACGTTAAAATATAAAATAATAATACCAGCAAGCCAGTAAACTATAGTAGAATACATATATCCGTAACTAATCTGATCATCCACTCATCGAAAGACTTCCACTGTTGCAGTTTCTATTGAAATAAGATCTACTAAGATTAGAATTTGTTTTCACAATAATAGTCAGAGAACATAATAAGCGTAGGTACAAGATATATATGACATCTACTGGTGTGTTACTGAAAATAAATATAAGATGTGTATTAATTTCATAATAATATTGGAAAAACTGAAGACAGCTAATAATAAGGCAAAATAAATTTCAGATGAGTATGAATCTAAAAACTGAATCTTAATAAAACTAAAAAAATAAAAAAATAGGAATTTGAATTTTTCTATAGCTCTTGTACACCCATAACTGATTCCGCATGTCTGTGAAATAGGAAATGAATGATTGTAAACTGTTATGTTTTGAATTAATATATATTTCTGATGAAGAAGGAAAGTGCTTTTGTAAGTAGAATTTTTCGAATATGATCCTTTCTAAAAAAAAAAACAATAAAAACCTTCCTATCTTTTCAAATACATAACGTAAGTTAGATGAGCTATAACTGACAAGGATGCATAAATGCGAAGCTGAAAATGACTTATAAGAAAACATACAAAATGTAGTGAATGGATGTTATAATATAAAACGATAATAATTTCATTTGTATTTACGTGTCTGCAGATTGTGGTCCTGCTGCAATTGTATACAGACCCGCACATCCACCATGAACCTGAAAGCTTAGATAATGTATCATGGCCACCAGAAAAAAAAATGATTTTAAATTATTTTACAAAACTTGGGATATCCATGGATGATCTGAAATTGTATAGCATATAAAGAATAATGAACCAAAAATTTCGATGTGCTGCTCTGCTAATAAATGTGATATAACCACAATGGAACTGACTCTTAGCTTCGGGTCTTGATCCCTACTGAGCCCTTGCGGCACGTCAAGCCGGCCAGTTCAGCGCAAGGGAAGCTTAAAAAAACATAATATGGGAAAAAATGTGCCCCCCCCTTCTTTTTTTTTTTTTTTCTTTTTTTTTTTTGGTTTTAATAAAAATAAACTGTGTTTTTTTTTTTTTTTTTTTTTTTTTTTTTTTTTGTTTTATTTTGGGATGTGAAAAAAAGGAGTTTTAGTTGAAAAAAAAAAAAAAAATGTGTTGGGGTGGAAAAAAAAAAAAAAAAGAAAAAAAGAGTGGTGGGGGGAGAAAAAAAAAAAAAAAAAAAAAAAAAAAATATGGGGGGGGGGGGGGGGGGGGGGGGGGGGTGTGGGGGGGGGGGGGGGTTATTTTTTTTTTTGTGTGGGGGTGGGGTGGGTGGGCCTCTCCCGATCTGCACCAAACACGAACCCGCCGCTTTCGGTTAAACAGCTCGAATTTTGATTCGTCCGTCCAGAGAACCGTTTTCCAGAACTCTAGGGGCTTATCAGCAAGCCGTTTGACTTTGTTTGCCTTGCTGATAAATGGGCGCTTCCGGGCAAGTTTGCTATTCAACCCCTGTGCTACGAGACGGTGACGAACAGTTCGACCGGAAACTGATAACTGAAGGGTTTCCTGGATCTCGCGGACAGTTACCTTCGGGTTCTTCTTGACTTCGCGCATGATCTTGGTGTCCATTCTCACATCCGTTTTCCGCTTCCCGCCTCTGCCAGGGCGATCCACCACTGATCCAAACGTTTTAAGCTTCAGAAGAATTTTGCCAACCACTGCCTTACTGATACTGTACTTCTTAGCGACAGCCCGGTGCGATTCACTGTTTTGCACATTACGAACGACCAATTTTCGGATACACAAGGGAATTGCTTTCGAAAGCACTGCGTTCTCCATTTTTTTCAATTGAATCAAATGCGATCACGTATACAAATGCACCAGGTTGAGCCGTTTGCTTCAAAACATGTCAAAATATCAAAACATAAACAATCGAGGGGTCTTCCAATGGAAACTTATCGAAAACATATCGATATTATTTTGTCACTGTTTTTTTTTTCAACACAAATTGATTTTTTTTTTTCTTTTGTAAAACTCCTTTTTTTCAGTGTTCCATAAGTGAAACTTAAAAAGAATATAAAAAATAAAATAAGAAAAAAACTACACTGTGTTTACTTTAATTTGAACCAAGTAAATGAGAGAAATTGAATAAACGAAGAGGTGGGCACTTTATTTTGCCTATCAGTGTAATCCAGCAAATCCTCTGCTTGGGATGAACTGAAATTAAAAGGACCTCTTGTGTGCTTACCTTGAGCACAAGCAATGCAGTCTGCCATAGCTCCCATCTGCAATTCCATTCCATCGATCATCGTAATAAACTTCCGCATACTTTGCTGGTTCTAGTGTCCTAATTTCCGGTGCCATAGATATGTGTTGGCCGCCAGAAACGCCCTCTCCGATTGTTTGGTGTTCAGCTTCCCTAGCTACACTCTTCTAGCAAATCGGTTGAAATAACTGCTATACCACTAAATTTAGTCATAAACAGGTTGTTGCAACTAATTATGGAGGAAGTGTGCTGCTCGGGTTGTACATACCGTTTTCTTGCGTACCGGTTGCAACAATATCGCCATCCTCTCGATCTTCGCATCCATTGGGGCCTGTTCATAAACCACGTAGACTCGTTTTTGAAAATCTCAGACCACCCTCCCCCCTCGTAGACTTTTCTCCATACATTTTTTTGAAATTTTGTATGGAGCGTAGACTTTGGTCAGAACCCCCCCCTCCCCCCAGAAAAGTCTACGTGGTTTATGAATAGCCCCTTGGCTTTGAATAGAACGGTGAGATTCTTCGCACAAATCTTGCTTATTGACAACAAGTTCGTCGATAACTCGGGGATCATCCAGACGTCTTTAACTTCTAAGGGAACTCATTGTTTACAATTTGCTTTTAGACCCTAATCATTTCCTTGAGATTACTTGAGATTTATGCATTCAAGATTCTTTTATGAAAATATTAATAATTCTATAAAAATAAGTGTTGTAACTGAAATTCACGATATTGCATGCCAAATTAAGAGTTCAGTTTTTAGTTCAAGTAAATTCGAATAAAGGCGTACATTTAAGTATTTTTAGACGGTTCTACGAAGACTTAATTTTACATGATTTTTTAAGAGTGTATAATGTGCATAATTTAATTTCCATGAACTACTTGTCAATCGAAATGGAAAGATACAGTGCCATAAACTACTCTAGTTGAGAACATGAAGAAAATACAAGAAGCTGAGAACTTTTAACTTCCCTTCAAAACAAATCACTTTTTGAAAATTCAGTTGTATTTTATCTCAGTGTTTTATTTTCTTGTTGTGTTTTATCCCAGGCTGCCACCAGATGTTGGTTAAGGCCTTCTCACTTTCATATTTTTTAGAGCAGACTTCGGCCTCCAACATACTCTAGACAGCGAAGTTCATAGGGTTTTGGTCCAGCGAACTCGCCGGCCACTCCGAGCTTGAAATGAACCCTGGAAAATGCTCCGCAATCCAGAGTTGGGTTTTCTTCGCTTTGTGAACCGGTACCGAGTCCTGCTGGAAAACCCCATCCCTGGAAACAAAATGACGACGTGCCCACGGTTCAGCGACGTTCTGTAAAATTAGTTCCCGATATGTATTTTGTTTGATCTACACTTCTTCAGGGACAAAAATCAGCGGAGTCCAGCCACCATGGGTGATTCTAGCCCAAACCATCACCGGTTCAGCTTATTCATGGACTGCTGTACGGTGAAGAGTTGCTCGTCTGTAAACACGATATCCTCTAACCTTCCTTCCACGGCCCTCTTCAGCAGCGCCTTCGCTCTTTTTTCCCGTTCTTGTTTCTGCCTTACCAAAAGGTCTTGAATCTTCTGATCTTGTAGGGCTTGGTCTGAAGTTTATCATTCAGGATCAGACAAGTCTCCGTCCAATACGTTGAGATCCTCCGCCAATTTCGTGGCACTACGTCGAGGATTTCCCTTAAGGTGCCTCTGGACGATCTTCACCAGGGCAGGTTTCACCACCGTAGCTCGACGTCCCACATCAATATAGCGCTCCAATATTACTCTACGAAACACGGCTAAGGGTTATCTAAGATATTGCACATCAAATGGTTCAACGTAGTCTACGCCAATTGGTCGTAGGTTATACACAACCTCACTTAATTTAGCTCGTGAAAACGACAATGGATTTGTTTCTTTGTGGAGTCTGAGAAAGCAAGTCGATAACTTCCAGCTAAGCTCCTGTTGATTTCAGCTACTGCACCAGTTTGTTGAATGTCGTGAAATGAATTCTTATATTGACGTTCCTTCCTTCAAGGAAATGATTTGTACTTTTTAAGAGGCCACCTTCGTATTTAATGCCACACGCGCAACTGTCAAAAGTACTAAGCATTTGTTGACATAGAGAGAACATTCGTTCATTGAACGGAAACAATACAAATAGCTACGAGTAATTTGTTACCAATAAAAAAGAAACGTGTCTCTGGTGGTTGCATGAAATACTGACAGATCTACTTTATCGGCTCAAAATATAATTGAAAAAAAAAAAGCGCAACCACGGAGAGTTGATCAGCGTTTATTTTTTAATCCTATATTTTTAGGAAGAGCTGTTATTGAGTACGTGGTTGATCTTACTAAACCATGTTGACTCGTGAGAAGTGAGAAGTGAGAGCATTAATGTGCATGGGGTTCTAACTCTCGACAGCGCTTTAATTTCTATTTTGGGATAAATTAATGATTCCTGCCCATCCCAGCAGGAACATCAACATTTATGCGTAGGATTGAAGGGAAGCAGCGATTGGCTGGTCTTCACGAAATTCATTTTGTGCATTGTACAAAAAAGGTGTAATGATACATTTTGTCAGATGACAAGCAATAGAAATGTTTCAGCAATTTGCGAAACATTTGTTCTATATACAAAATCCATGTTTACGAAACGAGTGAAAGCTAATTTATGAAAATAAATTTTCAGTGTAAGCGAGAAAGTGTGACTTGTCACCGACTTCATCGCAAATGTTCTTCCAACACCTTTAACAGTGCTTCGGCGGTCTGTTGATCTAGGTTGAATACTGTTCTTCATGCTTCCGATAGGTGAATAAATAATTGATTATGCTCAAAAGGAAAAAAATCCGGAACTACAACTTTTTGTTAGTACGACCTTGAGTGATCGATCCCGAAATAAATCTTGAATAGCTGCTTGCAGTGAAGACATTTTGTTTTGCTACAAAACGAGCTTCCACCGATCCACCTGTGACCTCAACCGGACCGTTCAAGACCTCTTGTCGTGCGACGATGTTATTGATATTTAAATTGAGTTCCATCCCACAGTGGTTAAATTAATTTCGCGTAAAGAGGTAAGCCCTCAATCACGCCAAAGATCTCACTGTCTGCATGGGGAAGTGGGGTAAACTCGAGAAAATATATGGATATTCGCGACATCGTGTTTGCAACTTTGTTAATTGCGTTGAAATCTGTTTAGATAAGTTGCTTCACGGGGGGGTGCGCAGACTCTAATTTTGCGAACGTATCAAATTAATCTTGCACATCTTGAACGGCAATCTGGCGACATTTACTAAATATCAGGATTCACTCATATTCCGCTGAGTCAGATTAATGGTGGCTCATTGTGGCTTAATCACACGCCACTGGGATGGAACGAGTGGGTGACAAAAGCCGCTGATTGATATGCAAATGTTGAACTTTTTCGGTGCTGAAGTCTATTTCTATTTCAGACTGATTAACTAAATTTTTAAGGCGATTTGATACTTACGTAGGTAAATTCTCGCTGAACATTTCTAAAGGACCTAAGTAAAAATGGGAGATTATCTCATCCCTCGTTCTCTTTGATTACGTACGGCGCTGTCATTAACCATTGTAATGATTTCTTTCTACAGATCGGATGATAATGGCCAGCATATGCAAAGAAAATAACGAAAACGTACAAACGCGTCCTTTCGAAAAGTTAAGAGAAACTTCTTCTTATTAAATAGACAAGAATATTAAAACTCAAGAAACCAGAAATACTCTCGCTGAATAATCCATAAGTTACGATCACCGTGCTTCTTCTGATGAAGCAACTGGTTGGCCATTCTTAATTGTCCTACCATACAAATCGTCCATCAATTTCGCTCTGTTTTCAATTTATTGGTCACTTTTTCCTGAAATATTGAGTTTACGTCGGTAATAAGCCAACAATTTGTTATTGTTATTAAATGCTGCAGGTCGGCGATAAATCGCGTACCAAAGCAGGCTGCCATTTAAGCGACAAGTTCACGTTCCAGCGGCGGAACAACGGCGATGCGATTATGCGTGCATGTAAATGCGTCCGAGCGATACGATGGATGATGATGACATTCGCCTTTGACTTTGGCCGGCTCGAGGTAGGACCTACCCGACTCTTAATTAATTTGTAAAGTGCGTCCGTGTCCTGGGGAGGGCACATAGCGGCAGAAACTTTACGATGGGAAAACATGCTCCCATAACATTGGACCACCTTATTTCTGTTCTGATGGGAAATGTCACGCGCGTGAGCTATGAATAAATCAACATGAGCCGAGGGCAGTCAGTAGCGTTGTCTGGGTGACAAATTTTCAAATAGACTTCTAGGATTGAGGCTACTGGTTCAAGTTGACAATCGCAAGCCATCCGCGGCTTACATATACAAGGCAAACGCAATAGCAGCTAGCTGCAAATAATACCGCTTTTGTTTTTGATTCAGTTCCAACCTGGATCGGATACCAAGATTGAGTCGGCTTATTGTGTGTTTTGAATGTCGGTGTGTTTGACTATATTTGTAACACTTGACGGGTTGAGGTTTGCACTGACAATAACCGCCCAAACACAATGATAACGGAAACGGAACGGAAAAACGCAAGTTTGCCAGTTGTTGCAAATGACTTCGATATGTCCAATTAGAATCAGCTTGGATTTAGCCTGGTTTCTTTCCGACAAGCAGGCTTACTCTGATCGGGCTTTGCCGTTTTCCGTTGCCGCTATCATTGTGTTTAGGCCATAAGTTCGGGTATCGCAAAAACGAAAACGGTATAAGTTTGCGAGATCTGTCAGTTTGTTATACATGAGAGAAAATTGCAAAAGTTAAAATGGCGAGGTGTATTGTATCCGGTTGAAAAAACTACGAAGATGACAATATTGGACCGAAAAAAGTTCTTTTGATTCCCCAGGAACGAAAATTTCTGTCCTTTGTGAGAGTTTGTTTGCGGAGAATGTGGAAGAGAATTCAACATAAAAGCAGCCAAAATATGTTCCGACCACTTCGTAGAGGAGGATTATGGTCTCAAAAATATTTTGATTAAAACTGAATTTTCCAAACGCAAGCTGAAGGAAGGTGTAGTCAAGGCCAAATTTCGCCCGCAGAACCCTTTCTTCGTGTGGAGGAAAATGGGATCTTTTTTTAAAGTTCAGTTATTTGTGAAAGCTCAATCGAATCAACTTTAAAGAGCCAAGTTTTCTATTTCAATATATAAATTAAAGATCTTAAAAATAAAGTTGAATAAGCAAGAACCATTTACTCACGGCAGGCTTGAGGTAAGAGGAAGTAACAATTTTATGGATGGGAAGAGGGAGCGGGAGTTTAAAGTATCATTAACAAAACACATGTTTTTTAAATTTTTATTGAATACTTCTAATTTTTTGATTGTTGTTTTGTTGTATTCTCCATGTGCGCGGAGAATCGATATCTAATGATGAAATTTGTCGGAAGCAGATAATTTCCCATCAACATGAGAGGCTCTAGGAGTGGACAGTAATTTATTGCTAGAACTAAGAGAATTGAAGAGAAGTCATTGATAGTTCCGCTTAGAGTAACCTGGACGTGTGCCGTTTTAACTCAGTTTTGAGTCGTTTTTGACGCACTTTCGTCAAAATTGGAGATTCTCCAATTTGAGTATATGTAACTGGGATTGACAAGTCAAAAGCATCCATCTGATTTGAGTCGAGCACTCGACACTGAAGAAGTCTGTAAGTTGCAGACGAAATAGGCCTATCTGTCAAAAGATAAGCTATCTGTAGTGGAATTTAACGGAATTTGCTCGCGTTTACTAGTGATAGTTTAAAAAAGTGTTTCAGTTTTTTACTTTTTTTACAAAAAGTGATCAAGTGAAGGGTTAATTTAAATTTTCCTAGTTTTTCAATTAACATGTTTTTAGTTTTTTGCTTGGCCCGTCCTTTCGTATGAAATTTTCTCCAAACCGAGCCTTTGCTCTTTTGGTTCAGTTTAATGAAAAAAAAAAAAATTCAGTTCGGGTTTAATGAAAAATTTCTGTCGAATTTAATACTCTCGACTGAATGCCTCAAACAATCTAAAATGTACTATTTTTGATAATATGCGAAGGTTGTTCAGGATAAATCACAAATATTTCACTCAAACACTTCTCGGGGGGGTTTTTTTTTTCATTAGGGTGAATCAAACATTAAGATATTCTCTCCGGGCTAACTATCTTTTATTCATAACAGCGCCATTATAAAACTTTCGAGGCATTCTTTAGTACAGATCGAAACACAACAGTGCTGGCTAGCATACTCTACAAATAGTAGAATGAAAAACGTAATGGTGATTGGAATATGAATGAAAGAGAAAGTAGTCAAAGGGAGTCTCTTAATGTTAGATTCGTCCTAATGAAAAAAAAAAAAAAAACCCTAGACTTACTCTTTCATTGCAAAATTAAATTGGTCGTCCTGAAAAGGACGATGGTTATGATACGCTTAAGAAATTGATTTATATTTTCTGTTTATTTGGCCAGTGCCCAGCAGTACACCATAATGTGCTGTATTTAATCCGGATAGTAGTTTATTAAACCCCTCGTCGCTGCGAATGGCCGACGGCAAGATAGTTGGGATGATTCTATTAATCTAGTTATCACAAACATCGTTTTGCCCTGAAAAGTGCCCGGCTCCGGTAAGGCTTTGGAAGCGGATGCCGCCCGCGTGGATTATCGATTTTTACGACCCATTGTCACGGCAACAGGTCGAGCGGGGAAACTTGAAATTTTTTGCAGCGCTTCCTTCTGGTTTGTAGATGAGAGAGCGCAGGCGATAACTTGCGAGCCAAACGCGCAATCGCAAGAAAACGGATGAGATAAAGAAAAACCGAGAAAAAATCTTCGTAACGAGAGAGCAAAAAACACAACTGTACCACACAACACAGTGGCACCAATTGAACTGGAATATCCAAATGAAATCATTTTGGTTCAAATCGTGTGCTTTATATTGGTGTTGGTAGCATTGCCTACAAAGAAAAGAGGCATGATAATGCAGCACGAAGTAAATTTTATAAGAGGGGACGGGCTTCAGTTATAAAAACTAGACACCGGCAACAAAACCAAAATAATTTTGCAGCTCAGGGGTGTGGCTATTGCTGTATTAACATGGAATGAAACGAAATGAAATAAAAAGAAGAAGACAACTGGAACCATTTGCTACCCATTTTTGAGGACCCGGAAAGGGGAAAGCATATTTTCAACCTGTTCATGTGTAGATTTGTATGGGAGCAAAAGTAGGGCATTTTTTAGGTGGATATTTTCGAAATAACGCCCGAGATGGTAAGTAATGCCATCAAAAAAATTAAATGTATATTCTCGCCTGGACCAGATGGTATTCCATCTTCAGTGTAAGGAGTGTATCGAAAATAAGCTATCCACAAACTTTCTTTCAAATTATGTTGAAAACCGATATTTTATTCATACAAAAAATTGATCCTTTATTGTACGAGGTTAAACTTGAACATAATGAAGACCGGATGAAATTAAAGTTATTCCTTCATGAATTTTCGAACTTTGGATCGAATGCTCTTCATCAAGTTCCGGACAAGTGTTGCATCGCATTTTTTGGACGCTTGAGCCCAAATTTTTTTGAACTCCTGCATGTTCCCAGCTTCCTTACCAGTCTTCTTGAAGACCCTCTTCACGATTGCCCAGTAACGTTCAATGGGTCGAAGCTGAGGGCAATTTGGTGGGTTGATATTTTTCTCAACGAAATCTATACCCTTTTCCGCAAGCCAATTGAGAGTGGTTTTGGCATAGTGAGCCGACGCTAAATCCGGCCAAAACAGTGGAGGTGTACTATGCTTCTTATATAAAGGCAACAATCTCTTCTGGAGACACTCAGATCGATAGATTTCCGCATTTATAGTTCCGGTAGTGTAAAAAATGGTTGACTTCAAACCACAGGAACATATTGCTTGCCATACCAGTACCTTTCGACCGAATTTCTCCACTTGAATCGACCTGTCCGCATCGCTCACATCCTCCCCAACGACGGCAGTAAAGTATTGTGGACCTGGAAGGGTTTTTGAGTCCTCCTTTACATAGGTCTCATCGTCCATCAAAACGCATGCATCCGGACGCTGCAAAAGACGCGAATACAATTTCCGGGCCCTTGTTGCTGCTCGCTTCTTCTGTTCTGCACTTTGTTTCGAGATTTTCTGCTTCTTGTAGGTCTTCAGGTGGTTTCGCCTCTTGATACGCTGGATCATTACGACACTCGTTCCTGCTTTTTGGCCAAATCACGTATTGACATTGATTTGTTCTTCATGATTAAAGATACCACTTTCTGCTCCAGTTTCGGGTTTGAAGAACCGGGTTTTCTGCCTCTTCCTGGTAGCTCATCCAAAGAATAGTGTTCCCCAAACTTATTAATGATGAATTATGGAGAGTGTGAGCTGTTTAGTGGAATACCTGTAACTAGAAAATAAAAAGAATGATTAGTATTTTCTTTTTTTTTTTACTTCTTTTTTTGGTTTTTTTGGGAAGATTCGGGTTTTTGGTTTGTAATGTTCTTGCTTGTTGGGTGGCATATACTAATACTCAGTACTTGGTACGAAAAAAAAGCGTATCTGTCAAGATAAGCAATAAAGGTAGTTGGAATTAAATGGAACTTACTAATCATTCTTCTTATTTTCTAGTTATTAATGATGGTTTTAACACTCGCATGATGAATTCCAAACCTCTTCGCCAATTTTCGCATAGTAATACCCTTTTCACTTAGCCATGTGTCCAGAGCCTTAATTTTCACTTCCTTTTCAATACGCGACATTTTGAAAACGCAGAATTTGAACCGCACAAACAAGTAAACAAAAGAAAGCTGACAGTCAAACGCACAGCATGCAGTGTTCAGAGCATAAAAAACCATCACAAATACATGCGTACAACGCAAATGTATGTGGATAGCTTATATTCGATACACTCCTTATATTATGATATATGGAAATTATAAACCTGCCATAAAGATTGGAATAAAATTGGCAGCGGCTTTAAAATTGATTTTTAATGAGCCATTATTGAAAATTCTGTTTTGTTTTCATGAAAGCATCTATAAATTAATCATGTTTTGTGTTCACGCCTGATCATGGATACCTGGAAAGAAAGAGTTAATTATAAAATACATAAAATATGAAAAAAAAAAAAAAAATATATTATTTAAAAAAAAAGAACTATTAGATTATTGTAAAGTAGAATAATTACAAAACACTCCACTGTGTTAGGTTATTGATAAAAATAGTACAAGGTGGTGATGTCCAACCCCCCACAACATGACAGATTAACTTAGTTTCGTGTAACCACTTGCAAATCGTAGATGTCGCCCCGCAACGTAAACATTGGGGTCGTCCCTCGTAGATGCACCAATGTTTCTATTGGGGGGAGCATGTTTTCGTTGCGTCATGAGTGGTTGCAGAACAACAATCAAGCGTAGCATATCAAAAGAGTCTATTTTTATATTCATGATATAATTTCAGTTAGAAGTTATTTAAACATTGAAATAAATATTTCACGCGGCTTTCCTCCGAGCAAAGATACAACCGCAGCGTTTCGAAAGTGTTACACCGCGTTGTATATTGTGAACATTACGTCGCGCGGTGTATTGTATCAAATAAATCTGAGAATAATTGAAAGTTATTGATTGGCCATAGAAACCGTTTAAAAAAGTTTTTTTTTTTACTTTTTTTACTGAGGTACTTCATGAAAAAGATGACCATTTGCGTTGGGAGGAAGCGGATGTCAAAACTCATATATGTATTTACTATCTTCTTACGTGTGTGAGAGAGGGATTGAAAATTGCCGATAATTGCGTTAATTATAATAATATGTAGACTCATGTAGCATGTAGACATGCTAAGACACCTTTACCCATTACAACCCATTACTCAATTACAACGCCCATCAGCATGTTTTCATGCAACTATCACGGCACATATTGGATCAAGATTTAGTGAATGTAACCATCGCAACATCTTGATAAATTTGTGCATTGATTTTTACCTAAAGCTGCGACTGGAAAAACAATTGGTAATGCAAAGCACACACTCCGAAAAAAGCTTACTAAATTGATTCTTTTCCGAGGTGAGTAGCTATTTACAGTCATAAACGTGTATACCGTAGAGAAATATATGATAATAATAAATAAATGCAATAAGACAAAGTGTGTAAAATATATTGCAAAGAATGAAATAAATTCCTATTCTTCAAAAGAAATACATGAACGAACTCGATTTTGTCAATATCCGGCAAACTTACTAGCCAAAATTGATTATTCTGATGCATGATAAAGGGCATCGGAGGTATTGCGACGAATGGTGCATCGCTTTGTGAATCCAGCGCAATACCTCCGGCTTAAGGTATCTCATATAATTATCGAGACCAATCAATTTTCGGAAGTAGATTTTCCAGATTTTGACTGGTACGCGTATTTCTTGTAAATCTGTTGCTAAAATTTGCTCGAAAAGTAGAACTGCAACACAGCATTAGGAATGGCTTGTTTCAGTTCTATTTGTAAACTATAACAGCCCATACAAAGTAGAACAGCATTGGGATCGGCCTAATGGGCTCCCTCTTCCCCTTTGAAACACGTTTTATATGAAGCAATTAAAATTTTTGTACCGATTGTCACACTTAATACCGCCTCCTCCCTTCAGTGCGTGATGTTATTTATGTACGACACACTTTTATGTTTCCACGGGTTCCGTGGTCATTGCAAGCGTAAAATGTATCAAACTTTGCATTAACTTTTTATTTTTCTCAAACAATTTCGCATGTGATATCCGCATTCCGACCATTTTCGAAGATACGCTAGATTTTTTTCAGTTTGACACGTTTGACAGTACCACCGGACCAAATTTTTGAGTTTCAGTTACATTGTACTAGAAGTGTCAACTTGTTCCCGGGTTGGATGGCCGGAAAAGGGAGAAGAAATTTGTTGGTTATGAATTTGTTTTTTTGTTTATTGGGAAGGGGTTTTGGGTGGTGGGGGGGAGGTGTTTTGTGTGTTGTGTTTATTTTTTAGTCTTCAATAGCACTTGGATACACTCCATTATTTTGAGAATTATGTTCTTGATCATTCTGGTAACCGGACTTGTAACGAAATTGATGAATGATAAAATCACCATAAAGGGTGTTTCGATCAAAATTTGGTCGACTTAAACTTGACGCATTTCCGTTCATCGTGCATCCTTCATTTGGAAGATGTGTGCGTGTAGCATCATGCCTCTATTTTGATTTTGAAATTAGCACTTCAGTTATCAAAATGTCGTCGAAGGAAGAGAAGCAACGCATCAAAATTTTGCACGTGCATGGCGAAAATCCAAACTACTCTCACGCCAAGTTAGCGAAATTGTTGAATGTGGCTAAATCAACTGTTAGCAACGTATTAAAAGTGTTCGGTGAACGTTTGTCGACAGCCAGGAAAGCTGGATCGGGGGGAAATCGAAAGCCGGAGGCAACAACGACGACAAAAAGAGTTGCCTGCTGTTTCGAGCGGAACCCCAATCTCTCCGTCCGAGATGTCGCAAAGAAGCTGGGATTGGCACCTTCAACCGATAGAGCTAAAAAACGAGCTGGACTGTTGACGATAAACAAAACACGTCGGCCAAAGCACGATCGCGAAAGTTGTATACGACGATGCTGACGAAGTTTGATTGCGTGGTACAGGACGATGAAACTTACGTCAAGGCAGATTTTAAACAGTTTCCTGGACAGGAATTTTATACGGCAACCGGACGGAGAAAGGTGGCAGATATTTTCAAGCACATTAAACTGTCAAAGTTCGCGAAGAAATATCTGGTGTGGCAGGCCATCTGTACCTGTGGCTTGAAGAGCAACGTTTACATTGCGACTGGAACCGTCAACCAGAAAATTTATCTGAGCAAGTGCCTACAAAAACGTCTACTGCCTTTCCTGAAGCGACACAATTGTTCCGTTCTATTTTGGCCGGATTTGGCATCTTGCCATTACGGGAAAAAATGCCATGGAGTGGTATGCTACCAACAACATTCAAGTGGTGTCCAAGGACAAGAACCCTCCCAACACGCCAGAGCTCCGCCCAATCAAACAACATTGGGCCATCGTCAAACGAAACCTTAAGAAGACTCAAAGAACTGTTGTGAGCGAGAAACAGTTCAAGGCAAACTGGCGTTCTGCGGCGAATAAAGTGGACAAGGAGACTGTACAAAATCTTATGGCAGGTATTAAACGAAAGACCCGGCAATTCGCATTCGATAAAAAGGAAGCTTAGCTGAATATTTTTCCCGTATTCTGTATTAACTGAACTTGAAAAAGAAAAAGAATTTGACTTACTAATAAAAACTTTGATCGACTCACACACATTACTGTTTGAACAAATTCTGATCGGAACACCCTTTAATCCGTAGCCGACTTTTCCGAAAGAACAGCTTATCCGATAAGTTTTTATTCAAACGGTCCAATGGCTCCGAGTGGCTCTGCTGGCGGTGTAACGGTGCGGTCATTGTCAACTGACTGATGTTGTGGTTTTTTCATCGAACTTAGTTGATGGGTAGTTGGCAAATCACTCTTCAGAATGCTCAAGAAGTTTTGCTTAATATTTAGCTTAAACGTGCCGCTTGTTTTCTCTGTTTTAAGTTTGTTGCTAGTCCATCTTTGTTTTATTTTGTTATGACAACAATGGTATTACTTAATGAAGTTCAAAATGCTATAGTATATGCTGTATGCTCTCGGTTTTTGACTTCACCTTTGTGCTAGAAAAGGATATAAAAACAGCCAAAAGTAAAATAATTAATTTTACATCTTTTGCATTATTGAAAGCCGCTTTTAAACAAAATAGCATGTGCTTTGCAGTAATAAAGCCCTTGTAAATTAGAACAAAAGCTAAAGGGCAGTAGGATTGTTACTTGGGATGGTTTTGGAATGCAAAGATGATTTCAAAGCGTGCTGGCATTATTAATAAAAGGAGAATGGAAAATATACAATATGATTTAAGGGTACACGATCTTCAGTCGCACCCCCTCACTTCGCTATTGTCAGATTGACAACATTGCCTAGGCTACGCCAACCAGCGTCTCCATGTTTCAGCTGGCAGTCTTTTGTGATCATATGCATAGGCGTAGCCAGAGGGGGGCAGGGTGGGGCCGTTGCCCCCCCTAACTTTTGATTTTATTATTAGATTTTTAATGTTTGTTTCAATTTTTTATCATTTATTTTTAATGTTTGTGAGATTGCCCCTCTACCTCAATGAAAAAGCGTGAAGTTGCCTCGATTTTGTAATAAGTGGTAGCAAAAAAGCGCAAAAAGTGGACATCCATGAGATTTTTTTTTTAAATAGTAAAACCCAACCTAGCTAACCTAGCGTATCCTAAACAATATCTCTAGCTTTAATGTTAATTATGATTCAAGCATTGATTGGTTTTTTCTCGCTAGCTGAAAGTGGAGAAATGCTATTCCCAGTTAAATTTTTCGTTCTTGGCAATCAAAAAACTTAATATTTTAACCAATGTTATAGCTTCCGGAAGCCAAATAACACTAGATTGAGAAACATAATTCATAATTCATAGTTAGAAAGTGTATCAAAGGAAAATGTATATTTGAACTATTCATGATATGGGCCAAACCGATGAATATTACCCCGCTGATCAATAATATCCCGTTTAACGGTATTGTAGTTTCGTATTATTGAGAATAAAGGGTGTATTCGATAAAAATGGCACACAGAAAATCTTCTGTAACTTTTGAATCGTATGAGTAAAAAACCTAGAAATTTGAGTAGATCTTATCCATAGTGTATTATTTACATCTGCCAAGTTTCATAGTTATACATTCAGTAGTTTAAGTCATGTCGTCGAAACAAGAAATTGTCCGTGAGAAAATTTTGTGCACTCACAATCAAAATCCAGGGGCGTCCCACCGGTGGATTGCTAAAAGGCTTGGAATTGCAAATACAACTGTGTCTCGTGTAATAAGAACCTTCAAGGAGCGTCTGAGTGTCCAAAGGAAGGAAGGGAGTGGTCGTAAAAGTGGTCCAATGGACAGTAAAATGGCCAGGAAAGTCGTACAACAATTCAAGAACCGTCCAAACATGTCAATTCGAGATGTCGCTAAAAAGTCTAAGGTGTCAGTCGGTTTTGTGCAGAAAACCATGAAGCGTGCTGGGTTACATGTTTACAAAGTGCAAAAAGCCCCAAACCGGAATGAAAAACAAAACATCACTGCGAAAACCCGCGCCCGGAAACTTTACACGAAGCTACTCACCAAATCCGGTTGCATCGTGATGGATGACGAAACATACGTCAAGGTCGACTTCCGTCAACTTCCTGGGCAAGAATATTTCGTTGCCAAGTCGACGTTCGATGTTCCGGGGGATGTTCGAAAGAAGAAACTATCGAAATTTGCAAAGAAGTTTCTAATCTGGCAGGCGATTTGCGGATGTGGTGAAATAAGTGCTCCCACTTCCAGAACAATAAACGGTGCGATTTACACGGAAGAGTGCCTTAAGAAGCGTCTCTTGCCATTCATTAAGAAGCACAAAGGATCAACTCTGTTTTGGCCTGATCTAGCATCCTGCCACTACGCTCGAAACGTATTGGAGTGGTACCGAGCCAACGGAGTCAATTTTGTGCCAAAGGATATGAACCCACCAAATTCACCGGAACTTCGTCCAATTGAAAAATTCTGGGCAATTATGAAAACGGAACTTCGCAAACATCCCAAAACTATAAAAACAGAGCTAGAATTGAAGAAAATTTGGGTAAAAACAACAAAAACACTGGGAAAATCGGTTGTACAAAATTTGATGGGTGGAGTGAAAAGGAAGGTGCGGGCATTCGGGATGGGAGACGAAATTGAATAAAACAAATGTTGTAAATCAAAACTCATAAGTAGTTCTTCATTCCCTGAAAATTTCAAGAAAATCCGATAATCAGTTTAATTTTGATGAGTATATATGTGTGTGCCATTTTTATCGAATACACCCTTTATATGGGTCCACCCGGCGTTGTTTTGTCCGTTGTATAATGTTAAGTGTTCAGTCTGTGCAGCAGCTGGCTGAAGACGCTGTAATTCTCTCTCTCTCTCACTCTCTCTCTCTCTCTCTTCTCTCTCTCTCTGTCTCTTAAAAAAAAAGCTTGCCCCCCCCCCCCCCCCCCCTATTATAAATCCTGGCTACGCCTATGATCATATGACTCGTGGAGGCGTGAGGTAGGAAGTTGTGAGGACGAGAGGTCGGTCGCACCCTTCTTCGAAGTTGTCAACTCACCATTTGAAGCCCCGATCCCTAGTTTAGCTGATTTGGCCAAAAACTACCCCTGTATCCGAACTTTTGGTTGCTTGGGATATCAGGCTATGTGTACGCCTATGTCGATAATTCGAAGGCCTCTATAGACTACAATGAGCTTTCTTAACACATAATTATATTCTTGATCTTGTTTGGAAAATATACTGTTGATCAGCCTCACTTCGTCATTTAATATACATATGCTTTTATGTGACTTGTTTATTGAATAGATTCCCAGCCTTATTGATGACACGCGGCAGCCAAATTGATGTCTTCTATTACGAAAAGGGAACTCTAATAGTCAAAAATCTATAATCAGCTCATAACTATTCATAGGGAACGTGATTTATATCTTCATTTGTGCAAAAAAAAACATCCGAAAGCTGAACCTGGAACAAGCCCTCGCGATATCAAACACATGGTCTGTATTCCTACGCACGCACATTACGCCCATGAATAGCAGAGATGAAATCATAAATCTTAGATTTAAAAAAACACACAGCATGGACAGACTTAGAAGCACAGCTCTCGTCCCCATCCGAATATGGTGTGCTCTCCTTTTCCGCATTTCATTCTTTCTCCGTAATAAAACACTGATAAGAAAGTTGCGCATTTGGCCCGGACGGCCGACAACAGTCGTGTGTTTGACTTAGTTTAGAACCCCCATTTCCACGTCGGGCATCATTTGCACAGTTTTAGTGATTTGCGCGAGTCAATGTATCGAAGAGGAATGGCTCGGACGCCGAAATCTCCACTGCCGTTAGGCAGATTGATGGTGGCAATTTGTCTTACGGTTTGTGGTTCCCTGGATGCAACGGTTGATGGTAATTCGGTTGGATTGTAATCCCTATCGAGGGGATATTAAGCTTTAAAATTTCTTCTCTTTTTTTGTTTGTGCGCACGGCTGGCTTAAAGTGCCAACGAACTGTATTCAACACACGGATATTTCTGGAACATACGATCAGTATTGGGCGCTTGACGAGATTGGGAATCAGCGGTCCGAGGATGTGCCGATCGATTTCTACATGTTCATCGAAGTGCACAACTTTCAGGAGGAAATTGCTATGTTGCTTTCGAAGGAAGATCGATCATTTGAGTATCCGGATTTTGCGAGGACCTACGAAATACGGCTGGGGCATATCTACACGGTGATCTACAGGGAGACATTGAAGATGCAGGCCTATCATAGTCCACAGAATAAGCTGTTTCCGGGAGATAAGTTCAAGCTACGGATCCGAATCTTGAAGGAAGGTAACGTTACGGTTACGCTTGACGATAACGACAAAAAGCCCGTATTGAACGTGTTTGATCGGCAAGGACCGTTGGATATTCAGTACATTAGCTTTGGGTCCCGCATGAATGCTTATCCCATAACGTTCCACTTCAAGTGTGACCAAGAGATGCCAAGTACCGAAGGACCTTCGGCGGAGGCCCTCTTGGGATGCCCCGTTTGTCCCAAGCAGAAGTGTGAAGTGATTGTGAAGGCCTGTGCCGACAGTAATAAGGATGCAAGTGCCTTGGACCCCGAGAAGCAAAAGTACTACTTCTACTTCAACATGTACTTGAGTAAGAATAAAGGCAAGGGAACCAACCAATCGAATTGAATACCATCATCTGCGCCGTTTTATTAATTCAATAATTACAACGCTCCGATAAATAAATACCCACCAATTTATTAACACCGATCGGTTGTTTTTATTGTCCATAACTTCAATTCGACACGAGCATTAAGTATTATCATAAAATCAGCACTTTTGATCATACCCCCAATTAATCAACGTGGGTTTAATCGCTCTATCCTATCATGCCACCGGTTTCTTCGCCACCAGCCAGTGACTGGAGTCATTGCTTCCAAAACCGTACACAACCGGTACCCTTCCTCCAGCTTCCAACCTTCCAACCACCAAGAAAAAGTGTCTGATGGTGAAGTGCAAAAAAATTAAACTATAAAATTTACAGCGCCAACAGCAACTGCCTCTTATTGTCTTTCGTCCTCGGCTGCCCGTTGTAGGATAGGCTAATAGCGCAGTTATCACCGTTGGACCAGTTTGTGCGGTATCTCGATCTCCAGCATCTTCTGGAAGTGGAAAGGGTGTGTCCCCATGATTCTAAATACCAACAAGGACGTTATCAGAGCAAGTACCCTTTCGATCCGGAGTAGGAGGCTGGACCATTAAAACTGCTTATTGACAAATGGTATTCTTTCGTTGGGGTAAATTGTTTTTCTTCGGCGCATTCTTCTGGCTCCCAAGAATGTTGCTGGCGTTTGATGGGTTGTTTCTGCATACACTTATCGGGTTTAATTGGACCGGTATGTTGAGGTATGTCGAGCGACTTCGAATACCTATTTCATTATCATAATGGAATGCTGAAAATTTATGTTTCAATCAGGATTTCAGTAGTTTTCAGTGCATCGGTTCCAGCTATGGTAGCGGTTCCCTAACGTGGCAAAAAGTCAAACTGCGTACGTGTCTTTGGTATGAGAAATTAGGTATTGCTTAGTCGTACGAAAAACAATTTGAATTCAAAACTATCTTTGATGATTTTTTATTTGTTTGCTATCGCGATTTTTAGCATCGAACTGATTTATCTTCATCTCCATCAAGTATTTACTTGGGCAACATTGGTCGTGTCATATGCGAAGAAAGGGTCTAAAACTTCAGCCTACTGCTGGGGGAAAGACACTGAGCAATCCTGAGTAAATCTGAGCAATTATGAGCATCTCTTATTCACTGGATTCATATTGTGCTATTCGACACTACTACCTTTTGTAAAGCTTGGTTTGACAGTGAAATTACATAATCAAAACAAGAAAGTTCTGTCGTGAAGGGTTACCGTATCAACGTTGTGATGATCCTCACCCGCTTGTCATTAAATTAATATGTAATTGATAATAATTTGTGTAGATTGTGTTGTTTTTAGCTTGGTTGGAACTTGTGTCGGTCCCCCAGCCCACGCACAGCCCATTGCCAGCCCCATCTACTATTCACCTGAAGCCGAGCACCCCGTATGAAAATGCAACTCTAAGTATGCAACTTAAAATGATCCTACAGAACTTTCGCTTCTGGACTCCGAATCAGTGTCCGCATACCGACGCAATCTTCTTGAAAACGACTCTATCCGATGTTTGTCCAGCAATGCTTTCCACAGTCGAAGCCAACGTTGAATTGGTTGGGTCAATCAATCCGTACAATAGGAATATATGGCATTTAATGACTGCTGAACGGATCACCTAGAAAAAGAAACCATGCCGGATCGACCAATCGCAAAACGGGAGTTTTCAATATTTGCGGTTGGTCGAACAGGCTTGTTCTCTTTTTGGGGGGGTTCCCTCCTTTTTTCGTCTTCCTCCAAAAAAAAAAAAAAAAAAATAATAAAAATTCTTCTTGGGGGGCATATTTGTTGTTAAAATTTTTCCGGAAAATAGGAGTTTTTTCTATTACATTAAAAAAAAATTTCCCAACCCATTAAAAATATTGGGGTTTTGGTGGCAGGGGGCCGCGACCACCACCGCGTTTTGAGACGGTGGGGAAGATTTGTTATAGTGTAAAATATAAGTGTAGAAGCGTGTTGGCGAACGGAGTGTTGATCAAATATGAGGGGAGTTGTTTTTTTGTTGTGCTTTTTTTTTCCCTTTTGGGGGGGGGGAAGAGAAATGTGTGGTGTTTGTGTTTTACCCGCATAACGAAAAACAATTTGCAATATAGTCAAAACTATATTTCGAATGTAAGATATATTATCACATTTTATGTTATTGTTATCCAATAGTTTAATCTCGCTTTCACCATACAACCTCTACATTAACACATATTGTTAATGTTTGCCATATTGTCAATGAAAGGTTTCTTATTGTCTGCACGTGGTCTGAATTATATACCAACTTTTTGGCATAGAGTACAGCAAAAATTTTGTTCGTGAAAATAGCCAATTTTATATGGTAACCTAACTTAACCGCCTATTCAGCATATAGTTATTTGGCCTTTTACCATCTGAAATATTGTTAAAACTATATAGGTTATTGTTAGTTTATAGTTTTCAATTATAAGGGTAAATGTCGTAACAATAACGTAAATGGTCGTCAACAATTAGAAATAAGGTCCAGGAATGGTTTGTGAATATGCGGGAAGTTACTCACGAGGAAATCCTTTCCCCTGGCGTCGGCCTGGAGGGGGCTTTTTTAATTGTGGGGGCAGAAAAACGAAATTTTGTAGGGGGGCGCCGAGAGAAAAAAAGGATGTTGTTTTTTGTTTATTTTTTTTTTGGGGGTTTTTTGGGGGGGGGGGGTGTGAAAATTTTTTTGGTGTGAGGAAAAAAAAAATTTAATAAAAAAAAAAAAATTATTAATTTTTTTTGGTGTTTGTTTTTTTTTTTTTTTTTGTTTTGTTTTTTTTTTTGTTATGAACTATAAACTTTTCGATAGATTCAGTTGGAATTTTCCGAAAGTTCAAAGAATAAATACCCACCAATTTCGATAAACGATAATGGAGATTTTCTTTTGAATCTGATCGAATTTTTCGTCATGTTAGCCATCGCTTTTACTAGCACATTTATTGATATTATTGTTAATTTCACCGCAAAACTTTAAATAAAAATTTCCATTCAAACGATTGCACATTACTGCTTGGCTTATTGCTACACTGTGGCTAGTTTCTAGAGCCGCACATACATTTATGGTGTAACTTGTAAACCGGGTATAAAACTTCATTTCTCCTTGTAATGTGTTTTAAATGGATTGGTTTAAGAATGAAATTCAAACCTAATTTGAAAATTTCCAATTGGAAATCCTTTATTGATACAAATTCATGAAATTAAGTGGCTATTTTTTAAAGCCGAACTTTTGTTTTTTAATGGATACATGTCAAAATATTCATTTTTCTGAATACTTTCTGCATTTTCATAATTAGTTGGTCCCCCAGCACGATTACCTGGAAAATCCTTTTGGGCATACTTCCAACCAAGTTCATTGAAAATTTCCATTTCAAAATCCCCCCACGCTTCCGAAACTGCCACATTAAGCTCAGCAATGCTGTTGTATTGCTTTTTGTTGGCATAGATCCGTCAAACAATAATTCCTCGGAGTTTTCCACTGGATTTAAATCCGGACTAAAGCTATGTCCATTTAGAATCCGGAATAATAAAATCATTTGTATCTCGGTAACGGATTGACATACAAATATGTTTAATATATCAAAACAAAGATAATTTACTGTACTTAAAGGAACAAATATCAATTCAAATCATTTCTCTTCGTTTCTAATGAAAATTCGCACTTTCTTCTTTATTCCACCCATCAAACGCTGCACACCTCCGGAGTCAACTTCCTTGGCACATTTGTTCTACATTCTAGTCATCTGAGTCGCGTCCCGAGCCGTTTTTCCACTTTTCTTAAGCTTCCGCTTCATTATTGCCCAAAACCTCTCGATGGGCCGGAACTGCGGGCAGTTGGGTGGATTTATGTTTTTATCGATGAAATCTACGTTATTATCGCGGTACCACTGGATGACTTCCCGGCTGTAGTGGCAACTCGCCAAATCTGGCCAAAACTTCACGGGACCTTTATGGGCTTTAATGGAAGGTAGTACGCGGTTTTTGAGGCATTCTTCCTTGTACAGCTTCGAGTCCATCGTCTTATTCGTCACGAACACTTTGGTCTTTGCTCCGCAGCTGCATATCCCTTGCCAAATCATCAGTTTCTTTTTTGGCAAATTTGTCCATAAAAGCAAACTTAAACTTCGCAGGAACATCTCCTCGTGCCGTCGCTATGTAGAATTTTTGGCCAGGAAGCTGTCCGAAATCCATTTTGACGTAGGTTTCATCGTCGATGAGCAGGCATCGTTGGTACTTCGTCAAAACCCTTCTGGTACAATTTTCGAGCTCGAGTTTTAGTGACGAAACTTTGCTTCAACGTTCTGTTTGGTTGCTTGCTGGCTCGATAAGAACGATATCCTGCTCGCAAACGAATTCTTCGAACAATATTGCGAGCAGCAGCGTATTTTTGGGCGATTCCATTATCTGATAGTCCAGAGTTTGCTCTGACGGTTCTCAACACCTTCTGGTTCAGCTTGCGGTCATATGTTCCACTACGACGCTTACCTTGAGGCACTCGATCCACGCCCGTTTGCTCCCTGAAACGTTTGAGCACATCATACACGGTTGATTTGACGATTTTCAACGTATTTGCGATTTTTATTGCGGACCACGTTGGATTATCAACTTGGGTGTGCAGAATTTTTTCTCTCCTCTCGGCTTCCACCTGGAATAACTTTTGACTCACTGCACAAAAACCGTGAAATTTATACCACAGAAAGTGGGCGCCTAGGTAAACAAACCGCTGTAAAATAATTCTTGCAGCGATCACTTTTCGTGCCGCTGCAACACAATAAGTGATTTCGGATTCTAACTGGACAGAACTTTTTCGGTCATTAAACCAGGATTTTGTAGCCGAACTGGTGTGAATGCTGGCATACTATAATTGTTATATCTGTATTCTCCGTACGTGAAGTAACCGTTATGATGTAGAGGGAGATGTCCGCTCATCACCATGAGGCACCAAGAGTGGACAGTAATGTTTTGCTAGAATGAAAGATAACATGTGTAACATAATTCCGGGGAATACTTTCAGGCGTTTATTTGACAGCATTAACAAACACACAGATGTCAACCAATGTACTTGTCACGTTCATCTGTGTTCCTACTGAACTGTCAAACTCAAATTGCGCAGTAGTTTCCATTAAAAATGTCGTACAAGCTGGATTTACGAGCACAAGTCGCCAACCTTTTTGGACGACTTAGTACAAGTGAAATTTTGAGCGTGTTCAAAGACGAGCCAATATCAAAATCAACAATATACCGTGTTTTGAAAGATTGTCGTGATGGTAAATAACCGGAAAATAAAAAGAAAAGTGGTCGCCCAACAAAATTGAGTGCCAGAACAACGAAAAAACTGCTGTCAAGCGCTGAAAACAAGGTTGGCCAATCAACACGCAAATTAGCACGAAAATTTCAGGTTTCAAACATGACAGTCCATCGGATTTTGAGAAAACATAACGTAATCTATCGGAAACGTCAGCGTGCACCAAAATATACACAGCAACAACTCGAAAAAATACCAAAATGCTGCCGTGCACTTCGTCGCGAGCATTTTGCAAATGGAAAGTGCATAATTTTGGATGATGAATCTTACTTCACGTTTTCGCACCATGAATTGAGTGGCAACGATGGTTTCTATACTGCTAACATTAAAACAACACCAGACGATGTTAAATATGCCAGCAAATCGAAATATGAGCCAAAGGTGTTAGTGTGGGCAGCCATGTCATCGAAGGGTATCTCGGCGCCTTTGAGACGCCCAAACAAGGCCAAAGCTGTCAATTCTGACGTGTATATCAGCCAATGCTTGCCGAAATTGAAGCAATTCATCAACAAATATCACGCTGACAACGAAATCATGTTTTGACCGGATCTTGCAAGCTGTCATTACGCGAAAAAAACATTAGATTGGCTAACTGAGCAAAACATACCATTTGTACCTCAGGCTCGTCCAATTGAAATTTTTTGAAGTGTTCTCAAACGTATGGTGTACGACAATGGCTGGGAAGCTAACAATGAGCAACAATTGGTTAATCGAATCAAGCGGAAGATGAAAGAAATAGACATAGACACCGTCCAGAACCTGATTCAACATGTTCGCCGTACACTGCGTAAAATCGAAGATAATGGTCCATTGAGCGTACTGTAAATATATTTTTCAACAATTTATTAATAGAATAAAATACCCTGAAGAGCATTTTAAAATCCGATTGTTTGATATCAAGTACCATGCTTTTGAATTTTTCCCAGGACTTATGTTACATATGTTATGAAGAGAAAGTGTTGAAAGTTCCGTCAGTGTACGGTAGGTTGAAAATTGAACAGAAGTTTTGAAAATTGAGCGAAAGGGCATGGGTAAAGTAGTATTCGAACCTAGGACGTTACCATTGCCAAACATCCCACTGCGGGGTAGGTCAAGGCACGGACGAATCCGCCACCTTAACAGGCAATAGTAACATGATGGATCGCTCTCATGTACCACTGATGGCTTGTGATAGTTTCTAGCGGTAGTTTGTACAGACGTACAAACGTTGTTGCATACATGGCATTATCTTGTTGAAACAAGATTTTTTTTTGCGATGATACTTTGCTTTGAACGGAACTAAGCAGCTGTTAAGAACCTCAATATAGCCCGTCGAGTTCATCTTACATGATGTGAATGGCAAATCAAGCTTTCCTGTAGCACAAAATCCAAGCCAAACCATTGGAGATCCTCCTCCGAAATTACGTCTGGAGAAGTACTCTGGTTCCTTCCGTAGATCTCGCCAATAACCAGTAAATCCATCGGAACCATCTAGATTGAATTTCATTTCATCGGAAAAGATCACCTAGAGTTGAAAAACGAACATTTAAATAATAAAAAATTGAACAAATTGTAGTTGGGTTCATGATTTAAAAAACATGAAATTAACAAAGATTTTGCCGTATCCCACTGGCGTGCCATGTTGAGAGTAGACTTGATTTTGGAGGCCAATTTCACAATGCTTCGCTTATCCCTCGGTGATACCTTCGATTTTTCGGCTCTTGTTTGGTCGTAGCATATTTTTCTGGGTTCTTCAAATACTTTCGTATGACTTTATCCGAACGGCTGATGGCTGGCCCACAATTGATACGTTGCGGATGCGTTTGCGTGAATTTGACAGTTTTCCCATAGGTTTTCTGTCAAATTTACGTCAACGGAACGCAAACGTATCTATTGTGGGTGACCCTTGAGTCTACGTCCGATTTCTCTAATTGAAACGCCTTCCTGCTTATAGGCTTCAATCATTCCCTTCTCTTTCTCACTCAAAACACTTCCTCTCGGCATTTTAATGCAAATTAAGCAAGATTTACTTTATAAAATTCTACAAACCAAACAATACCTTATGCGCGGCTAGAGAAAATGGACGCTCAAAGTAATAAAAACACGTTTATTTGACAACTGTAGCACAAACACTATCAAAATACAGTAGGCCAAACATACGTTTCACTATAACAAACAGACACACATCGTTGCATCATTAACATCGCAAGGTGTGTAAAATTATGGGTGCGGCTATAGAAACTAGTCGCAGTGTAGTAGACTAGTTAGAAATTTTAGAAACAAAATTGTATGAGAAAAAAATCTCATGATTGCAGGATGCTTTGAGAAGGACAAGAAATCTATTGATAGTTCGTTTCTTCTCGTGATAGTGAGATGACCTGTTCTTTCATCGTAGCGTGACGGCCATGAGATTTGCCAGCACGGATTGCAACATTTTCTAGCTTGCTCAATCTATCAATATTTACACTAAGTTGCAAATCTCAGGAATTAGTATCCATTTGTATGTTGGGAGGAAGCGGATGTCAAAACTCATACACATATATACTATCTTTTTACGTGAGGGAGAGCGGGATTTGAAAATGGCACAGAATTGATACAGATTTTCAATTAAATGTATAGGAGATATGTCGAAGAACTCCAGGAACTGAGTAAAATACCCTACTACAGATTCAGCCAGTATCACCTGGAAACATTCACACTAAAAAAAAAGGAAAACTAGAAGAAACGCAATTTAAAAAAATCTCACGATTTAGCTCAACGTAAGGGTTTGCTGCTGTATCTTTATGTGCTTTGTAGGGTATTTCAAAAATCCGTTGTAAATAATAATAGGAGTCAATCTCAATAACATAATATAACTTGACCTTCGGGAATTATATTGGATGCTCGCCCTTGTCCATTAAAATTACAAGAATTTTCATGTGAACTGAAAGACCTCTCTTCTTCGTATAATATGCGCTTCAGTTATATCTTGACTCTAGGCAGTCATAGACGTATGAATTTTCTTCCTGCGGCAGTAAACTGAAGAACACATTTTTTAAATCAGCTTTTATCTGCACACTAGCAAGCCACTGGTGGTTGCCAAACCTCACCCAATTACACAGCATTAATAAAGTCATTACGCTTGATGCATAAATTATGATCTATATTAAAAATATTGTTTCCGCAAAGAAAAAGAGGTAAATTAATCCTTTTCACAAAAGAGTCGACCTCATACATGCTTTAGCGCCCCCTGACTATAAACCTGGGGTAAAACGAAAAATAATGGAAATTCATGTCTCAATTCGTTTCAAGTAAGATTATACATCTATTGAACATTTACATCGTCTTGAAATATTACATCAACTTGATATGTGGCACAATAAGGTTACAGTCCAAATTTAATTTGGTTGATGTAATTTTTCCCGCAACAGATTAATAAATCATAAAAGCCGCTCCATTTATGTGCATTCTTTTAGTCATAAGTTTACACGATTTTCTTGAAGTGTGTTTTTTATCAGGGCAAAAGTGGGCAACAACAACAATCTAACCACTGTGCAGCTTAAAGCAGCATATGTACAAAAGGTTGATTGTGAATAACAATGTCACTTTATCGGCATATGCTATTTGCCAAAACTTCGATGAATTGAACATGCTTCATGCTGAAGAAAATTCTGCGTTCTACTTTGAATCAGTGAAGAACTCATTAACCATTGGATACGATGACGAAAATACAGGTGATGATGAGAATTCTGCTGACATGGTCGGAAATTCTCAAACGGATGATGAGTTTTCACTTAATCCGAATTCCGCTACTCGCGTTCAGAAACAACTAGTTGGAAAACTTAAGGGTGAACAATGCTTGCTACAGGTCATTCGGGATCCCAGGGTCCTTCCTTGGCTCAGTCGGTAAATGCACAGCTACAAAGCAACACCATGCTGGAGGTGGCTGGGTTCGATTCTAGGTCTGGTCTAGGTATTTTTCGTTAAGGAAAATTTCTCGACTCCCTGGGCATAGGGTATAATTGTACTTGCCACACAATCATACTAATGCGAAAATGGTACTTGGCACCGAAAGCACTCAATTTATAACTGTGGAAGTGCATTTAGAACACTAAGTTGAGGGCAAGCAATAAGTTAAATGTGGAAGCAAAAAGCAAAATGTTGAAGAAAAAAATAGGTCATTCCGAATACTTGATAAATTCAACATTGCCAAGTATTATGCGAAGCTGGAAAACAGGATCGTCATGACAATTTACAACGCCGAGCAGCTTGTTTTCATGCAACTACCACGGCTCATTTTGAATCAAGATTTAGTGAATAACCATCGCAACATCTTGATAAATTTGTGCATTGATTTTTATCTAAAGCTGCGACTGGAACAATATGCTAAAAAATGTGGTAAAGCAAAGCACACACTCCGCAAAAAGCTTATTAATTTGATTCTTTTCCGGGGTGAAAGCGATTTACCTTAACAGTCATAAACGTTGTTTACCGTAGAGAAATATATAATAAGATAAAATAAATGCAATAATGTAAAATCTATTAGAAAGAATGAAATTATTACCTATGCTTAAAAAAATACATGAAGGAACTCGATTCTGTCGAAATCCGGAAAATCCGGAGATATTACGATGAATGGCGCATCACTTTGTGAATCCAGTAAAATACCTCTTATTTAACGTATCTCATATAGTTCTCGATACAAAACGGGTTTCGGAAGTAGATTTTCCACATTTTGACTGATACAAGTACATTTTGTTTATAAATACCCAGTTCGAAAAAATTGTGACGCTTAATGAAAAACCGTTGACACGACTTAATTTGTTACATGGAATATCTATGATGACGTTACATTTTACAAAAAATATAATCGGCTCTACACAAAGAACTTTAAATTAATGATTTGGCAAACAATCTAATAATCGCTTTTACCTTCCAAACGTTATTTCACTTTCAGAAATATTCAAACGGCTAACAAACAAATGTTCAAAAATAATGGACTTCATGTTTGAACGATCCCTTGAAACTCTTGCGCAAGTGATTATTGACCGCTCTCCTTAGGAAACGCTAATCGGCTCCCTCTTCCCCTTTGAAACACGTTTTATATGAAGCAATTCCAAATTTTGTACCGATTGTCACACTTTATACTTCTCTCTCCCTTCAGTGCGTAATGTAATTTATGTACGACACTTTTTTATGTTTCCACTGATTCCGTGTTCATCGCAAGCGTAAAATGTAACCAAACTTTACATTAACATTTTTTATCGCACACAATATCTGCATTCCGACCTTTTTAGAAGATACGCTAGATTTTTTTTTCGGTTTGACACGTTTGACAGTACCACCGGACCATTTTTTTGAGTTTCAGTGACAATCACGCTCATCTGGATTTACCCAAAATTGAATAAAGGTAACCCAAAATCATAAAAATTGGAACAACTCAAAATTGGGTAAGCGGCTTGAAACCCAAATTTGGGTAAACCTACGATTTATTTGATTTTGGGTTAGCTCTACCCATTCTTATAAAATATAGTTTTTATGGAAATTGGGTAAAATATTGAAATAAAAAATAACCCAGGCTGCTATATTTAGGATTTTTCTTTTTTATTCTTTTGAGAAAAAGTTAGTCAACGTTGTAATTTTAATATATTATTTGTGGTTTGGTTATACATGAATAAAAAGTTCACATGTGATTGAATTTGCTTAAAAATATATTTTTTGGAAGAATTTGATATTGTACCACAGAGAACAGACATTGATGTCCATATACCTTTTCTTGAAAAACGTGTGTAAAAGTATAGGGAGGGCAGCCGGTATAAGAAGCAAGTGCAGAGAAAAACAAACAAAACTTTTTAGGTTATGTGCTAGGCTTTTTATTGATAAACATTGACATGACAGTTATCGCACAACTGCAGCGCCACCTACCAGGAGCATAACGACATACATTTGAAATTTCGGTTTAAAGTTTTACACAAGAAGCAGACCGAAGATGAACGTCTGTTCTCTGTGATTGTACTAATATCGGGCCGGAGTTGGAAAATCACGTTCATCCTTTCATTCATTTTTAAATTCTTTCATAAATTCACACATTCACACAAACAAACATACAGCGAGCAAGTTGACCAGATAGTAGCCCAATCCCTGCACGGCACCCACCAGCGAAATAAACGAAGGGTACCCGCATAACGAAAAACAATTTGCTATATAGTCTAAACTATATTTCGAATGTAAGATATATTATCACATTTTATGTTATTGTTATCCAATAGTTTAATCTCGCTTTCACCATACAACCTCTACATTAACACATATTGTTAATGTTTGCCATATTGTCGTTGAAGGGTTTCTTATTTTCTGCACGTGGTCTGGATTATATACCAACTTTTTGACATAGAGTACAGCAAAAATTTTGTTCGTGAAAAAAGCCAATTTTAAATGGTAACCTAACTTAACCGCCTATTCAGCATATAGTTATTTGGCCTTTTACTATCTGAAATATTGTTAAAACTATATAGGTTATTGTTAGTTTATAGTTGTCAATTATAAGGGTAAATGTCGTAACAATAACGTAAATGGTCGTCAACAATTAGAAATAAGGTCCAGGAATGGTTTGTGAATATGCGGGTAGCTCTCCTCCAGCAGTTGATCCTCGTCAACACTCATCGTGGTGGCCAGAACCCAGTGCTGATGCGCATTCTTCACGCATTCCGGGAATTCCGTGGCCGTCAGTCCGATCAGCTCAAACATTCGCTACTGGAAGTGGTTGGTTAGCTTTAGCTGATCGATCAAATCGAATTTCGAGAATAGATTTTTTTTGGATAGTTATTGGAAAACAGAAAAAAAAATATAATACCTTTCAATTCGCAGTACGTTTCCGTATCCATTGCCACTGCAATCTGCTCCATTAGCTGGATGGTCCTTTTTAAAATTTGTTATTATTAAATTTTACACTTTACTTTGGAAAATGTCGACTGACGCTGCCGGGTATTCACTATAGTCTAACAGTTTAATTATGGATTGAACCAGATTTATGAAGAACCGAGTAGGATTTACCCAATTTCATAAATCGCCTTACCCATGGTTTGACGTTTCAGCCTGTTTTATGAAAATGGGTACAAGTTACTCAATTTTGGGTAAATTCGAATGAGCGTGATGTACTAGAAGTGTCAAGATGTTCCCGGGTTGGGTGTAGCTCAGAAAAAAAAACGAACTAATTGGCTGAAGGTAACCCCAGCGCCTGTGTGATGAAGAAGCATAAAGGGATAACCAAAACATATGCATTTTGAACTCTTGTTTTTCCCGTTGAAAGTGAAAGGGTTGATCAGTGACTCACAACCATACTGCATGTGGGTAGGTGACGATTTCCGCCAACGATCAAGAGCAAGGACTTTTACACGCCACATCGTACCACATGTCTCAGACAACATACCTTCTCGGATTCCCTTTTAATTTGCAAGATGTAAACAAGTGTACAAGTTCGCTTGTCGGTTGACAGCATGTATAGAATGCTGTTTTTCGCTTTTCGGAACTATCTTATACTTAAAATCCGTCCCATGAACTGAAAAGTGGACCTGATTGGGTGGTACTGAGGCCAGTTTTTTACGTACGCAAATGGAAGACAAAGTAATATTATTCCACAAGCCATAAACTACCTTATCCAAATTCAAATACAAGATACGTTAAAGGGAAGGCTTTGCTATTGTTACAATAAAATACCCACATTAAGAGGAGTGAACCGATTAATGTCAATCATCCAAAGGACAATCATTATCATTGCGTTGCGATGAGGAATCGCCCTTTTGTCTGGCGAGTTTCATCTTAATCGGGTAACCAATGGTCCTTACATGATTGCCGGCAGCAATTGCAATTCATCCCGTCTACTAATTAAATCACTTGTAGGTTGTCAGGTTAAATCAGCAGGTTAGTGTTCTCAACTGGCCAAAACAAGTATTCTCCGCGTAAGATCGATGAATACGTTGAACCAAAAAGGGAGCATTGTCCAGTGGGCTCGTCGATCGACTTGCAATTGCCCGGATTTATAGCAGAAACCAGTCTTACTAGTAGCTGTTGAATATCCATTTACGATTGTATTCTGCGAAAACATCGTTTTATGATCTTTATCAATGCATCTTAATGGTCAGTTAGCAAAAAATGTCACGCCCAACTGAATCCAAGAAAATCCCTACCAAATTCAGAAATCCAGACTGACTGACACGGTTCACAATATTTAAGGATCATAGCATGCTTCACCGCTTTCGATTCAGCATTGTCAAGGTGGCCAAGCGAAACCGGCTACTTCGATTGGGGTGTGACAACTCGAATAAACTTCTCATTCGGTGCATTCTTGGGGACATTCTGCGGTTTTTATCTTCTTCTTCTTCAGCTTGTGCGTGTGTGTCAATGACGCCGAAGCAACGCGATGACACTATCTTCAGCATCTCGGTCTCCTGCTGCTGGACTGACATTGTCGCATCGTCTGAGAAAGCGAGGGGCGGCATGCCTGACCCGCCTTTTCCCCATTTTCGGACTCATATGGTTGTCAAACCATGGGGATGCATCTCGATAATGTCGTCGCATAAAGAAACGATTACTCGAGTTAATTTATACGGCTTACCGAAGGAGTTGGGCAGATTATACGCCTTTTCTTAGCTCCTCGAGCTCAGCGCGTACTGCTTTCCCGCTTTCGGACGCCGTCCTGTCAGTGGCTTATCTCCTCTGTCCTGTGTTTTGCTGCTGCAGGGGCGTTTGCGGTTCCGCTCGCGCTGCTGCTAGCCGTGTAAAATTATTAATCGATTACAATGGAACAATTATTGAGTGTAATATTTTAATATTAAATTACACGCTGATTTATGGCGAAAGGTTGATGTGGATGCGCACGGGATGTTCGTTTGACGGTCGTTTTTGAGGCGGGAGTTTATAGGAGCTTTTGTCTATAAAATGTTGCTTCACTCGTGGTTGTAGAGTTCAAAAGGCAAACGCACAGCCTACTCCCCCAGAGTAATGCGCAAAAGGTTGCGGACATGCAAATGTTCACTGAATTTTGATAATAAAGGTTGAATTAAGTTTGGGAACGAAATTATATCGAAAGGAGGCCGGCACGGTTCATAGTTTTTTCGACCAACCAGATGGTAACATCCGCCTTTTTCGCCACATCGCGGATTGAAAGGTTCGATCGACGCTTGAATAGATTCAACACCTTCCTTGCCTTCACCGGATCAGCTGTCGGTCGGTTGTCTGCCGCTGCCTGACCCGCTGGGTCGTCTGGGTCTCCTTGAATGTCTTTACCATCCGGGACACCGTCGAATGATGGAATCTCAGGTCTTTTCCGATCTAAGTAACGCAGTTGGATTTTCCATCAGTAAGCACATAATTTTTTGGTGGATCTGCTCTTGTTCCGATACCATCTCGATAACCACTTGACAGATTGTGATGAAAACGTAAACATTACACAGTTAGTTTCAGTCAAAATTTCATCAATTTTTACCCACACACTAAAAAGTTACAAGCTACAATGCCTCATTTTTTTGAAATAAAGTCTTTGTATTTATGAGATGTTTTGAGAGGCAATAACAATAATGATGAGATTTTATTTTATCGAGAGATCTCTTTTAATATCATCATTGGTAATAATGAAACGTGAGTCTTCCCGTAAAAGTAATCAAACAAATCAATTTACCTACGTGAAAAATTCAGTGATGTGGAAAGTCCGAGGGAAAAAAACAGCACATGTTCTCTCGTAGCATTGAAGTGATCATTATTTTAAGTGTATTTTATCATGTTCACCGTATTTTTTTACGAACTGTGTCCTGATGATTTTTCAGCCGCAGTGTTGAAGTTCATATTCAAGAGTAGGCTGTGCTATTGATATCGCTTGATGTACATGTTTTCGGCTGCGAATTCATGATGAAAAAAATTGAAGTTTGTTGGAAAATTTCGATGGTGTTTGCTTTTGCAAGAAATTCCGGCAATCAATCAAGCAAATGTGCAACAGAAGGAGTTTTGAGTTTAGCTCGAGGGCATTACTCTGGGGGAGTAGGCTGTGCGTTTGACCGCTGCAGACGTTTTTTCTTCAGTCTTGTCAAATTATAGAAATTTAATAATTATTGTGTTAGCTTTCCGTACGATTTAAGAATATTTTTTAATTCATTAGTATCAGTGATAAGTTGTGAGTGAAGTCAGTGTAAAACTTTTGCGGTTCAAATTTTTTTCGATCCAGATTGTAACATCGGTTATGACAAGTTGTTTTGTGGTTGCACCATAAAGAGCTTCGCTGGAACATCGACTTCCCCAGCGCTCTATTGCCAATATTTCAAGTTGAACCTGTTTGTGGGATACGGAACTTTAGTCAAGGACAGATTGGACCCTGAATTCACCGGATGAGACAGGCTGAAATGAAAGGATCTGTCTATGACTGGAATTTGTCCTTCATAGCAAGTTTATTTGATCAAAAATAGTATTTAGGGGGACTTGTGGCAGTAGTTAGTAAGTGAATAGCAGAGTAAGTTTTTTCTAGAACAAATTATTTGAATTGTGTATTAAGGAGTGTATCGAAAATAAGCTGGGGCATTCCATTTATTTTAGAGAGAGAGAGAGAGAGAATTACACAGTCTAGATTGAAAAATTTTAGACTGGTTCTGGAATGAAAAAATAAAACGATTTCAAAAACCTTCGATTTTTCCCATGTTTAAAAATTGAACCACACTAGTGTAAAACCAAAACGGTGTTTCATTGAATTACATTAAAATTGTTGTTCAAACTCGACCAAAATCACCATTTAACATTATTTTCTATTCGTGGTCATTGCAGCTGCATAAAAAACATTCGTTTAGTTTTGTTCACATGTTATTAAATGCTGAAAATTGTTATACTTATTTTTGAAAAACTTTCAAATATATGGCAACTTTTAAATATATGGCACTACTAAATAACAAAGAATCTAAGGACTGCTTTAAACTGCTAATAATTTACAAAAATCCTTGCGCAATTCACACAATGTGCACTAAATTCACCAGCAGAGCAACTTTTCCGAAATCAAATTTAAAATGAGAAGTAATGAACATCGACATTGATAGTAACTTTCTTCTTGGTTCATGCGAGTGTTCTCGACTTGTAGTGTTATGTAGTTGAACTTATTTAACTAATTCTTGATTTATGCCATTGTCATGCAAAACAGTAACAGTATCAGTAAGTGCTTATGTATGTAGTCTATCCGGTAATCCGTTTTGTTACGAAGATTCTTCTGTTTCTGAACACGCGTCGTACCATCGGACATAAATTTCGGCGCGATATTCTCCCATAGAAACGGATAAGATCTTTGAGGGAGAGAGAGCTCATCGAATCTTCCGGTCTGTCTCTACCCAACAAACATCGGTGTCGAATAACCGCTTATTCAAACATATTTGGAGAAGTTATTCAGCTTTCTAGAAGGAAAATCTGAACAACTTCTCCAAATTTGTTTGAACAAGCGGTTATTCAACACCGATGTTTGTTGGGTAAGCATCTTGCTATGAGGTGGCAGGTGGGTCTCCACCGATTGCCTGTCGATCTGCCAAATTTGGAAGACGTCTGCATTGAGTTATCTCAAATTATAATAATCCGTTCAGTATATCACAAAACATTGCGACTGGTGGGGTGGGTGGAGGATAATGAAATCATTGGGGGTAGGACCAAGTCTCTCCCGGTTGGTATTAAACCGATGGGCATGGGGATTAGAATGAGAAGTAAAGTTTCCGGAGGGAACGAACTCTACGTTACCTTACCTTACTAATCAGACTAAGGCCGGTGTGGCCTCTGCTGTACACAGAAGTTGTTTCCATTGTGATCGGTCCATGGCTGTTCCTCGCCAGTCTCGCTGTCTGCGGAGGGTCCGCAGGTCGCCTTCTACTTGATCGATCCACCTTGCTCGTTGCGCGCCTCTTCTTCTTGTACCTGTCGGTTCATTTTCGAGAACCATTTTCACAGGGCTGTCGTCGGACATTCTTACGACATGCCCAGCCCATCGTAGTCGACCGATTTTTGCGATGTGTACGATGGGAGGTTCTCCCAGCAACTGGTGCAATTCGTGTTTCATTCGCCTCCTCCACGTTCCGTCTTCCATCTGCACTCCACCGTAGATCGTACGCAGCACCTTCCGTTCAAAGACTCCAAGGGCGCGTAGGTCCTCCACTAGCAATGTCCATGTTTCGTGGCCGTAGAGAACTACCGGTCTAATTAATGTCTTGTAGATGGTCAACTTTGTGGTTCGGCGAACTTTGTTCGATCTTAGCGTCCTTCGGAGTCCAAAGTAGGCACGATTGCCAGCCATAATGCGCCTTTGTATTTCTCTGCTGGTGTCGTTATCGGCGGTCACCAATGAGCCCAGATACACAAATTCGTCTACTACTTCGATTTCATCACCGTCGATCTGAACTCGTGCTAGGAGGCTAACATTGTCTTCTTGTGAGCCTCTTCCCTTCATGTATTTTGTTTCTAACGCATTAATCACAAGCCCAATCCTACCAGCTTCAGCCTTAAGTCTGATGTATGTTTCCGCCATCGTCTCAAAGTTACGTGCTACGATATCAACGTCGTCGGCGAAGCCAAATAGTTGGACAGACTTCCTGAAAATCGTGCCACTCGTGTCTATCCCAGCTCTTCGAATCACACCCTCCAATGCAATGTTAAACAACAAACACGACAATCCATCACCTTGCCGTAACCCTCTCCGAGATTCGAAGGGACTCGAGGGCGTCCCTGATACTCGGACGACACACATCACTCGATCCATCGTTGCTTTGATCAACCGCGTCAGTTTTTCCGGAAATCCATATTCGTGCATGATTTGCCATAGCTGGTCTTGATCGATTGTATCATACGCTGATTTAAAGTCGATGAAAAGATGATGTGTGGGCACGTTGTATTCGCGACATTTCTGCAGTACTTGCCGAATCGCGAAAATCTGGTCCGTAGTAGCGCGGGCACCCATGAATCCCGCTTGGTATTGCCCCACGAACTCCTTTGCAATTGGTGACAGGCGGCGGCATAACATTTGGGAGAGCAACTTGTAGGCGGCGCTCAATAGCGTGATCGCACGATAATTGCAGCAATCCAGCTTGTCGCCTTTTTTATAGATGGGACACACTATTCCTTCCATCCAATCCTCCGTTAAACATTCCTCCTCCCAAATCTTGGTAATTACCCAGTGCAGCGTTCTGGCCAGTGCTTCACCACCGTATTTTAATAGCTCGCTTGGGAGTTGGTCAACACCAGCGGCTTTGTTGTTTTTCAACGGACCAATTTCCTCCTCAACTTCCTGAAGGGTTGGGGTCGGGGTCCTGTCATCTTCTGTGCGTGTTCCTAGATTTATTACCGTGCCACTTTCGTTCGCTGTAACATTACCGTTCAGGTGCTCGTCGAAGTACTGCTTCCACCTTTCAATCACCTCACACTCTCCTGTTAGAAGGTTGCCATCCAGGTCTCTGCAAATATCAGCTTGTGGTACGTAGCCTTTGCGCGAGCTGTTTAACTTCTCGTAGAATTTGCGTGTGTCGTTAGCACGGTACAGTGCTTCCATTTTTTCGCGGTCTCGATCTTCCCTTTGGCGCTTTTTCCTTCGAAGAATAGAATTTTGTCTGTTCCGTGCCTGTCCATACCGATCCACATTCGCTCTCGTACGGTGTTGCAGCAAATGCATCTACGACGGACTCTTATTTTTACCAAATCCTTCAATCACAATTTTAAATGGATTAGCATAGATTGTTCTTAAGAAGCTTCACTTTGATTGATACAGATATTAGTTACAGAAGTGAAGTAGATTATAGGATACAGTAGTAAATATTGAAAGTTTACGTAAAAAGAGTTTGATTCGAGCATCGGATGTGAAAGGTTATGTCAATGCTTTATTGATTCGGTTATCTATAATTCGGCGATACGAGTGGTCGATTGAGCACAGAAAAAAAAAACAATGCGTCTCTCAAGCGTTAATAAAATTAACCTTGTTTTTGTGACTTTGTGACGTATAGCATCCTTATTATTGATTTATCTCGGTTCAAATCGGATTTTCAGCATTATAAAAAATCACCTTGTTTCTTCTATGAAAAACCACCATCACACTTTGTGAGTGACCCCAATTGCATCCTTACTGTTGGTGAAAATCAGTTCAAATCAGAGATCGGTACTTACTACTAAACGAAGCGTGAATTCAGCTTATCGTTTACCAAAACGAACCCTGCTTTCACTCAATCTAGTTATCCAACATATCAGTGATTTATCGTAGAAGTGCAGAGGTGGTCCGGTTCCAATAAAGCGATTATCACATCAACATACTCCTACACACTTAGATTTTTTAACAGAAATCTGTAAAATTTTACCGAATTCTCAACAGCTGAACGTTCGGTAATCCAATTTAACGGATCTCGGTGAAATGTTACAGTAATCTGTAAAAAATTACTGGAATCCGAACCACTGGTGGATGAATGGGCTATGAGTTCAGCCTTTTAGAAATCTCCTCGAGAAGGAAACTGGATCCGTTTACTAAGCAAGCTCAACGAATTCTTATTTTTAATCGAAAGATCATTTAATTTTACATAAAATTAGCGATATCGGAGAAGTGGTTTCGGGGATATTATTGTAAAGAAAAAATCACTGTTCCGCAGTTTATAAAACCACACGTGTATGGAAACGATGAAGATGCAAGATAGTATGTGTCTCCTTCGAGTCACAGCAGCTGTGACTAACGAAAATTATGAGTAACCTACAAATTGAGTGCCACTTTAGTTCAGCCTCAGGGCTATCCATAAACCATAACATTTCGTGTTATGGTTTAAGGGGGGAAAGGGGGGTCGGTGTTTTTTCCTTTTTGGGGGGGGACGCAAAAAATTATAATTTTATTGTGGTCTTTTTTTTTTTTGGTGGTTTTAATATGTAGGTGATTTCGGGGGGGGGGGGGGGGGGGGTATTTGGGTGTATATTATTTTTTTTTGGGTGTGTGGGGCTTAAAATGGCCATGAACATATTTAGAAGGAAACCCTGGCTTTATGAGTATCAAAATTCATGCAATTTCTCCAGTAGGATATTTCTCAATGTTACGTGGCCATCTCATGATTTGTCCTCGGACCTGTCTTTCCGGAACAGGTTCTCATGGGGCCTCAAGTGGCCATGAACATTTTCAGTAAAAAAAACCCTTTCAATATGGGTATCAAAATTCATGAAATTTCATCAGTAGAATATTTCTCAACGGTTTGTGGCCATCTAATGATTGGTACATAGACCTGTCATTCCGGAACAGGTTCCTTTGGGGCCTTGTGTGGCCATGAACATAATTAGAAAGAAACCCAGGCTATATGGGTATCAAAATTCATGAAATTTCGCCAGTAGGATATTTCTCAACGTTTTGTGGCAATCTGATGATTTGTACTAGGACCTGTCTTTCTGGAACAGGTTCCTGTGGGGCCTCGAGTGGCCATGAACATATTTAGAAGGTTACCCTGGCAATATGGGTACCAAAATTCATGACATTTATCGAGTAGTATATTTTCCAACGTTAAGTGGCCATTTTATGATTTATCCTCGGACCTGTCTTTCCGGGACAGGTTTCCGTTTGGCCTCAACTGGCCATTTTCATGTTAAGAAGGAAATCCTGGCAGTATGGATATTAGAATTCATGATATTTTTCAACGTTTTGTGGCTATCTGATTATTTGTCCTCGGACCGGTCATTCCAGGACAAGTCTCGAGTAGCCATTAACATATGTAGAAGGAAACCTGAGACAATATGGGTTTCAACATTCATGAAATTTAACCAGAAAGCTATTTCTCAACGTTTTGTGGTCATCTGATAGTTTCATGAATGATTTCATTTTGATACCCATATTGCCAGGGTTTACCACTGAAAATGTTCATGGCCACGCGAAGCCCCACGGGAACCTGTTACAGAAAGACAGGTCCGAGGGCAAATTATCAGATGGCCACTAAACATTGAGAAATATACTACTGGAGTAATTTCATGAATTTTGATACCCATATTGCCAAGGTTTCCATCCAATTATGTTCATGGCCACTCTAGGCCACACGGGAACCTGTTACAGAATGGCCGTTCCAGGAACAAGTAGGCATATGGCCCAAAATAGAATGGAAATAGTTTCTAGGAATTATTCCAAAGATTTTGACATCCATTCCCGGAAATTCAATAGATATTTTCAAATAGTGTCTCCGTACCGGACCACTGCCCCGGGAATCCGGATTTACGGAAACCAGATGAAGTAAATTATTCTGATAATGTTCCTGAAATGAAAGAGTTTTTGAATCTAACGGTGCCAAAATAAATAAAATCGGTCCATAATTGCCAGAGTTATAATCATTTGAATTTGGTGGGTACCCGGGTACCCTGTCGATCACTTAAAGGTGTTTTATTTTGTCGAACACATAAGGGTTAATGATCGATGACGCTTAAACGACGAGGACGAGGACAAATGAGTAGAGCACTTTTTTATATCCACACCCTTTTTGAAAGTCCACGCATTTTGAAACAAATTATTGGAAACGATTAAACCGCTACTCTAGACTGAGAGATAAAGGTAAACAACAGGATGCAGCCATAAAAAAAGAACAAGTTATCAAGTATTGCGAACTGGCAGGGGTTTCTGACTGCGTCGATACACTCTGGGGCAGTTTTTATGTAGGTGAAGAATGAACCACGAACTAACGTAACTCTATTGTGTACAACCTTGAAAATGTGGTTCACTCGGGGAACTGGAGCCAAGCAGTCCTAAACCGAGCAGTCCTAATGGAACGTTGAACCAACGTATTTCATCAAATAAGGAATTCTTACCCTATCACCCCTGGGAATGATGCATTTCAATTCGGATGTTTTGAATTCGCGGTTGACGTCTTGTACTCATAATCGTAGTAGGCATCGCCCTTAATAATTCAGGTACGGCTATTATAATTCCTCATCACGGTGGTGGTGGTCCTTTGCTCCTTCTGATGTTCCGCAAGCCCAACCTTTCGAAAGGTGCTATCAACGGTTAAGCCCCATTAATCCAAATTACTTTACGACATAAGTTGCTCAATGGCTCTATAGGCGATGACATTTGGCTGAACTCACGGAATGATCGCATAAAACACGAAACTTTCCACAAAAGTGCGCAACTGATACCATTCAAGCATTATTGTTGCCATCCTCTGGCATTACAACAACTCAGGATCATGTTAATTTTTCTTCATATAAGTAGCCAATTGCGAATTACCGAGTCCGATTGGACTCAGCCGTTAAATAACCTGGCAATAAACGGAACGACCTTCACGGTCGAATTTCCCCAACCTCATTCTGCCCCGTTCCCTGGATCCAAGCATGCTATGGGAATGCCTTGCGGTGATTCGTAGTAGCGTAAAGCGAACAAAAAAAAAGATGTGAAGACCAAGTACCGTTTTCGTAATGGCTTATTTTTGATTCTGTATCAGGTGGAGTTAATCAATATTGAAACATGATCCAGTTTTTGCGATTCCAGTATCCCGTGTGTTCCGTTCCGTCGCTTCGTCAACATTTTTTCGCCACTAACGAGAGATGGTATTTACGATAGATTTGCTCATGCCATCCGTCATGTTGAGTGACGGGTGGTTGTTTTTTTGCTATGAGATTAAGTTTTTTTTTAATTTATATCAAACGTATCATGGCGTTGTGTGTGGTAGCACGATTATTCGCCTAGAACTGGATTAAAAAATTAAAAAAAAATCGAGCCTTTTTTTCTGCATATCAGTAAACGGTGGCTTGGGAGCAGAGCTTAAACTTGTCATTGCCTTCTATAGACATTGCTCAAAATGGATTGAAATCTTCAAATACTAACAACTTTTTTTTTTAACAAATGTCGTTTTCGTTTTTGCAGTCATTTGCAATCGAACTGCAC